>JBBPDH010000136.1:2469392-2479985 GCA_037974565.1 Clupeocharax schoutedeni
TTGAAAAGACGCTCTGAGCTGCAGAAAAAGGCGGTGGCGTTAAAAAAAGCACTCGGGACTTTTTGAGAAAAAAAAAAGCAGTTAACTCCATAGGGTTATGATGTAAAACAGCCGCTGGCAGTTTGGAAAAAAAGAGTTTAGTTTTTATCTGATTAATCGATTAATCGAAAAAATAATCGCCCGACTAATCAATAATCAAAATAATCGTTAGTTGCAGCCCTACATTTTACCCTAAAGTAACAATCATGATCCTTTTTAAAGGCTTAACGCTATTGTTGTAGTGTTGGCTGTACCTTTTATAGCTCGGAAAAAAAGACTAGAAATAAACAAAAAAAATCTAATGTTCATATTCAAACAAGGCCAGACGATCTTTTAATTTAGTTATAACTGGTTTAGGATTGTTTTGTTGGGATTGAAATGCAAGAACAGAAATGTTAAAATACTGTTTTTTTATTTCCTTTTATTTCCTTATTTCTGGTGTCAACCTGCATTATGCTGTAATGTACTTTGCAAGGAGATTAAAGAAATCTGAAATGGTCTGAGTTACACTGTATTGCTACGACAGTATTACTATCTTATCCCTAGTAGAAACCCGTTCAGACACATGAACGCTGGCTCTCCTTTTTCCATGGTTTATTTACGAATGCTGTTTATGTGCTGGTGGGTTCTTAGCATGTGGGTGAGAGGAGACGAAAACAAAGGGATGTGTGAAGTGGGATGCTGCAGAGCCGCAGGAACAGGAGCCTCGATGATCGACAGCCCCTCCTATCTGCCCTATGGGGTGCAGTCAGTAGAGGGAGGGTGGGTGCCTCCAAGGCAATTAGTGTAATTCATTCACTCTAAGACCAATCCTGTCAACTCTGAGCACGGCATGTCTAATTACACGTGTCCCCACATTGGCCCAGTTTTGCATATCCTCTACTTTTATGCCTTTCATCCCTTGTGCTGGTTATGAGGACCATATCCACCCCCCCCCACACACACACATATCCTCTGCCCTCTCTCCTACATATAAATCTCACCACAGAGATCAAAGCGATTCACAAAGAGGTGATTAAAACACATCCGAGAGTCGGCGCCGTGGTCCTTCATCCACCAGGGCGTCATGACATTAGCAGCAAATGTCACGTTATTTCATTACCTCATTTTCTACGGGCTTCTATGAGTTAAGCACATCTTAGCATGGAAACCACCAAACAGGCCAATCTAACCAACCGATAGGGCCACCGAGGGGTCAGGGTACGAGAATAAGCGGGGCGTTGCAGACATCAGACACTCAAACTGCGTTTATAGAAATGAACATTTTCAACCACGAGAAAGCACCTAGCCGTAGTCATATCACATGCTGGTGGTTTGACACAGCGCGTGACCCCGAATTGTAAAGGTCCGTAGCGGAAAAGTAGGCCGTTTAGATGTGCCAAAAGATTCTGAGATCTGTAGAAGGGTATCAGAAAGCTGCTCTCACGTTTCATCAGCCCAGCTTTTCTCACACTCGCCTTCTTTCTCTCTCTCTCTCTCTCTCTCTCTCTAACACACACACACACACACACACACACACACATACATCTGTTAATGAAAGGCCCTGAACAAGAATCAAGTTAGCTTTGTCTGGCACCTCCGCTCCAGTTCTGTGCTGTCACCATAAGACGGATCCCACCCCTGCTCATATTCCCCGAGTTTTTAAGGACAAATGTGTGTGCGTGAGGGAGACACAATGCAAGGCACATCTCAACGGAAGCAAGACTGCACCCACGTTTTGTCACTGTCGAGACAAAACCTTGTCTCAATTCTCATTATATCATTCGATAACACTACTACCCTGTTTATAGCGGGTCAAATTTTCATTTCGGCTCAACGGAAATCGTCCAAAAATCTCTGCGTGTAAACATTTTTACATTAACACACGTCTTTCTTTTGGTCCTTTTTTTTAGAGCCAGAACATTTTGGTAAGACAATGTCAACTGGTGCACTGATTTTGCACGGATAATGACAGCACTGATTACACTTTAGCCCCCCAGATTACAGAACATTATGGTTTGGTCTCTTTATCCACAAACTGATAGACTTCATTTGCTTAGCCTATCTCTCATCAGGCAAACCAATTAAGAGTAGAAAAACAAGCCACTGCTATAATGCTCTGATGCTGCTTGCCATGTATCTCTTTATACGTACATAAAAACGAGCGAGACGTGGCTGTTTCTCAAAAGCCAATGATCTTCCGTGCCTTCTCAGACGACCTCGACATGTGAGAATGCTGAAATGAGACTCACCAGGGCAGCCATTAATGCAAAACACACCCACAGATTGTGATATGGTGATATGGACCATGCTCCCAAGAGAACACTCTGGGACTCTACCAGAACACTCCCAATGCTTGCGAACCTTTAACTTTCCCACTGGGTGTGGTTTCAGCCAGCGTTCTTGCTATTGATCTGGAGAAGACCAAATCTGAACAGGGCTGGTCTTCTGAAAGCACTGCAGTTTAAACATTGTAATAAGATGGCAGAGCAAGAATCAAAGTGGGAGCTTACTCTAACAGTCAGGACTCTCATCAGTGAAACTCATTATCCGTGAGGAATCGTACAGAGATTGTATCTATTTAGTCAGAACAAAAGCAATTCTTTCAAACTCCAACCTGACCTTAGTTTGTTTAGATGTGATCCCACTGATAGCTCAAAAATGACAGATATGCAATAAAATACATTTACATTTAATTGATCTTGTGGATCAGCAGGTTCCATTTGGCACTTTCCAAGAATCAGGCCAAACTGGCGGGGGACTTAGCTGTAGCACCAGAGCCTGACAAGCCCATAAGTGTGTTTCTCTTCTACATAAACCGAGCCTGTACTTGCAAAACATTTTACATCAAATTCAGATCATAACAATTAAAAACTGAAAAGCTACATTTCAAGAAATAAAGAAAAAAGGCCTATTTCAAGACAGACACACTGCACTGGTGAGTGTGCTGGAACCAAAACTTGGGGAGAACTGGCGAAACAGTCGGAAATTGTGAAAAAAATGCGTATGAGTGGAGGAGGAATTTTAATGAATGTTGCAATGTGTGCATAAGAGGCTTCAGAAGACTGGGAGTCATTGTCCAAGCCTCTGCACATCCCTGCATGTGTTTTTGCCTCTTATCGCTGTGCGTACATCTTATCACTGACCCTTGTGTTTGTCATGGGTCACTTTAGGGTGCCCTGCATGCAAAAGCTCTGGAACATCGACCAGGCCAACACACGGACCCCCAACCATTAAACAACAAAAGGGAAGAGAGAGAGAGAGAGAGAAAGAGCAGGAGAGAAAAAGAGAAAGCAATAGAAAGAATGAGAGCGAGAGAAAGAGCAAGAGCGAAAGCAAGAGCAAGAGAAAAAGAGCGAGAGCAAGAGCAAGAGTGAGAGAGAAAGAGCAAGGGAGAGAAAGAGCAAGAGCACAAGAGAGAAAGAGTAAGAGAGAGAGAGAGAACGAGCAAAAGAGAAAGAGCAAGAGCAAGAGAGAGAAAGAGAGCGAGAGTTACATTAAAAACTTTCATTACCAATTCAACACTTTGCAATAAAGCTCAGCACTGGAAAGCCAGCTTATCTGAATGGATTAAACAACCGTTATGCAAGATGCCCAGTTGCATTCTCATCCTATTTCAGTTAAGTCCCTATGGCCAATAAAACGTGTGCAATCTTTGATGTCCTGTTGCACCACATGACTTTGCAATGATTAGGCCAAACAACTATAGCCACACAAATGAGAGAGCGGAGAACCTGGCCATTTTCATGCTAAAAGTTCTAGGCAGGATCCATCTTTTATTGCCCCTCATGGACATTCATGACTCTTCATT
This sequence comes from Clupeocharax schoutedeni, assembly GCA_037974565.1. NCBI lineage: Eukaryota > Metazoa > Chordata > Actinopteri > Characiformes > Alestidae > Clupeocharax > Clupeocharax schoutedeni. The sequence continues at coordinate 2,473,222 of JBBPDH010000136.1, forward strand.
ACCATGTGGATGGGTCTAATCCCATCACAGAGGGCTGGGCTGAAAGGATGGGCTTGACAGAGACAGATCAGAAGTCTCCACTAGGCGAAAACACCCCCAACTCTCTCAGCAGAGTCTTCACTGAACCGTCCAGATGCAATCCCTCTTCTCTGCGACCCATCAGGGGGGCGCTGCATCAACTTTTCCAGCTGCACAAACAAAGGCATGCAGGCAAACAATGTAGTATCTGCTGGGTGGTGGGTGGGAAGGTTCTCAACCTACCTGTCCAGAAAAGTGCTTAAAGACAGGAGAAAACCACAGCGACAGTGTCGGACCGGGTGCTTCAAGCCACAAATCCTTCAGAAAATACTTTATAGCTTCATGCTTCGGTAACACAAGAAAGGTTTCCAAGCCTCTTTGTGGCCAGGAAAGTGGAGAACATTATTATAGTAGTGGGGGAGAGAGCCAGATGTTGAGCGTTTTGAGCTGGTGCAAAGACTGCACCTGTTTTATTTGCCCCCCTAAAGCTGTTTATCTGTGGTCACATTGACAAGACTTCAACCACAACTTGTAACACAGAGAGCAAATCATTTAATGCATGCTAAAGAAACAAAGACTGCACAGACTTGACCGGTTGTGATGACTCACTCAAAAGCTCCCCACAAGGCCGCACTGTTTTTGTGATTAGACTCGAGTTTGGTTTGTGTACTACAGAACTCGAGATTTGTTTCCGTCATTGAAACACAAGCTCACAAGTGTGATCTGTAATCTCTAACTAAACAACCGGAACAACGAAAAGTCACTGAGGCCTTTGAAGGCTCTTCCATTTTCTCATGACTTGAAAAAACACAGCCTGTCCTAAAATGGCCAAAGTCTGAGTCTCTTCTCAGTAAATATTTATAGTTTTCTCCCCGGAGTCTTGACTACATCTGTCTGAGGAAGACAGACAAATTATGACCGTGTCTGCACTGTATAAAGCATAAATTGCGGGATGTGTTTTCGATTGTCGCTGTGCTAAACGAATGCACGCTACTGTTTATAAGACAGACGCGCTAGACGAGCGGGCGGGGTGGGGGGCCGAGTGTGTCGAGGTGAACAGGCGGAGGATGAGGAGTGTGTTGCTGGGACACTCCTCTTTTCTTGGCACGGACCCTGAGAGCTCCATGGTGCTGGCTGTGAGTCGTAACTTGCTGAGCAGCAGCAGCGCCGAAACAGAAGGCGTTTATTTCGCTGCAGCTGCCACACCCAGGGAAAAGTGTTTTTCAGTCCAGGCCGTGAGGAGCAGAGGGACAGAGTGAGGGGGGCAGGGAGCGTGTGCATGCAGACTCAAAGTGGTTGGAGTGGTGAAAGCCTTACGACTCTGGTTCTGATTAATATCACACAACCACTATCAACGCCTGCACCCCCTCAGAGATAACACGTATTGACAAGTGCGAGATGCCCTGGTTTTATACCAACGAGCCTCCCAGAGTTTCAGAGTCCATCGATCAGCAATCATATATGGTGGACAGCGGTCAAAGCAATGCCCGCTCAACCATGCAATGATGAGCATTGGACTACAAGCACTTTTTGAAATCTGGCTGTTTTAGGTTAAGGTCAGCGGGGAATCCCAGGCATTAGTGGTGAGAAGAGTTCTATCATTACAGGAAAATGTACCCTTTTCCAGCACTGAACAAGTGCATGAATCATATAAAGTACAGGTTTAGACAAATCATAGAAAGTCCACGAACAGCAATAATGAGTGTATAATAACTGCATAGTAACTGATAGCATTGCCCATTGTGCCACTGTCTTATTTTATTAGTGTATTTTTACTACTTGTTAGACTCTTGCTCCTGGTTTATATTCATTAATGCACTTTTAAATGAAAAAATAACTGAATTCACTGTTACATGTGGCATTCCTGTGGATCATGTGTGGACCAGCTGAGGATCCCCAGTGATTGATCTCTGTGGTTAGCTAAAACAGAGGTTGTGGTAAAAAATGTATTTTCCAATCTTGCTTGGGATTCACAAGTTTCTTTTGTTGCTGAATTCTCACAGGACCGGCCTTGACTCGGGCCCGCCACGAGGGACCTGAACTCCCCTAGTGACAGCTCCCTCCTGTCTCCCTCTACTCCTGCTGCCAAAATCCTCCACTGGAGAGTCCTTGAGGAATTGCTCCACCCATGCAGTGACACAGCTCCACCCTTAGCCCCCACCGCCACGTGACCGAGGCCAAAAATCCCACACTTCCAGTTCCCACCACTGCAGAACCTCCTTCATTTGTTTATCCTTCCGTTCACTTGTACATCTGTTTATTTGTCTGCTTGTTTATTTAGCTTCCTTTCTCATGCACTGACTTAGCTGAAGTGGTCAGGTTACATCTGTGACCTTATAATCATGGGGAACTAATTTTCTCTCTCAAACTGTCGGCCTTCCGGACAGAGTTAAAAACCAGGTCAGCAAACCACAGTCCTTACCTACAGCCGTTTTTGCAAGGTATGATTCAGTCTTCATGCAAACGTGACCAGACTGCACAAGGTCGCAAGCTGCAGCTTTATTATTAATCATAAATCTGAAGTGCCGACGCAGATTTCTGTACACATGTACAATTTAAGCACTGCATACCCAACCCCAGTAAGGAACAATCGGTTACAGAAAATGAATGAATGAACATTATGCTCACCTGGAGAACGGCAGATCTCTCAGAATACATATACTGGACCATTAGAGACTTATTGGCAATAATGACTATATTTTATTGTGCTAAAATCATGCTATAGTGGTTATAATATGCTTGCAGTTAAAAGCAATGCTCATACACTTTATGAGCATATTGAGGATACTGTCAGTACCTGAACAACACTGATCATTTTTCCAATATTGTCTACCCCTAATGAAACTACAGTCATAATGACACTGTAGCATGACTGATGATGTTGTAATATACAGATGAAGTGGAACGTCCACTCTAAAATCCCCCGTAGAGAACTGTGGCTTTGGTTTTTAATTGTTGCACACAATGCTGCACAAGCGGCGGTCACAGCTGGGCGTCTCTTTGGGGGGCTGCCAACAGAGCTTGAGTATTCTGGTGTGAAGAACGCTGTCAGCGGTCAGCAGAAGGGGCACGGTCGGCTTTATTCAGCTGTAATGAAGCATAGAGTCACAACGGGCAAACGCAGACCCATATCAAGTTCCATGTACCATGTTTGCAGGGTTGGAAACTCCACTGTTTACTAGGGAACGACCCGATGACACCTGAACACCCACGTCCTTCCCTTTCAGTCTCGCCATCAGTGGACACAGAGAGAGCCTCATTCAACACCTGATATTCCTGCATGGATACATTTGCTCTTGGAAATGATGTTATCATCACGCAGACATGTTTGCCCTTCTTTTCACGCCTTTCGGCGACACCCTTGTGCACTCGAGCGTGTTGTTTAAAAGGTCTGCTGCAGTCTGAGGCTGACAGTCAATTCAATCATGGGCTCTTAGAAGAATAACAGCACTGAGAATGGTCCAGTGGTGTAACACACACACACACACACACACACACACAGACTCATTACCCACCGTATGCAGTGCAGGGGATGATGGATGAACCCCTTTCATCAGTGCTGTTATGAGCATTTCCTCCATATCAGGTTATCTGTGGAATAGAGGCATCTTGTACCAGAAGAACAGACTGCACCCCTCCTCCCCTCCAGACTTTCTCTTTCCACTCTCTCTCTCTCTCTCTTTTTCTCTCTGAGCAGGTTTAAAATTGTGTTTATGGAATTACAGGTGTCATTCACCACTACCATCTACGTGTTTTGTTACTTGTCCCACTTATGGCAGCCATTCCATGTTCAGAATGAAGGAAACTGAGACACGGGTATCTCCAGGATCCACCAGCGCTGACCTAAATGCGTTCCACCGCCCCGCTTCACAATGACCAGCTCACATATGGAATGTCGCCCCAGTCAAAACATTAGGCTGCTGGGTGTCTACAGCACTTCTATCATCACGTAAATATCTGGCTTTTGTAAGCAGATTCTCATAGAAAATGTTCATTTTCTCTCTGAAATATAGGCCAAAAAATGCAATGGTTGCTCCGTATGACACTTTAGAGGATTTAAAGCCTTCCATGGACCCCCCCACCTCAAGCCCCCTCCACACCCACCCCACCCCCATAGGCAGATTCTTCCCCCTCCTACATAATAGTATAATAGAGTCTTTTGTCTTATTAATACATCCTTCAGGAACAATGCGAGCACTGGTGGATGGGCAAATCCTCGAAACTCCAAAAAAGAGGAGGGGTGTGTGTGTGTGTGTGTGTGTGTGTGTGTGTGTGTGTGTTGGGGGGCGGGGGTGGTGGTTCTTACAACGGCTACATAATGTAGACCAGCACCCTGCCATGCACGGACAAACATACTTTCGTTCTCTTTTTCAAATGAGTGACTACAACACACACACGGTGCTGCAGCAGCTGAGGACCTGTCCGAGCCCACGGGCTGATGTTTAACTCCCCACGCGTTACACATTAAAGTGGTTGATTAAAAGCCCCGGAGCGTCGCGCGCTCTTCGCGGGTGGGAATAAACCCACCCCGGGTGACAGAAGCTCTATCGCGGGGAAACCGAGAGGACCGATAAGAGCCGTGTAGGAGATAACCTTTATCACAGGACTATTCCACTACACAACACACACATCTCAGTCCATTTCCCTCTGATAACACGCGGATAACGCGCGCACGCACACACACACACACACACACAGAGTGAGGGAGAAAGGTAGAGAGAAGAGAAGACTGGAGCTGTTTCTTTCACCCTGAAACTTGTCTATGAGCTTTAAATATTACCCTAGAACGAAACATTCTGGCACACACACACACACCCGTGAGATCGCACACACCTGGCTGGTCTTACCCCATGTGCGGTGCGAGGTGAAGAGAAGTTCCTGGTCTCGCCTCCTGGTTTATGAAGGACTCCTGATCATTCCAGATCCCACGAGCCCCTCCGAGCTGAGCGCGCGACTCGGTAAAATGATAAAGCAAACTGCACACATGAGCCGAAACTTCGTACGATCACGTTCCGACAGGCACCGGCTCCCGAGGCTTCCGAGTCCCGCCGCAGGTCTGCGCCGCTCTCCACGTGTGAAATCAGACGTTTCCCCCCCAAAAAAGCTCCTCTGATGTCACGTTTACTCGTTCACTCCACCGACTCTGCGAGCGCGAGCTCACAACAACAGCTCCTCGCGCAGCAGCAGCAGCAGCAGACGTCAGGGAAGCGCTTGCCACACACACACACGTACTCGAACCAATACACGCACGAGCAACCCCCCCCCTTCACACACACACACACACACACACACACACACACACACACACACACTGCAGTACCTGCTCCGTTCAGAGAGGTGGGGTCTCTAAACACTTTATTTGAGTTTGGAAAACCCATTGGAAGCTTTGAGGAAGGAAAACATTTTACATTTTGATTGTAAGATTTTATTTTCTCCCTCTTCCCCCCAGGGGCTAAATGAGCTCCAGATGTTTTCTTCTTCTTTCTTCTTCTTGGTTTCCACCTCCTCACTTCCTCCCTCCACTCTGAAGGGCTTGTGTCCTTTCTTCTTGCATTGAAATTCTCTTCCTGAAATATGGAAGTCCATTCCCACCAGGTGGACCAGAGGCATAAAGTGTTTTTTTTTTACAGAAGTATGTCCATTGTTTTCATTTAGTACACCCTAAGTATCCTAAATATCATTTTAACTTATTTCCCCAGAGGAAAATGACTACAAAATTCCAAATAATGTATACATCGAAATATGTTTTATAATGACATATTTTCTCAGAAATCAATTTCCCTGTCTTAAGCATTTCAGTCAAAATACAGACTAAAAATGACTTAATATTTCTTAAAATTGCATTGAAATGCAATGTCTTGATTGTTTTGACACAGTGTGGCAGAATTCCATGATTATTACAAAGTACCAAGTCATAATCCTGGGATAATAAGTCGATGTTTCTGGAAACCTCACAATATTTCAAGCTCCTACAGGAGAATCCCGACTTGCTGCTGCAAGACTAAGGGAAAGTGAAATAAAGACAGTCGACAAGGTGGGAATGGTCTAAAGAGCTTAAACGGTGCTGTGGTTTACGGTGAAAGACGCACAGGCCAAGAAAGTGCTGAAACTCAGCTTGTGATAACTTTCACATGTGCAACAAAACAGACAGGACTGCAGCAGCAGGCCGTGACCTTGTTGACCCTTTCCTCGGCCTCTTTAGATTGCGAGTCTTTGCTCAGGATTGTATCAAAATATGGAGGAAAAACTGAGTTGAGCACCAAGTTTTTTTCTGTTTGATGTTTTTTACTGCAATTGGAAGTATACAGAATTAAAATATGGCTATGATCTCTCTCACCCTCTCTCTCTCTCTCTCTCTCTCTCTCTCTCTCCTCATCTCTATTTCTCCCTGTGTCCCCCTCTTTCTCTGTCTCCTCTTCTCTCCCTCCCTGTCCTCTTTTCTTACTCTCTCTCTCCAAATATCTTTTGTTCTCTCTTTCCAACTCTCTCTCCTCATCTCTCCCTCTCCATCTCTCCTCATCTCTCTCTTTATATTTCTCTGTCTCTCTCTCCTCATCTCTCCTCATCTCTCTCTTTATATCTCTCTATCTCTCACTCCTCATCTCTCTCTCCATCTCTCCTCATCTCTCTCTTTATATTTCTCTGTCTCTCTCTCCTCATCTCTCTCTCCATCTCTCCTCATCTCTCTCTTTATATCTCTCTATCTCTCACTCCTCATCTCTCTCTCCATCTCTCCTCATCTCTCT
>JBBPDH010000136.1:2512799-2527460 GCA_037974565.1 Clupeocharax schoutedeni
TGGAGGACAGAGGAGCCTCTTACAGAAGTTGTTACAGGTCTGTGAGAGCCAGAAATCTTGCTTGTTTGTAGGCGACCGAATACTTCTTTTCCACCATAATTTGCAAATAAATTCTTTAAAAATCAGACAATGTGATTTTTTTTTCTCATTTTGTCTCTCATAGTTGAGGTATAGCTATGGTGAAAATTACAGCCTCTCTCATCTTTTTAAGTCAGAGAACTTGCACAATTCGTGACTGACTAAATACTTTTTTGCCCCGCTGTAAATTTATTTATTTTGATGGGTGAGTGAATACTTTTGGCACTATTGTGTAACAGTATATTCATCTTGGTTGGTGAGGGGTGGGTGTTTTTTCAGGCCTTTTTATTGAAATCTCCAGTATTCTATTTAAAAACACAAGTTTGGTATTGATTGTGTATTTAACTGATGCACTTTTGACAGAATTTGTGCACTTTTTCCACTCCGCTAATTTGTTTACACATGTTGCTTATATTGGATAAACAATCCTTGAATGTGTTTTTTTTTTAATGCATAAATAACTGAGCTGAACAACAAAGAGAATTACCCAGTTAGCATTCCGGGTTTGAAAATTGAAAAGTTCATGGAGATGTCGTTAATCCAGCTTCAAAGTGAATGCCCACTTGTTTGGTTAATGATGCAGTAGCCAAGTAGAAAGAGTTCCAACTGGAAAGGGTTCATTTCTATCATTAATGGTTGGATAATGAATATGTACATTAAAGTCCACATATTCAGCATCCTGTAAAGGTCTTTCTTGCATTAAAGGCCTCAGAGTCTTTATACACCTGCTTTATACACATTTCCTCAGAATTGCATGCTAATAGGGCAAGCCAACCACCCCCACCCCCCAAACAAACACACACACATAATGTACTGTTGGTATCATTTTTATTCTATTGCTATTCATTATTGCTGCTCTTAAATTCCTTCCGTCCACTCTCTCCCTCTCCCGTGACGATGCAAATTTCCCACTTGTGAGACTAATAAAGGCTTATCTTATCATATCTTTTTCCTGCAGCTATTACTTGCTCATGTAGAAACGAGGAATATGATTTCATTCGACTTACTATATTGAATATCCTGAGTGTGATTTAATAGAATGCTCACTCTTTGCTCTGCATATTCTTTCAGATTTTGTATTGATATATTTTGATGCATTGTTACACCCAAACCGAAAATTTCTTAAATATTGTTTGTTTGCTGTTTCTATATGTAATACAGGGCTGAGGTTGGTACCATCTTTGCCCTCAGCTGGCTGATCACATGGTACGGCCACGTCCTGTCGGATTTCCGGCATGTTTTGCGGCTGTATGATTTCTTCTTGGCCTCCCACCCACTCATGGCCATTTACTTCGCTGCTGAGGTATGAATGGATTTTTTTGGCACAATAAAACTCTTTCTTTATGTCTTTGTTTTCCCTGCCCCCCCCCCCCGTCTCTGTCTGTGCATGCTGAATAGCACACATTGACCTTTTCCGTGTGTGTTTTTGAGACTGGGAATATGTGTGAGTGTATTAGCGAATCATTGATTGCTTTCCCCGATGAGGTCGTTGGAGCGTTTTCTGGACGTAATGAACGGAACAGTTATAAATTACCTTCGCTTCATTAGGTTGCCTGAAATGATTGACACTAATGATTATTGTGCATTGATTCCAAACTTGTCCAAACTGAATCATATCCATCTCTTAGTAAATATGTTTTTTCAAGCAGGGTTGTCGGGCATTTATTTATTTATTTATTTTTTACTGGCTCAACAACGCAACAACAAGAAGATGTTTCAAAGGGAAGCAAAAGATGGCAAGGATGCACGTGTGTGTAAACTGGTTTCTTTTTCTTGTGAGAATCCAGGGCACTTTGTTGTAGCGAGACCAGTTAATTAAACATCTCTAATGAACTCACCAGAGGTTTGTGTAAAGGGGGGGGCTGGCTGTGTTTGTGCTAGATTGCTTTAACTGGCCCTCTTTCTTGTCTCTCCATAAGCCTCTCCCTTGCCAGAGAGCACCGTGCAAACCAAGAGGGGGCCAGGGCCTTTTGAAGTCCTCATAACAAAGTGGGCAGGAAATGTAGTTCATCCTGCTTCTTAGGTTGCTAAAGCCAAGGGCTTTGACTCCCTGTTCACTGGTGGCTAACCAGCAGTACCCTCAAGAAGGAGCTGCTTCGACTGGGCCACGGTGACTGAGTGTAGCTGACACTGCAGCAGCTTGTGGATTGGACTCATGACAATGAACAGCCAATTTGATAGACATTATAGTTATGCACCATCATCAAGGACAGGCATCCTTACAATTTTGCTGATACCGATACTGCTTACTGATACTAATACTTATCAACTGTTCTTTTTATTATTACTTTTTTGGGGAAAAAAAAACAAACTAAAAGTTTACTGTATATTTAAAAAGAGAGGATCATTTGCTACAAATGTCTGGTCAACAGGTATCTGGTGGTGATATAGAGCATCACTTTCGTCCCTCCCACTGATCCAATCCTTCATTAACTGTTTGAAAAGTGCCAGCTGTGTTAGAATTCGGTGTTGCTTTGTAAATGCAGATAGCAGCAATATTTGTCCAGAAGATGATTCATATTTCGATATTGACCAGTCAGGTACAAGCTCTGAATGCCCGTCAATAACAGTCCAGTGCAATGTTTTGTACACCCTTGGTCAAATGATGCACGTTTTGTTGATTGTCTGTCTTAAAATGTGTTCACACTTCCTTCACACAGAAAATATTAAAATATGCCATTTCTCTGCATGTGGGCATTGGTGACTCTCACAGCAAATGGTTTATCCAGAGAGGAACCTAGAATAAGGTTCTAGAATATTACAGCTTCTACCTTCAGGTTCACTGAAAGAACAATTGCAGCTCTAGATTGGATTCAGACGTATATTATTTCGGTGCATCACTACTTTTTTAATGTAATAAATATATATATTTTTTGTTGACCCGAAACACAGAAAAAGAAATTAAATAAAATTTTTGTATTACTGTATTGCCGTTATGACAAGTCAAGCATTGCAATTGCATACATTAATATTCATGGTACAAACAATAAATCTGTTACAAAACTATGAAAATATTTATCTTTCAAACAATGCACAATATAAAATAAAATTTGAAATAAAATATTTTACTTGGCCCCACTCATGAATAGCTGAAAAGTAAGAAATATTATACAGTTAAATATCTTCTCTCATAAAACCCGTGAATTGAAGTGCATTTTAATATTCTGACCGAAGTGTATGAACAAAGTGCTTTAAAAACTGTTAAAAACAACATTCTCTGTAGGCCTTTAACAAAATGGTGTATTAAAACAGAGACTGGCAGCCCATATATTGACAGGAATCACTATAAAACTTTCTTGCCTTTTCAAAAAGACAGCGTGGGTGTGCTGGAAGGGTCTCGCCTCTTCTGTGCTCGATCGGGATGTTTTGATTTTATATGATGAATTAATCCCGACGTTGAGAGTCTTTGTGGATGCAACCCCCTCTAGAAATTTCGGCATTGCTCGCTTTACAAACAGCTTTCTGTGTGTCTTTCTTAGATGTATTGAAATGTGCCGAAACGGCAGACATATTTACTCTAATCCGTCATCACTGTTTCGGTTGCATAAAAAAATCTTTGAAGCTCAGTCATGTTAAATAAAGAGTAAAAAATATTCAAATTATTGTTTACTGAAAAAATTAATTGATTCAGTTTTAAATGTATCCCTGGATCTATGAGGCTAACATTTTTTAAAATTGTAAAACTGACTCTAGATCAGTACTCTTAAGGGCATTTGTGAGCACAGGCCCTGTTGTCTAAAATGGCTGACTGCAACATTCAGCAGCACTGTTGATGACATATGGACTTTTTATGGCTTTTTATGGATTGATTTAAGTAACGGGACTAATAGTATGCAATTAGTTATACTATTATATGTGATGGCACAATCTAACATGCACTTTCTTCTTCTTTCAGATTGTGCTGTATCGGGAGAAAGAGGTGAAGAGCAGTGAATGTGACATGGCTAGTGTTCATCACCTGCTGTCTCAGATTCCTCAGGACCTGCCCTATGAGTATCTAATTGCCGAGGCCCAGAGCCTCTTCACACGCTACCCGCCTACCCTGCTTGCCTGCTCTGCCGCCCTGCAGTCCCGAAAGAGGTGCGACATACAAATACATCCAGACAGCATACACTCCTTTCCAAGTTTGCAAGGTGTGTTTAAAAACTCCAGCAATGCCACTGTGCCTGATGCCCTTCAATATGTTCCAAGAGCACCCACTTACGGTGGAAAAAACGTGTTGTCATGTGTTAAAAAAAAAATAGAAGCTTAAAAATGCCTATGTTTATAGTGTAATTCCTAAATATGCTCCCAAAATACTTTAATTGCATTCTAAACCCATTACTCTTAAAGAAAATGAATGTTATTGTAACAATATATGTTAAACTCCTGCAGTGCACGAATGTAAAATACACAAGGTATGCCCTGTTGTTTTCTTTGGTATAAGCAGGTAAATACAGTAATAAATTAATTTTACATAAAAATACAGGGCCTTTAGAAGAACAAAACGCTGTGTGTATCTGCCGTGACCAAACATAAACAACCAACATGAGGATTGGTGGGGGGGTGGGAGGGCACGAGGCCCAGATGTCACAGTCGTCTATAATCAGAGGCGGGAGGTACTGCTTTGTTTAGAAAGGTCCACCACTCAAGTATCATCGGGTCAGGAATTGTCATCTGTGTTTGCTTTACACTTAAGGACTGGTTGGAGAGGGGCTCAAGTGGGCTGTAGTCTGTAGTTTTAAACCTATAAAGTGAACTTACATGGATGGCTTCCTTATAAAATGGAGGTACGATTTAGGTGTTCTGGCAATGTACACTATTTAAACAGTCATTATGGACTCAAACATATACACTTTTTTCTAATCTTATACTTGGACCACTGGACCACTAATAAGTACCATGATGATGAGTGAAGTGTCTTATTTCCTACAAAATTTCTGTGAAGTGGATAGCCATCAGCTTTATCTGACTGATACCTATATTGATGCTTGTACTACTAAACGTTTCTCGTACGCATGGCCCTCATAGGTGGGAGCAGGTTGGACTGTGACTTGGTGTCCCCTTAGGGGTGTTTTTGTGTTATTAAAAGTTGAATGTGTCCAGCAGGTGGAGCCATAGAGTGTTAAATCCCATCCTTAAGCCCTCGTTCAGCGCAATCTGTAAGGCACCTATTGTGATGCTCGGAACAATTAAGCCTTTACCGTCTGTGGCTCAGCCTTTTGTATCTCGGGTCTGGCTGTGAGTCTGGAGCTGGAGTTTGTAGGTGGCGTTTCTTTCAAAAGTAGTCCCGCTTTTATGATCTTAATACTAACAGCAGGAGTTAACTGATACCTTTAGCTTTCAAGGGAGTATTTAGTTCCCACTCATCTCTTTCAGTGCTGGAAAAGCCATCAGTGCAGTAATCAGCCTGGGTATAGATCCACCAGTGTGTTTATTCCTCTTTCTTTTCTGTGGTAGATGAGAACATGAGGCCATGTAACACAGGGCAGCCCTCCAATAAACAAACCCCAGTCTCTGGGTAATTATGTGCCTGCCTGGTTTTGCATAACCCCACCCCCCTCCAGCATCTGCGGCCTCTCTGGGAGGAGGAGGGGAGAGTGTGTGTGTGAGAGAGAGAGAAAGAGTGCGTGTGTATGTACATAAATATGGGGACATATTGATACATAGGTACTTGCATATCCATATCAGTCCATAAAACAGTAAAAAATGACAGACAAAATGCTTTTTTTCTACAGCAGTTGTTTCCTTCACAAACTTTTCAGATGATTAAGCCACTAGAAATACTCCTGAGTTATAAAACAATACAAATGCTATACATTCACTCATATGCGTAACATTTTTGTCTTTTCCTGTAACATTTTCCTGTAACATGTGATATATAGGACATATGAATGACCCAGCGTCCTGACATTGTATTAAAACAAACCTGTGTGTGTACATGTGCACTGCATTGTTCGCTGGCACGTCAAAATGAGAACTTTCTCTCATGACCTGTAGTCTGCTCTAGTATCGTGAGAACTAACCCTTCTGTGTGCAGCAATGAACTGCGGGTTCAGCACCCCTAATGGCATTGACCCCCAAATGTTCTTCACTGATGCCTCCTCCTGCTCTCTGACAAACACACACACACACACACATGCATGAGCCCTGAACACACACCCCTTTGTTCTCTCTCGCCGATTTGTCTTTGGCCGCGTCCTTAACGTCCTTAAGCTTTAAAGCAATGTGTTATGAATCTGGACCTTGGCCTTGTCCTCTATCTCTCTGCTGTTGCAGCCTGTTGCATATCTTTTAAGAATATTGCAGACCTCATTCAGTGCACTGGGGTCAAATTATTGCTGCCAGAATGTGATTGGTCCCATCAAAGATATTTTAATGTGTTTAAAGGTGTATTTTGTCTCTGCTCTGTAGACTTGGCATAACCGGTGAATTCATAGGGATTTTGTGTTCGTTTGAGTGTGTATGCAGTAATACTGGCAGTGTCTGCACTGTAGATGCTACAGTGACTGACTATAGTATCACCTCAGGCACATCTTTAATCCGACAGCGGGGGTCTCATGTCTCTCTTCCGCTCTCTTTCTGTGTGTGTGCATGATGTGTCCCCGGCTCTCTCTGTACTGGATTTTTAAAGCGTGGAAGGATCAGGGGAGTGTTCACCTTTTAAAATGCTCAGCAGTGTGCTGTCATGCATCTGGAAAACATCTGATCATGTGAAAACCTCATCTCTACACTGCTGTGACTTTTCTGTTGCTTTGGTCATGTCAGTTCTGAAGGTCATTACTCAGTTACTCATGTGAACTGGGGAAGATGGAGGAACAGTTAAAACCAATCGCCTCTAGCGTCCTCATCTTCATCTTCACAAATGGCTCCAGCAAATCTCTAGGGCTCATACCATGAGAAATTAAGAAAAATTAATAAATTGTAATAAATTACTGATAAATATCCTTATTTAACATCAAGGGTATTCTACAGAAACATGTATAGGACAGTTTCCACTTACACCACAGGGGGGGACAAAGTCAAAAACCATTTCACTCCAGTGGTACAGGTGTTGTGGTGGGCTATAGCCCCGCCCAGTGTGAGTCTCGTGCCTATTGACCGTGGGATAAGGGCTGGGTACCTGTGACCCTAGTGAGAAATAAGTGGTTATAGTGAAATAAATTATTAAATGAATGGTACAGGTATCATAGGCCTTATCGGATCTAATGTTTACGAAAAAAAAAAAATATATACCTTCTCCTTGTCTCATTTTGATGAGTTATCCCAGCTCTACCAAACTCAATTTGCTACTTTCGCTGTGGGTAAGTAAGGAAAACGCGATTATCTGTAGTAATCAGATACAGACACAGCAGTTAGAGCTTGGTCAGGCCGAACTGCGTGGACCATAAGACAGTCCACATTTTCTTGCAACATATAGAAGTCGGGCAGAAATGTGGTCCACTGAGGGGTCCCTGTGGACTGGCCTGAGAACACTGGTTTAAGTGAAAAAGTAGCCGCAGTTTCCATAGAAGTGAATGAAGCAGTTTGGATTGTGTGGATATATATATATATTTTTAATGCATGAGCAATTAGACATAGAGAGACAGAGACAGACAGAGAAAGGGAGCACAGGTATGTCTGTAAAGCAAGCTCTACTGTCTCTGTCTTTCTTTTCCACACACTCTTTCTTTCCTTGCATACACAGAGAAAGAATGAGGTGTTGGCTTATCTCACACACAAGCTTAAATCTTGCCACTTCAGAGAGATTTATTTAAGCTTTACCTACTACTGTACAGAGAAGCAGCAGCTCTGTTATTGTGTTCCACATGTGTTCCATGATTGCTTTCGTAGGTTTACTTTTTGTGGGTGTGGAAAGAGTATTCCTTCTGTTAGTTTATCAAAACTGGGTGTTTGATGTGTGTGTGTGTGTGTGTGTGTGTGGGGGGGGGTACATTTTTGTCCTGTAAAATCTTTACTGACTTTTTTGTAAAAATAGAATCAAAGGCAAATTGCACCTCTGGTTTTTGCAATAGCTGCATGTGTTTTATTTTTTTATTTTAATTTATTTATTTTTTTGCTGGTCGCTGAAATTAAGCTTGGGAGATGTGAGTACCTGTGTGAGGACCTCTGTGTGTTTGTGTATATGCCCCCTTTCGTTTTAAGAAATAATCTTTAAAAGTTTAAAGGTAAACTCAAGATGCTCCACTGTTCTGATGCGAGAATGCTGGATTACAGCTGCCAGAGACATGCCACAGGGCAGCAGCCAATCAGCAGCAAGGAGAAATGAATAACGATCTCGGTTCTAAGAAAAAAAGCTGCGAATGAGTGATTCTGGTGAATTCTGAACTGGGGGTACACTGAACACTGCATATAGAGAAAATATACTCACGCTATCAAATGGCTGATACAACCACGTTTGTATTTATACAGACATGGGACATACAATTAGACACACATGCTGCATATATATGTATAGAATTTTGAATGTATGCATATTTGAATGTCCTATGTCTGTATAAATACAAACGTGGACGTGTGTTTTACTGTTGATACTGTTTGAGGGTAGCAAACAGGGTCTTGTGATGTGGCACAGTGTCATGACTCTGGTAGTCGCTCACTCAAGCGGACAAAGAGCCTTATGGGTCACGAGGACAGCAGGACAACGGAGCTGCTGATTCATACCAGCCTCTAAGCAACACACACACACACACACACTGATACATTGGTATACACACGTTAGGGAAGCACAAACTCATGGTTAATTGGGCATACCATCTCTGCGGCAAGTGTTTAATAATAGAACTGCCATGTTGTAGACTGCCATTTGAAAATAGTTACGTGATCAGAGGGTTTTTCCTCGCCCAACTATCAGACTATATTTGTCTGATGTATAAGTCCATGAAACCATATACAATGTAAACATATTTTGTCTTTGAAGCCTGCATCAGCAAGACAAGGGCAACAGATTGGACAGCAGGAAGAAAGACAAAACCAAGAAAGCAAAAGACGAGTGGTGACCCAGTCTTCTGCTGTAGAGAAGGGAGATGATAGAGGAGCGAAGCAGTAAAAGTAGAAACGCAGAGAGAGGGATCAAAGTGATCAAAGACGAGACATATGGCACCACAGCGAGTGGAAATAAATGGTTGCCATGTGATGTATTTGACTGTAGTAATATTTATAGTCCTTTTTCTTAACTGAATTCCGAATATTTTCTATTGTCAGAGATTTACATTTACATTTACCAGACGCTTTTATCCAAAGAGACTTCCATTCGCTAACTACAGGGGACAGTCTCCCTGGAGCAACTTGGGTTTAAGGGTCTTGCTCAGGGACCTAGTGATGGTTTTACTGAAGGTATTATTCAAACCCATGACTTCTTGGTCTGGAGTCAAGTATCCTACCCACTAAACTACCTCCACCCCATACCTCCAATCATCTCACCCCACCCCAGAGATGATGTCATTTTTGTAGTTCGGCCATGTACTTGAACAGCACTTCTTACTGCCTTGTCAGTGTCCTGGTCTGCTGCAGTGCATGTATGTGGAAATCGTGCCATTTGTTAATTACTGGATTGTCAATAGGCTGCTTTGTGTTGCAGGAGCAATTATTTGTTAGTTGAGGTTTTGTTGTTGACCTGTGCAGATCTCTGGCCCTGGTCTGTCAGCATGTTTGCACAGCCTGCAAGCGACTGCGGCTAAAGCGAGGTCAGATTAGACTTCAGAGGGCAGTTTTGTGAGCAGACCACATGCAGCCTACTTTCTACTACAAGTCATCAATAGTTTTCTGTTCTCAGATATCAGTAAAAGCATCCATAAGAAAGGAGCCGGTGATGTTTTTGGACAAGCTTTATTAAACATTGGACTGTCTGTGGAAAACACATGGTTCTGAGGGACATTCAGAAATAAAGGTTGCTGTATCTGCTGGCCTAGTGTTTAGGACGTTTGCCCTGTACCTCCAAAGACGTACCCTTGAGCAAGGTAGTGTCCCCAGACACCTGGGCGCAGTTCGCACTGTGTGCTGTGGTGTATTCACATATGGCAGAATGGTCACTTTCACTTTTCACTTTCTACTCAATGTTTTAACAGACCTAGATCTGGACTTTAAAGCCTCCACAAACATTTTCAGAACGCTCCGTTTAACTCTCAACACCAGAGTACCATCTTAAAAACAAGGGTCCCAGAAAGGAGCCTTTGTGTGATGTTTGAGGGACCCATTTTGTAAGTTTATGAAGAAGAACCTTTAATTTGATTAACCTTTCCATTCTGTTATGTGTGTCTTCACACTTCCAACTCATTCAGAAATTTGGATCCTCAGGGTTTATAGTGGTTCTCCTATGGCAACTTTGGCAAGAACCCTTTGTACCCATACCACCAATGGAAATGTAAAATGCAGATTTTTGTGAAGTTTGGGTTCTGTTGTTTCCTCTTGGGCTTAGGATACAACAAACTGACTGACTGCCATTTTGCACCCATCCGGGTCGGTGGTGAGTGTCTACACTGTTTGCTCTAGTCCAGCTCCTTTGGCTGCTTGAGCAAGTTGAATTTGTGTCGGCAGTCGACCAATGAAAGAGAGAGAACGAGGAGAGCAATGAAAGCAGAAAGTGCAAAGAGAAGGAGCAACGCAAGAAAACAGCACTCTCAGGAGGGCACATAGAGAATAGTCTCATTTTTCACCACCAGTGCAAGTAGCAACGATATTGTGAAATGGCCTTTGTGCAGTCATTGGGAAGAACGGCGATGAATGACAAACGAAATTGCTCCCTTTAATAAATGACATGGTCAATGGAAGACAATGGAAACCAGCTAGAAACTCTGCTGTTGTTGCTTTTGGGATTACTGATATACTTCCAATAAACTTGGTATATTGTTTGCCAGCCTGGTCTGCTATGTTGATATTGTATCGGGGAATGCAGTAGCTAGAAATACATTGCTTGTACACTTCTGAACTCAGATTGCCACTTGTACTTACGGCGTTGTCAGCATTCCTAGTGCATCTTTGTGGTGGACTCATACAAGTGTAGTGTGTAGTGTGTTTATTTTTGTCAGCCGTTTAAAGGCAGCTTGCTTGTGGTAAGCTCTGAGATTTGTAAGTTATGAGGTACGAGGACCCCCCCAAATGCACCAATACTTCCCATTACTCCCTGTGCCTGTTTTGTGACAAGTCATGAATTCCATCATGTGACCAGCAGTGAACCAACAACAGTGAGGCACGGTTGAAAACGCTCCTTATTGCGCCTGCAACAGTGTTTAAAGTGGCGGAAATTGCGCAAGCACGTGTCGCAGATTAGACTGCAGTTTCATCAGCACAGAGCCTGCCTCTCTCGGGTGTTACTCTCTTAAAGTGAGAGTTTAAAAGTTAATTGCTCTGCTGTTACCTGTCAGCTATTTTCAGCCGCACGGTATTTGCTGCAGATCTTAATGAGGGCTGCAGAAAAGGGGGAATGAAAGAGGAGAGAGGGGGAAAAAAGGAAAACAAGTCTTATAGACATTGAGCCCTTCAGCTCACACCCTCAGTCCTTTTCTCACAACAGCCACTTCATCAAGTGTGCTTGAACGCAGTTTTTTTTCCTGGGCATTTTCTAGTCTTGAGAGTAAGGCATTTGCATTTTGTGTTTACTGTTCTACCAGAGGGACGATAATGAAATGGAATTGAATATTTTATGATTTTTTTAATGATGTTTTTCTCCAAACTGTTGAGGGGGACTCTATGTGCTGTAGCCTTTAGCACAGACACACTTGCATCGCCTCACTATTGTAATTGGAGAACATTCCTCTTGGAATTAAAAGTTTGGCCCTTTGTAAGCAGACGGGAAGACCTGCCTTGTCCCTGCAAGGCCATTTCATGTTCTTTCTTAATGACATTTTTCTCTTATTTTCTTTCCTTTATCACTATATTTACTTAAGTTTTAAATATAACATTTGCTTTACTTACGCTGGTGTTTTATAAAATCAGGTAGTCAGGAAGCATTTAAAGAGCCCACAAAAGTGAGGCTGATGTGGTACAAAAATGACCACTTTGAATACCTCTACATAGACCTTCCTGTTCACCCATATGTGATAATGACGGCTGAAGAAATAGCAGAAATAACTGTTTGATTTTTAAATGAGGCACAATACATGGCAACCACTTGGGGAACTCCTAGAGATGTAGAAATATAGCATATGGGCCCCGTAATTGTCATAATAATGTTCTTTGAGCTTTTAAGAAACTTGAAATGTGCTGTTTTTAGAAATGATTGGCTAGTTATCATTGTCATTTTGCGATAAGTTACAGATTTAAATACTGGATTACAGTTAATTTTATTTAAATGATGTTGAATTAACAATTTGAAGCCAGACAACAAAAAACCTTTTTTTTTTTAATCGATTACACTTCATCAATTTCAAATTATAATAAAATATCCCTCCTCCTGTTTACAAAGACAAATGTTTTATACGTTTAAAAGCAGCCATTTGAGCAAAATTAGCGTTTCATTGGGCTATTAGTGAGAAATTATTAATATAATATTGCATAATAGTTTTGTTAATGGTGACAGTTACTGACTGGTCTGTTCTCTCTCTCTCTCTCTCTCTCTCTCTGTCTGTTTCTCCCTCTCTGTCTCTTCCTCTGTCTCTCTCTCTCTCGGTCTCTCTCTCTCTCTCTGTCTGTCTGTCTGTTTCTCCCTCTCTGTCTTTCCCTCTGTCTCTCTCGCTCTCTCTCTCTCTCTCTCCCTCTCTCTTTCTCTCTCTCCCTCCCTCTCTCTAGCATCTCCATCAGCTCCTTTCAGGACTTCCAGACGTCCACTCTGCAGCAGCGG
The DNA here is from genome assembly GCA_037974565.1 of Clupeocharax schoutedeni. NCBI lineage: Eukaryota > Metazoa > Chordata > Actinopteri > Characiformes > Alestidae > Clupeocharax > Clupeocharax schoutedeni. The sequence continues at coordinate 2,525,635 of JBBPDH010000136.1, forward strand.
CCCGACTCTGTTCTTCGGCAGCAGCTTCATCAGCGCCCCGACACCAACCTCGATCTGGCTCGGGCCAATGCCAGCAACAACGGTGGCCACCAGCTCATTAAAATGGCAGTTTGGGGCCTCTCAGCCACGTTAGGGGCAGCTGCCCTGGCAGTGGCCCAGACTGCCATGGACTGGGCACCTGACTTCCTCTTGCAACTGTTTTGACCTGAAGGCTTTGTCTCTTTGTCTGTCTTTGTTGCTGTCTTATGTGCCAATCTGGGAGCAATGCAATAGTGACCTTGTCATTTGTTAAGTGCTGGAAAACTCCTTGAAGAGCAAATAAGATGGGGGGCATGGTTTATTTATCCTCTCCCCCCCCCCCCCATATTTATAGATTTTACTCAAGCTAATATTGGGGAGTATGAAAGGTGGTAGATGGGTTTTTGTAATGATAAGCATTTCTGAATGCCGTTCCATCAGCAGAATGTCGGGGGAAAAAAGTGCGCCGGTTGCGGATTCAGAACAGCAGCAGACGCACAAATTATTAAACGGCTTTTCCCCCTCGTACCCCCATCCCCTGCTGAAGGCTTTCACTGAGGAGTGAGGGAAACAGAAAACCAATAGTTTTTTTTTCATATGAGAAGAGACGAGTGCAAGCAGGTGGGTCTGTGGGCGTTAGAGTGAACGTAGCGTTCTGAAGTTTAGAGTTCACACCCCAGCAAGGACATGCATTAACCACTCACTCACTCACTCACACAAACACATAAGCTCTTTCATGCGTCATCTTGGTCAGAAATTAGAGGAATATTTCAGCCTAATCTTTATGGATAGCAGCTTTGTTGTGTGGTTTATTTCCTTGTTTTGCAACACAGCATAGTTTCCCAGTGTTGTCCTGGATTAGAACTGCCTTACTTATTTTCTTTTTTCTGCTGTAACATCTGAAGTTTATCTCAGGAAAGCTTTGAGTTGCATGAAGTGTGTTGAGAACAGGAAAAACTCTTAAATCGTTCTCCAGAACCAGGACTGTGAACTACTGCTGTATGGAAAACAGTTAATCCAATTACTTCTAATGAGAAGATGCTGAATTCCATCAGTAAGAAAAACCTGTAGAATGTATTCCTTGACGCAAGTCATCTACATATTCTTAAAAGGAAAGGTGCCGGCAAGAATTCAGGAGACTAGCCTGAATGGCCGAATAGCCAGTTTTGTAAATGAATGTGCAAAAATGTTTTAAGTTAAACTTCCACAGAATATGTTTCTCAGAAGATCCCGTAAATTTGCTATTCCTGGTTATTCCTGGATAATTTGGCCTCTTGCTTCCTTCCGTCATTCAGCTTGATGCTAGTCAGTTTATATAATAGAATTGGCAGCTAGTGTTCTCCTACAAGCGTGTTGAGCTGTTTAATGAGTGTGAAGGAGCAGTCTGGGGGTGGGGGGCATAAAGAAGTATTCACCCCTTGGAAACGGTGCTTGAAAACCTTAGAGAAAGTGACTGGCACTGCTTTTTACTGTGTTGCGCCAGTGTGTGAAAGTTAAGAACATTACTGGTGGTACATTATCTCGTGTCTGTCTTGTGATTAAACCAAAATTGCTTAAACGTAAAGGGGACATTCGGATGACACTCTTATCCAGAGTGACTTCCAGTCATTAGTTACAGGGACAGTCTTACAGTGATTAGTTACAGAGAGAGTCTTACAGTCATTAGTTACAGAGACAGTCTTACAGTCATTAGTTACAGGGACGGTCTTGCAGTCATTAGTTATAGGGACAGTCTTACAGTCATTAGTTACAGGGACGGTCTTGCAGTCATTAGTTATAGGGACGGTCTTACAGTCATTAGTTACAGG
>JBBPDH010000136.1:2548668-2561398 GCA_037974565.1 Clupeocharax schoutedeni
CTAAATGCCATAATTGTATGGTCTGAGATGTTTCCGTCAAAGCCAGCCTAGCCTGCTCTGTTGTTCTGTCATTTTGGGGATGCTCTGACCCAGTGGTCTAAAGTTCCTCAGATTCTTAATCTTACCCTTTTTTTCCTGCTTCCAACTCATCAACTTCAAGAACCGAATGTTCTTTTACTGTCTGATTTATTCCACCCCTTAAAAGGTGCCATTGTACTGAAATAATCAATAATCACCTGTTAGTGGCTTTTATGTTGTAGCTGATCGGGATATAAAAGCCGGATAATGTTTTTAGTGAGTCATGGACACAGCTTCATATAGAATTACATTAACTAGGCGTATTGTAACGAAACTAGTTCCTTGTTTCAGTTCGAGCATAATGTACAGAATTCCTATTCTATATCTAGATTCATTACTGGCTGCATTTTCAATTATACTTTCCACTTCATGAAAATGACAAATTACACTGTGGTATTGGCTAAAGCTGGCTGTTATATAACAGCTATAGCATTGAAATCTCTATATTTCAAATAGACCTGCTTAAAGTAAAGTTACTGAAAGACTGAGATGTCTTACTCATGTGTGAAATACATTTGCAATTTGGGAAGAGAGTTGAACAGGATGCCAGTTGTGACAATCTGTACATCACCATCTGTATAGAGGCAGCGAACTTAAAAAAGCTACATTTATCACATACGCTTCCCTCAAAGCACCTCTTTCTCTCTCCCCCCCCTCTCTCTCTCCCTCTCTCACTCTCCACCACTCCCTCTCCATCACTCTCTATCCCTCCCCCCCCTCTCTTTCTCTCTCTCTGTCACTCTCCCTCTCTCTCTGTCACTCTCTCTCCCTCTCTCTCTGTCTCTTTCCCTCTCTCTCTCTCTGTCACTTTCTCTCTCTGTGTCTTCTCTCCTTCTTTCTTCCTTTCCCTCCTTGCTCCCTCTAAAAAGTGCAGAGAAATCAGTAAGACGCACCTGTTTTCAGTGGACGAAATGTTCCGGAGAGAATTGCATAACATTCTGAGCAGCATTTTTTATCTTGACCTGTCATATGGAGGATTTTTTTTTTTTTGAGGGGCAGGGCGGGCATTGGGTTTATGTACAAATATTAACCCTAGTCCTGAATTAAAACTGGACTTTGACTGATGACGTCACACATTCGGAATTTAAGGTTGAGGCTTTAATCTGCCTGTGTTGAAACAGCTGCTGGGGCTGGTGGGTCTTTTCTCCCTCGCTCGGGTGCTAATGCAGCAAGGCTAAAAAAAATATGTTGACGTTGTTGTCAGCATGAGAAGTCTAAGTTGGCATAAACAGTGTACTTACACGGATCAAATGAGATTTGGTGTCTTAGATATAAACTGTCTCAGCACAGTGTCTGCTGCTGGGATGAATGGAGCTTAGCAGCAGTATCACTTTCCATCGAAAATCCAAATAGATATCTGTAAAAAAACTGTGACTACTGTCGTCTAGCTGAGACATGTGCAGACACACAAGGTTAGGCCATTGGGCCTACATTAAAGGGGACATATTATGCAAAACTCACTTCCTGCATCCTTTTGTATTTCCATTTGTGTCTCTACTGCTCCTATAAACACAAGCATGAAAAATGCAGAAAATGTTTTCTGTGAATCAATATAAAGATTTTGGTGTCAGGATCATGTGCTCCTATGAGCTGTTTGGATGGCAAGCCCATTGTTACGTAATAATGAGAAAATTAGCATAGAACAACCCCTCATCTGCCGAGCCCCCACCACCTAGATTAGTTGAAGGTCCGCCATTTTTGTCGAGCATAAGACACCAAACGCTATGGCTACAGGCAAGTCACTCATGAAGTGTTGTTTTCATCTTGCTCTGGGTCCGACTTGGGGTCCAACATATAGGACTGGATCTCTGTTTTTGGACTTTTTGACGTGTGTTAAATGTGCAGCATTAGCATGGCATGGTGGGGCGTGGCCAGCAACAGCTTATTTGCATAATACTGTAGGTACAGACCCTTTAAATGGCTTATTTTGAAAGGGAATGAAACTATGAAGAAAAAAGCTGATGAATCTCTTTATATGAAGGTGATCTTGTGCAAGATGCACTATAGACTGCAGCATGTTTTGCAGCCTATAGATCTACCATAACCAAAGTGACTTTTGCATACTATGTCCCCTTTAAAGGTGTGTGACCTGTGGTGTCTCTTTTTCACACACACACACACACACCTCAGCACCCAAGAGTTCAATGTGAGAAATAGTGTGTGCTGGGAAAATGATTATCTAGCACAAGCTGAATAATGGCTTCATGAAAGAGGGCTGTAATCCCCTGCAATGAGGAGTGAGGGAGAGAAAGAGAGAGAGAAAAGGAGAAATCAATGAGAGAAGGAAGGGAAGACTCTGCCTTGTCAATTAGCCCACTCTCCAGCACTCTCATAACCCTGATGAGGACCTACACTAGCGCAACTGCTGCAAAACATCTCAGCTTCACTTTCCCTCACCTCTCCTTAAACTGCTCTGCTTACTGCATTCTTATTAAACGCCTAATGCAATACTGTAAGAGAGCTCTCTTGCCTTTCAACAGTGCTGCAGGGCAAATCGCCTGCCTGTGGAACAGGGAGTGTACTTTTGATTGTTGGGATCTTGTTGGTTGGTGTTGGTGGGTCTTCAAGCGATAGACTAAGGTTTGGTTATAGTCACACGTGAATGCACCACAGCGTTTCTCTGCCTTTAACCCATCACCAAGTAACGCAGGGGGCTGCCACCAACACAGTGTGTGGGGATGGTATCTTACTCAAGGGTACCTCAGTGATGACACTAGCAGTGTTGGGATTCGAACCCACAACCTTCTGATTGCAGGGGCATCTCCCTAAGCACTAGGCCACCTGCTGCCCTGTTCAGCATGCAAAGCGCAGTGGACTGCCACCAACGAGGAGTGCCCGTTTTTGTCAAAATGTTCGAAATTTTGAAACATCTGTAGGGTTGTTAAGGGCCTTTGCAAGCAATCATTACAGGCAAAGAATACAGCAGTTGTATTCAGTTGTATACCTTCTAATAAAGGCTTCAGCAACAGCTGTAAGCTTAGAAAGAATTTGCTTATTTAGGTGGTTTTCTTGTGCTGCACTGTCTGCACTGCTTGTGTGAACACTGTGTTGGACCAGTGCTCTGCTTGGGCTGGTATGGAAGGTTTTTTTTTTTTTAGCAACAGCACTACCTCACCAGCATCTTAGTAATGTAAAGTGAATTTTCTGTTTGCAGATCAAAAACAATTTTGGATTTTCTGATCAAGAACAATAATCTTGTTCAAATCAAATTGGCCGAGAGGAAATCTTTATATCTGAAAACTGTTTTTGAATATTGAAAAATGCTATTAGCATTGTGAACCCGATTTCGACCCATGCTGCCACACAATAAAGCGATATAATCTACAACAACTCAGTAATTGCTACACTCTGCACAGCATGAAGTTTAGTAACAGAATTCTATCCTAACCCAACTGTAGCCACCCCATAAAATCTTTTTCTGAACCTAAATGTAGCTGAACAAAATTCTGTCTGAACTTAGCTCTAGCCTAAAAAACATCTCACCCAAAAAAATTCTGTCTAAACTGGGTACCAATAAAATTCTGTTTTATGCCAAAATCCAATACCCAACCAACATCAGGGACTGAATAAAACTCCATATAAGAAATTATGACAGCTCTTAAGACTTCTTCTTGCAACATTGTCTATAGCTGTCATGTTGTTAACAAACAAAAGCCCAAAGAAATAAACCTTAATTATCGGGTGTCCAAAATTAGCTTTTTTTATTCATCAAATTCTGAGCCAGGATAAATTCATTAGTTGTTCTAATGCAGGCCTCGTGAGCCCTGCTGTCAGCAACGTAAGTGACTCAGGTATGACAGATAAAAAAACAATAATAAAAGGTAACAAGAAAAAAGAAGTAGAAAAAGGAAAGTAGGTTGAGATACTAAATCAGGAGTAAATGTCAGACGGTAGGAGATCCTGACGTGAATATGGCCTCGGCCAGTTTAGATCAAAATGGAAGGTTCTAGTGGGGCCAGGCATCAGCGCCACACTTATATAAGATATGAAATAATTTGTCCCTCAGTGCTGCCTGTCACAGTTGCCTCTTTGACTTGCTTTGATTTGAAGAAATCGGCAACCACTTCTTCAGTTCCTTAGCAGTCACTTACTGAAGTCTACAGTGCTTTTAAGATGACACGGTGAATTAATCTCCCAGAATGCTACACTAGTTTGTCTCTGCTTGCATTGGTTCAGTTCAGTGCAGATTTAAACCAATGGCAAAGAAGCTGAGAGGTCAAACAAAGTTTCATTCATTCACACTGATGGTGATTCAGGTAGACTCAGAAGGCCTACAGATACATTTTTCTAATGTATATATTTTCAAACATATGTGAGGAGTAGATTTGGGTAGGGAAATGAAAGTTCTTCTCATTTCCAGAACTCACTAATTACTTATGGAGATGAGATGTTTACTCACGGAACCACTTCATGTGAAATGATAATACTGTGCCGAGATGCGTGATGAAACGTGCCGTGCTGCAGTCATTAGCCTGGACAGACAGGGTCTGTGTGTGTGGAAAAATCCATGCGGTGGTACCTTTCATGTGCAAATACTTTCTGTAGAATGTATAAGTGATCTGGGCTTAAGTAAACAGTGTGTAATGTGGAGCTGATGTAGGAAGACAGAGCGCGATGGTGGGACGGTGGTGTTGAAGCGGAGATGCAGGCGAAATGGGACAGCCGCGTTTAAAACCGCTGCCGTCCAGCCCTGAAAGAGCTCACTTCATCCAGAAAAAAAAAAGAAAACGCTGTGATCAGGCCTGACATCCTCTGAAAACAAAACGAGATCTCACCTAAGAAAAATCACGAAAATAGATTAAACGTTGTCTGTCTTGACAACCCTGAACAGGCAGAGGCAGCGAGCAGCTGATTGAAGCGGCACAGTATTCAAAGCACATTTTTGGGGGGGGGTATTTGGTGGGGGGATGGAAGCAGCCTGACTCATTACTGCACTTCAAACCCAACCGCAGACAAGCAGCGCGGTGGAATGGTAATTAAAGCGGCATAAATAGAGTAATGTTGTTGCATGAGATTGATGTGAGAGATGGAGTGCGGAGAAGAAAGGGCCCGTGACAGCCGGCTGGATCAATGGCTCTCGGACAGAATATGTGGGATCTGAAGAGCCCGTCTCAATCGACGGCGCTATTATAAATGTTTACAGAGCAACAGCCTTACACATGAGCACATAGTAAAGCAACACTCTGTCCACATGTGTGACAAGATGGGCTGTAAGCTTTTAGTCAAACTAGGCCAGTACTAAACTTACTCAGAAAACGGTGTAGAATCCCCCTGCCAGCCTGCATTGAAGGCAATAACTCCATACCGAGGTGTTCACAGATCAATTCATGCGAGTCAAGTCTTGAGTGCTTCATGCTTGGAGACTGGAATGAGGCCTGGAGAAGTTAGGGTAAGGTATGACTTATTTGGTGAAAAATGCACACACTCGACGTTTGCAGATAAAGTGAGGCCTTCAATGTCATGTCCTTCAGTTAAAGTGCTGCGAACAAAATATGAGGAGCTGGCAAATGTCAGGCTGCGAGAAGCTTAATGTCCGTCGAGATGTATGAGCCAACCCAACAGCGTTCCCTCACTGGCCCATACATCCATCCTGGCTCCACTTACACTCCACCATTCGTCAAGCTTTATTTATTTATTTCCCACCCATGACTTGTATTCTGACAAAGTCAAGCCTCCTGCTCTATGATTTGCTAGTGTCTCGCCTTCTGATCCAAGTGACTGCTAACTTAAGAGATGAGATACTGCCAGCCAGTCCCAGCACTAAACAATATCTAGACAATATCAGTCCACGAGATGGGACTCTGTCAAAATAAGCATGGACAAATCAGTCCTGGGGCAGGACACTGGGTACTATTTACCAATCCAAGTGCATGCTGGTAATGAACACAAGAAAGCATGATACATTAAACCAGGCAGGAGACAGGAAAATGAACACTGCTGGCCATAGCTAGTGGAAAAGTGAACATGACACAGCGAGAAAGATGAACACACAGACAATGCTACAGTAAAACGAGCCCGGCCTCACTAGTTTTCGTAAAACCATCATGATATACAATGTAATCAAAATACGTGCTGTGATCACACTTTATGGCTTTTTTTGTGCTAGGACAGTGCTTCACTGCCCTGTATTTTAATGCGCACTGCGTAACATCACCAGTATCAGCGGTAACTGGTGACTGAGGGACAGTAGGAAGAAATAATGAATTGATTCCTTATCGTTTTGTTTACAAAGCGGTTGAAACAGGTTGAAATGCCGTGAGATGGGGAAAGTCCCAAAGCCTAACCCTAACAGTCACCAGTTACCGCTAATACTGGCAGTGTTATGCACCGGACAAAAGTCATGAGATCGGACAACACACCACTCAGTGTGATCTAACACATTCTCCCAAGTAAAGCAGTGGGTAGACGACAATTGCTCTCAGTGTGAAGTGTTGTCTTGCTCAAGGGTACCTCAGTGGTGCCATTGCGAGTCCTGGGATTCAAACCCACAACTTTCAGGGACAATTCCCTAACCACCAGGCCACCAGCCATCCCAAAGGAAAGACATTGACCTGCCTACCACTGAACCATCAATGCTGAGCTAGTACTACTGCTAGCTATTAACTACTGCTAGAGTTATTTAGCACTCTGCAGGAGGGAAATCAGGTCAAGAACTGAAAACCACTAACCAGTCCTAGTCCAGGGGGTGTAGCCCTATTATCTAATACTAATAGTAAGGCAGGACACTGGGCAACAGTATCCAGTCTAGTTCAGAGGGAGGAATTAGTCCATATTACTAAACCTTTTTAGACATTTATGGCTTGGGAGGCAGGGCATTAGACTGGACACCAATAGCCTATCCCACTTCAGAAGGAGGGTAATTCAACAATTATCCAGCACAGAGGGAGGGACACTAGTGAATTCTAGCCAATAGAGATGAATAAGTGGAATAACCATAAAGTGTTGAGTTATTAGAGGTGGCAGGATACGGATGGGGTAAACATAGTGTGTTGAGTGATGAGCGATATGGCCCAGAGTGAGCTGCTTACTGCGCTCATTCTGCTGTCTTTCACGCGGTTTAAATGGAGGCACAGCCAGTGACAGACCAACATGTCATCCTGTCAAAAAGGGCCAATATGAGACTGAACTCAGGGTTAGTTTTTTAATCTTGTCAGCAGGCAGATTGCCTTAATGCTTTTTTTCCTCTAATCTAATGTAACCGAGTAGAGGAAGGCTACACGTGCTCCTATTTCTAGAGGATTATAGCTGGAGCTTGGATGAAGCCGAAAAAAGACACAAGACACGGTCCAGGAGAAGAATGTGCTTATTCACGCTTAATTATTCAATATTTTCTCTGCAAACGAAGCCTCATTATTTGACATTTTGACCCTCCCTCTGTAAACTCTTCTCACTCTCACGTCGGTGGAAGAATCATGAGAAATCATCCCATATTGGGAAGAGGAGAGAAGTCCGAAAAACACGAAAGAGTGCTCATTTAATGATGCAGCCGCTGACTATTTCAGGCAGAAAAGCACTGATATTGACACAAAGTGGGGCTCCTCTCAGTACAGGCAGCCAAAGGAAAAAAAAAAGAAGATAAAAGTTTAAAGCATGGCCATCAATATCACAGCTAATCTCCATCTCTCTGGAGGAGGCTTGCTTTGAAGCGGGGCATTTGTCAATAGTCAACAAGCATAATTTATGGATGCTTTTCTGAAATGAGAGCGGAGATGTGGGTGTGCCTTAAACCTTGTCATTATTCCTCCAGGCTGGTGGGGGCGCTATGTATGAGTCTGCATTACCAATGGCCTTAAATAGAGTTTCTCCTTCGGTGTAAGGCTAAACTAGCTAGGACATAAAAAATAATTTTGCAGTTTGCCCTCATTTACTGATGCATTCTCTCCAACCAGCAGACTAATGGGTGTGTGTGCACATGTTTGAGTGTGCATATGTGTATATGTTTGCATGTGTGTGTGTGTGTACAAATGCATGATAATGATAGGAATGATATAAAGCTGGTTATTTAGCTAAAAGGTGAGAAAGCAAACAGGAGAGATAGAGGACTGAGAGAAAGAGAAGAGAGATGGAGAGAGAAGGGAGAGAAGAGGAGAGAGAGGAGCATGATAGAAGGAGAGAAGTGGAGCGAGTAAAGAGGAGATGGAGAGAAGGAGAAGAAGGGAGGGGGCCTGAGGAAAGTGTGTGATGGGCCGTTAACAGAAGCTCTGAGCTCTACTGCAGCACATTGCTGCGCGGTGCAATTAGCCTCTGCACTGCAGCCACAATCCTCACCTGGACTCATCTGTCTCTCTCTCTCCTTCTCTCTCTCCCTCTCACACTTTCACATACATACGTACTCCTTAGAGCAAAGTTGTCCAACTTTATCTCACATAATGCATCTTGCTACCAGTAACTTTTTTTTCTCGCCACAGAAACAAAGTTTTTCATGCAGAACATTGGAACGACGCAATTCTAACCAATAAATCTGAAACTCAAACACTGTAGTCATTTGTACAGCTTACAAGTATTGCTTTTAATTATAGTTCAGCTTCAAAAACGTCAGTGTTAATCGAACTTTGATTTTATTATACTTATTTCTGCATTCTCATTTCCTTTCAAAATACAGTGCTTTTAGCAACACCTCTGTTGTGTCTGTTGCTCTTACATCGTTTATGAAATACAGCCACTAAAGTAATGCGCGAAAGCACTTCACTTATCAAAGGTGCTACATAATTAACGTGGAGTTGAACTGACACATCCACATGAACATAAACAGCGGCATGACATTTTTAATAAGAAATGTTAGAAAACAGCACAGCTACATTCAATGTTACATGGAGAAAAGTTGCATACTTCCCCATTACAAGTCCTGGTTGACTGGAGGCCATCAACAGATGCCCGAGATTCATTTCAGTGTCAGCGACACTCATTTAGCGAGTTGATTGTTAAATTGATTTAATTATCGAATCCTCCTCGCTGACACTGATCAACCCGTGTTAATAAGGAGGCACCTATGCATGTAATTGGCTTTGATGCATATCAAGCTAGAGAGGCGTGCAACTCTTTAAAGGGCAAGCCTCACCAGATGGATTGAGATGCACAACGCGCACCCAAATCTGGCCTTTGAGCTGATGGATGATGACAGGCCTTGGTATTGTTCTCTTGATCTCTTTGGCTGCTTGAGTTATAGATTCTGCATGTTTGTATTTGTACCATTCTGGCTTATTAAAGCACAATGGCAACATGCTTAGTAGGTTTACATCAGTATTAGCCGGAGATATAGTGGAGGATGAACACATGCATTGTGCATTTTCCAAAATATGGAAAGTATTTTTATTATTCACCCGTGTGTTTTTAGAATGTACTTATTTTATTCAGATCACATGGAAACAAATCGAAGTTGACGTGTTGTTTTACTGAACAGAACTGGAGACATTTCTGTGGCGTTTATACCTTCTCCCAGTCATTTTCTCCTCGACTCCTCCACACTCTGCACCCTTGTCCCATTCACCGAATGTAAATTAAGTCATAGCTGTGTGCTGCGAGTCTGTTTTTTTCCACTTGCGAGTGTTTCACCACATAAAGCATTGTTACGGGCCTGGTCAGTGGCGGGGTTTAGCCACTGCCTTTTTGTTTGTGTTTCATTGTGGGTTCCTGGTTGTGGGTTTTTCTGTGTTCGGTTCAGGTTCTGGTGCTTTTATTTTGATATGCCAGTCTGTCTTTATGCTTGTGTCATGTATTCATGTTGTCATGTGGGTTTTAGTCCTTGGTCATGTGTTCCGTTTCAGCTGTATTGAATGTTAGTCATCATGTTGTCCGGTATTTAAACTCTGTTCTGTGTTTCATTCCTGGTCTGTCCTCCGTCAGGTGTGAGCACCTTTCAGTGATGTGTGTGTATGCTTGATAGCCACATGCTAGCTTTGTTTTCCGAAGAGCCTGGTATCTGTTCTGGCCCACGTGCCATTTTTGGTTTTTCTCCGAAGGAATAAAAGTAAAGTAAAGGATGTGTTGGTGTCCAGCTTGTGATTCCCAAGAAAGCTCCCGAGCATGGAGGGTTAGCCCTCACGTTCGTGACAAGCCTGCACAAAATACTGTTGTGTTGGGTTCACAAAACACACAGCGTTAGGGTTTGCTCCTTGTCTTTACCAGTGTCTGTTTTCCCAATTTGGCCAGTCTACCCTGTAGTTCTCCCATTCCTCACCTCCCTACTTAGCTAGAAATGTTTAACATATGCATCCTCCTGAATACCCAAAAGTGTCACGGCTCGGCCTGGGGCCGTTAGGGGCACTGTTTTTTGGTTCTGTTTTGTCTGTGTTTATGGGACTTTTATTTTGTATTTCATGTCTGTTTTGTTCATGTGGGTTACGTGGTTTTGTTTTTCACCTGCTTTGTGTTTCAGCACTGATTGTTGTCCGTATTTAAGCTCTGTTTATTTGCCATTCTGTATCTGTCCATCGCCTCATTTATGCCTTTTCTCACTTTCATGTTCATGTAGCGGCCCTTGAGCCAGGTTTGTTTTTTGGTTGTTTTCTGTTTAATAAAAGAGCACTAAAATGGATGCCAGTCTGTCCTGTCCATGTCTGCTCCGAGGTAAGCTAGTTACTGCATATTTTAAAATGGCTGCAAATGTACTGTTCTTAGGCATCTCAACATGCTTGGAAGAGAAAACAAAGATCATTTTTGTCTGCTGAGAGGTGCCCACATTGGGAAGCATCACACTAAGTTACGCTTTCCTTGACTTCGGGCCATGACTGGAGATGCAATCTCTGGAAAATGTGCCGATCGGAGGACCCCAGGTTTAATGGAATATTATATTGTCCCAATATTTTTAAACAAAAGAGATTAACTTATCACACTATTTTGAAATTCAGTTGCAAAACAAACACTTTTGATGCACTATTTTCATATTGTCATGAAAAATGGAGCATTTCCTTATCTCCAGCCCATTCAGACTACAGCAATTTAGATCCATTGCTTTAAAGTTTTCGCTTTTTGAACGAGGCACAATAAACAAAAACCAGCCAGAACAGAGCTGATTTACATGTTATGGTTTTAAAGTCAAAATAAGAAACAGACTGTGTAATTCAAAGGGATAAAGCAAGGTTGGAAAATGGTCATATGTAAATGAGTTATGACTCTGGGGAAAAAGTTAAATACAAGAAAAATGTAGGCTATGAGCTCTACATCCCTGGTATTGGCCTTCAAAAACTGTCAGTTTTCTGCTCCTACTGCATGTTATCTCCTGCTGCTTTACTTGCCTAACAGGACAGGTAATGGGTGTTTTTTTTTTCAGGGTGCATTGAAAATGTTCCCCATTCCAGTGCTAGGAGTGATGATGAGTAATATGGGCTTGGACATTAAGACTGAGGTAAATCAGGGGAAAGTCTCAACCCATAAAGCTGAAGGCTCTGCCTCGGTGTCTACAAGCTGCGCGTGTTGGTATGCAGGCCATGCTGCGAGGATAAAGTGAGGCAAGCATGACTAAGCTCTGAAATGCCGATTACAGCACATTTTAAACAGATAGAGAACTTTTTACTTTTTCAGAGAGAAGACAAGCATGTGTGGCTAAGCCGAACACACCCGCACCTGCTGCTCCACACACAGAGGTGGGCTGTACCCAGATTCACATACTTATGATTCCTTTTGTGGGTTTAATTTGATTCTGCTCTGTTGGTTCAGCACCTTTGCTGTCCGCTCTCCTCTTGATGTCGGGTTTTATTTTATTTCAAATGGATTCTAGAGATCAGCTTCTGGGTTTTTGCTGGGCTTTGGCTTCTCCTCGAGTCATTATCTGACTAAAATAATCACACTTCCACCTGAATGTGGTTTTGGTTTCCCTCTCCAGCTGTGCGCAGATGCTCTGGCAAGTATTAAACGCTCAGGACCCGTGAGTGGAGCCTCCGCACTCTGCGCCAGGGGGGTTTTCCTGGGGTGCATTCCCCCCCCCCCCAACTCCCAGCTCCCACGCACTGCAGAGCACCTCTCGTTAGTGGAATGTGGGTAATTAGGTTTGCAGCTGGAAGTGGAGGCGCCTCTACACCCCTCCTCCCCCAATGAGGGTGACCTTAATAAAGTGATGAGAGGAGAGACAGCAAGAGCGCAGAGACTCAGCATTTTCTCTGATTTGATTAGTCTAGCTGCCTGTGGGACTGGACTAAACCTCTTTATTCTGCTGTACCATTCCATTCCTCACCTTTCCTCGCTTTCAACATTTCTACCATGTCCTCCTCTGTTTACTCATCCTTTCTTCTTCTGTTCTCTTTACACCCTTTCTCTTCTCTTTTCTGCTCTGCTCTGCTCTTCACTTCTCTTCTCTTCTCTGCTCTTCTCTTCACTTCTCTTCTCTTCACTGTTCTTCTCTTTTCTTTTCTTTACTTTTCTTCTCTTCACGTCTCTTCTCTCCTCTTCACTGCTCTTCTCTTCTCTCCTCTTCTCTTCACGTCTCTTCTTTCCTCTTCTGTTCTCTTCACTGTTCTTCTCTTCTCTCCTCTTTTCTTTACTTTTCTTCTCTTCTCTTCTCTTCACTTCACGTCTCTTCTCTCCTCTTCACTGCTCTTCTCTTCACTGTTCTTCTCTTCACGTCTCTTCTCTCCACTGTTCATCTCTTCTCTCCTCTTTTCTTTACTTTTCTTCTCTTCACTTCTCTTCACGTCTCGTCTGTCCTCTTCCCTGCTCT
>JBBPDH010000136.1:2571211-2586623 GCA_037974565.1 Clupeocharax schoutedeni
AGTATGTACTATTTTAACGGTAGAGCAGTACGTACTAATTCAAATGTAGTACGTAGTATGTAGTATGCGATTTCGGATGAAGCCTATATCTGGCGTAGAGGAAACCCTGTTTCCTGTTTAAATACCTTTCGTGAGTCAACTCCGGTGCCTGCAGACATCACGTGGCCTGGTGCATGTGACAAATAAGCAGTAGGTCATCCAGGAACTTCTCGCCTACTGTTTTTCCCATATTACGAATTTGGACATACTACTCGCCTTGCATACTGCTTTTCGCATACTATATAGTAGGCAAGTATGCGATTTCGGATGCAGGGTGAGTGCTTGCACCACTGGGGGGGTGGGGCTCAACCCTGTTGTGGAATTCCAAGAAAAGTGCTTCCAGGTCAGCTACAGCCAGCCCTCAGTACCCTTGTGTGAAAATATCCAGAAAAAATATATTTATTTCCACAAAAAAGCAAGAATAGAGGCTCAGGATATTTGCGATTTCCACTTTATTGTGGGGATTTCCATGTAAAACTGAGTTCGGATCTCAAAAATACTGCACATGTGACTGAATCTGCGAATCCTGATTCACATAAAACTGGGCGGTTACTGTATACACCCATACCAGCACTACACACTCTAGCATGCAACCGCCATGTCAGTGTCACAGCTGTTCAATAAATACTAGGGAGTCAGTGACCGTCTTTGGGTGTATAATTGGAGCAGAGGAGAGCAGAGCAATCATTGATAAAGAGATGGGTAATTATACACTTACAATATGTACCTATATGGTAAAGGGTGCTAAAGCATTTCATTATGTGTAATATCGTATCATTGTGTGCAATATCTTACCATGTGAAATATCACTACTTTTGTCAAGATTGGCAAAACAACATCATTTCTATTGGATTCATTTAGACTTTATATTTTGTATTGTTCTTATCTTTGTGTCTGTGTGTTTCTATACAGTCAAAACATAAGCAATATTCTAAGAGATAAAATGACTCTGATTTGATAAAAACAGCTGTTATTATCATACATTTTCCTCCAGTATATTATAATCAATAATTTTATAGAAATTGTATCCTGAATTGTGCCGAAAAATCTCATATTAAACCTGTTCTTTGTAGAAAATGTGTATATATTTTTACACATGAAATCAAAACATCACTTTAACAGGGTGTTTCCATACATCCCCAGTAGTTACCGCACTGTTTTTAAAAGCACTGCCACTTTGTAATCAGTGTTTTCTCTTTACTGAGACTGCGGTTCACAGATACTATATAAAGCAGAAGTGTTACGTAGTCCTGTTAGCTAATACTGATTGTTCGCTGATACTATTGTGCATGACTAGTTAAGAAGGAAAGGCTGAACAAAGCTCCACACTCGCTCCCTGCCGCTCCCCTCTAGTCTCCCAGAATGCTCGGCAGCTGAATCGATTTAGAAAATAATGAAGTACACGCAGCGTGCTATCAGGAGGCCTTGGCCCCGGAACGTTCTGTTTCTTTTCCAAATGTTACTGGCAGCAGTTTTAAGAGGCAAAGAGGATAGAGGAGGAGAGTTTGAAGGCCCGGCGGACTCACACAACACCTGCCCTTACCTACAGTCTCTGCATCCCTTCTCTCTATCTCTCTCTCTCTCTCTCTCCCCCCCACTTTTTTCTGGACCCTGCAACCTTTGAAAATAAATGAGGCATATGGGTCAATATTCACACGCCAGAGTTAAAGAGCCGATTCAGGCTTCATTTAAAGCTTAAACAGAGCAGGTAGCATTGAGGTGTTGTAGCGAATCTGCAGTGCACCTTCTGCCCACTACAAAAGCACCGGAAACACAAGAAAGGAATATAAATGAACTTTATGATGGATAGCCCATTTTGTCTGTGGTCAAACTCTTTTTTTTCCATATTGTATCGCCACAAAAGAATTTTACGAACTGTGGTCACTGCATCTTAAAAGCGGCATTATTAGCCATAGAAAATGTAATGTGGGGGGAAAAAATCAATGAGTATCAGGACAGAGGTCGTTTCTCTTTAGAGCGGAAGATCTGAAATCATCGATGGGACTTACAGCCATTCAACAGCTTGTCAGGCTAGAAAGCTGCCCCCCCCCCAACACACACATATTTCCTGTCTATCACAAACCCGTCCGGAAAGCACCAGCTTCATCAGCAGTGAAACGATCCTGTTACACATGGTAGGCACTGGCCTGCATGACCTTGACCTTCTGAGTCCTCAGCAAATGTTTCTGCAGGTTCGTATTGCTCTTAACTTGGAGGAATCATCTCTTTCCTGATCGCTTAGACAGGAATGTCTGTTTTGTCTCAAATTGGTGTTGCTACAGTGGTGTAACTACAGGTTTATGGGCCTTAATAAAAAAAGAAATGCTCACCATAAAAAATACTGAATATTAATTGTTTCTTCACTATTCTTATGACCAGTCAATGTCTGCCTAGGAGCACGGAGGAAACAGGAAGCCTGAAATCCATGCTTTATGAATGACTTTATTCAGATGAGAAACAGAAAACAAAGAAAACCTGGCACATGGGCCGCATACAGAACTGGCATCAGAATCGTACAGAAGGCTCAAATAAGGCGATGGTCTGATGCCGGAGTGTCACGCTAACAGAACTTAAATACAACTACAAATCAGAAGCACAACACGTAACAGATGGAAACTCAAATCACATGACACATGAACAGAAAACAGCTGAAACCCAAAAGCATGTGACAACAGAACAAAACAGACAGGCATGTCAAAATAAGAGACACTGCAATAGGAGTAAACAGAACAGAACAACAGACACGTGACACAGGCAGAACACGAAACCAAATTAAAAGGTCCCAAAACACAGAACAGAACCCAGAGCAAAAACAGATCTAGAAAGAAACAGAAAAGCAGTGGCCCTCACCGGCCACTGACCGAACCGTGACACATTTAAATAAGATATGAGAAGATAAAGATAAGTAGAACTTTTATTAGTCCAACAAGCAGGAAATTTGCATTGTTAGTGCAGAAAGGACAGTACATATGTATATAGTGTGGAAATATATGAATATATATGTTCCATATATATTTTTTCTTAATAATTTAGCACTAAAAGGCATGAAAAATTAAATATTTCTGTCAAAACACTGCAACAAGGCCCACATGTCACAAAGGCAAAAAAAGCAAAAAAAAATTGGAGGATATCTGCAGTTTCCACGCTACTGGTTTTCTGATAAAAAATCTGTGATGGACTTAAACCACAACTGCTGAACGGCGTAAAAGTGGGGGTTTACTGTATATCTTTAATATTAAAGAACATTTTTGATAGATATACAGGTACATAATAGAGTGACAGGCAGAAACAGTACTGATGCACCAAGATGAATTACACATGAACATTTTACACAGTAATATTCCACCCCAAAAATTGCTTCAGAAAACTGCACACAAGAGAAACTATCATCAATTCCATGGTGTATTAGTCGTTTGTGTATGTATGTTTGTGTGTGTGGCATGGTATAATAGTTATCATCCTTGTTTGTTAAGGAAAGATGTAAAGAAGTTCTGCAGATTCCATCTAGGCCATGTTTTGTTCTATATTTAATTATGGCATATAATGAGTTAGATCAGCAGTTCTTTGTATTTAGCTCTATGTTTGTCACTGTTTGACATTAAAGGTAAAACTGTCAGATGATAAAATCTATATAAGGGCAGCTGTTGAGTTAGAGAGTTGCCCCTGTGTTCAGGTGGTCATGAGCTGCAAGCCCAGGCCCCACACACTGCTACCCAGGTGCTGTGTTCCTGGCCTCACGCTGCTTTTTATGATCACATGATGATATTTAAACACTAGGCTAAACTGTAGACCTCAAAGGGCTACGTTGGGAGAGAGCGAGAAAAAGAGGATAGGATTTGGTAGCCGAGAGACAACAAGAAACTAAAAAACTATTAAAGAAAGGTCCATGATAGAAAAGGCACGTTTAAGATAGATACAGAAAGAGAGAATGAGAAAGGAAGAAGGCGAAATGGACGAATTTTATTTCGTGCTCTCAGTAGGACGTGCAGAGATCCATCTATCATGGTGGTGGGCTCTTCCAGACATGATTAGCTCCATGGCTCTGGGCAAACACAGCATGCTGAGGAGGTTTCCTCTCATTACAGAGCCCTCCAGTCTCTCTCTCTCTCTATCTCTCTCTCTCTCTATCTCTCTCTCCCTCTCTCTGGCTCATTCACCTCCGTTAACCCCCCTCCTCCTCCTTCCCCAGGCAGAGTCAACATTTCCCGCACCGTCTAATGTACTCCATGCTCACTGTAGTGCTGCCGCTGAGGAAAAAAAAAAGAAACAAAAAAAAAAAACCGAAAGGACCATTAAGTCTCACCTCTGGCTAATTTGCTTAATTTCAGCAAATGACGCCTTTGGCCTCCGAAGTGTCTTTAAAGTGGGATGGATCTTATTATTATCTTGCGCTGCTGCCTGAGGGCACCTTGCTGAGCAGAGCTGTATTAAACCCAGCCTGCTCAAATTACGCGCATCAGTGTGTGGCCTGTGCTGCGCAACGCAGCTCAGTGGGCTTTACTACCCTAAACAGCAGCTTATCACATGCTTATGAAAGTTGCATAAGAGACTCATAAACATGGCAGCTACAGCTACACAAACACAATAGCTCGACAAAGACTTGAGGTGTAAATAACGGAGCAGGATGAGATTTCGCCTGTGCGTGTATGGAAGCTTGGGAAGCGGTTATACTGCAGATAAAGGTTCAGGATGACTATACTGTGATTCCAGCACTCTACAGAGGTTTGAGAGCTTCTCTTTCTCTCTCTTTCTCTCTCGCTCTCTTTCATCACTTGCTGCCTTTCATCCAATGAGCCTCACTGTCCATCAGCCGTGGTCTGTCACTCAGGAAGTGGAAGGTAGCAGAGTCGGGCCAGAACAGAGGCCAGCTAGGCCGCAGCGGAGGACCTGTCAATCAGGGGACTGGAGCAGCGCTCACCTTTGACTCCCCATCACGGTTTCCCAGGCTCCGGAAAGTTGTTAGTGTACAAGCAGGGCTGATAAAGGGCAGGTGGTGCGGTACAGTGCGGTACATAGAACAGCGTGTTCAATGGGGAAACAAGGAGGTCGGTCGATAGCACAGAACAAGCTACTCTTTGGCCATTTTGGCCAGTTGTTCAGTTCGGTTCAGTTCCATTAAGTACAGACATCATTTCTGAAGAAAAAGCTATTGGTCCACAAACACAGAAGTGTTCTCACTACTGAAATACAAAAATGATATACGTTCTTAAATATTCTCTTAATAAAGTCTAGCAGATGATTATATAGAGCACACAAAGGTTAGAATGCCGCACAAACACAGGAATACAACAACGCACAGCTGAAGGAAGGCTGAGCAATGGGATATATGTACACTAACATCTGACAAGGGACATCTGGGTAAGATTTCAGAGGGAGGGGCTAAAAACTGATGAGCTTGGGTGGAGGTGTTGGGAACCAAAACAACAACAGAAGCGCATGATCATACATGAAGGAGAAGGAACGCAAAATATTAGATATTTATATTGCTTTAATTAGGTCTTAGACTTCACCACCATCATTAGGAAGAGATTGTGGAATCATGGAATCAACTAATCTTACTTTTAAATGGGTGGGACCAATACGATGAGCAAAATCATCACTCTAGGTCTTTTGGAAGTCCTACATACATCGCTGACTGTGAATACAACCAGCAGCCCCAGTGGAAACTGTAGCCAGCGCAGGTTTGCAGGTTTTGTCTGTCGGTTATTATTATTCATTGGATGCCAACCAACACACTAATGGGAGAAATTTGACAATACTGATAATATCGGACATAGTGTTATCAGTGTAAGACTAATGGTGACACTCTATGTTCGAATAGTGAAAGCAAGTGCTACTGACTTTCCCCATCTCTCAGACAACAGCATTAATTCAGGTCATGCTTCAAAAACAATGTCGGTGGATTCATTCTGAAGGTGGGGGTTTAGGGGGGTAGAATGCGCATTATGGAAATCAATGCTATAGTGCCTAAATGGATATTGATCGCTTGTTGCGATCCAAGAATGAATACATTTAGATAAAATAATGCCTTTTGTTGGGAAAAAAAAAGGAGTCTGTCTTGATGGGAGATGCAGGCAGGAATCTAAAACAGGGCTCATGTACACTTGAATGCTATCAGTACAGGTGAATGCCAAAAAACTCACCTTTAAATGTTGTTGACTAAAACTTAAAAAGACTAAAACTTATTTTAAAAACTGCCTCGGTTTTGTCTTCGATATTATATTTTATTTAAAAATAGTCTAACAAATATGTTTATTTATTTTAACCTGAAACAGAACTGACTCCTTTCGTCCAATGCAAATGTTGATAATGTGAATTGTTAGATGATGGTGTAGCTCTAGTAAAACATCCTGTTGAACAATATCAATTAAAACTCCTGGTTCTCAATTGTGACAACACGCCACAAATCATAAGTCCTCACAATAAGCGCCACACTGTCGAGTTTGTCCCCAAGCCTGCCAGTGCCTGTTTCAAACCCTTCACACAGTCCATAAACACAAGCAGAAGAAGGAACTGACATTTGAAAGCTCAGCTGCCACCAGCTGTGCCATTTTGAAACTCTGTCTTTTCCAGAGTTTAGAAATGGCAGCTGATATCGCTCACTCACACTCTGCACAGCCGACACACACCGCCTTGGAGAGAAGTGAAGCGAGAGGCTATCAAGGAAGATATAGAGTCTATGATGACAGCCAATAGAAGGCTGAGTTTAAGACTGAACTTTTTTCAGGATGTTTAGCTTCTGACTTTGTTAATTCCAACATCAGGCCAAATAAAGTATGTTGTTACCCTGTCTTGAATCTGTGTTTACTGATCTAAATAAGAAAAAAAGAAGCAGGATTCTATAAAGAAGTTGCCCGTATGAACCTCTAGCACCTCAACAATCTATATTCATGCTTATAATGAAGATGGCTGCTAGATAATTAGAGATCCTGTAGGGTCAGAAACACTTGAATGAGTCTATTTGAGATTATCAGAAGACTTGTGCCATATTTGTATAAAACTGAAATCACTGAAAACATCAATATTTGGAATTAAAATTGACTGAAGAAAAGGGATGACTGTATGGCACTAATGAAACTAACACTGGAAGGGGGGGGGGGCATGTATGATTTAGGACTGGGTTGTTTATATCCGTAGAACACAACTCAGAATGTAGTTGCTTCAAATCTGAAATAGTTTTATTCTCCTCGATGGATTTAGTCCATGATGCATATTATCACATGTTAAAATAGTGATATCACAATATTACAATGCATCGTTAATCACCTAATTCGTTTATGTATATATTATATATATATATATATACATATATATATATATATGTGTGTATATAACATATATTATATATTCAGGGTGTCAAGCAATTTAAAAAATTGATTTAATTAATTACAAGCTCTCTGATTAATGGATCTAAATTGAAAAAAAAAAATATATATATATATGTACTGTACATATACTGTGTATATATATATATTAGAGGTGGGCATAGATACATTTTTTTAACGCCTTAATCACATGGAATCTTGGCGTTAACGCCGCTAACGGCGATAATCACCCCCGTTCACGCACGTTTAATGCTCACTCTGTCCAGGGAAGAGACTAAGGCAGGTTTAAAACGTGCGTGAACCGGACATGTCACTGAAATATCAAGGTAAAATTCATCATAGCTTGCGAAGTGTGTGTGTGTGTGTGGGGGGTGGGGTGGGGGGGCGTTAACGGCGATATTTTTTTTATCGCGCAATAACAATCTCACGTGTTAACGCCCTTAACGGCCCAGCAATAATATATATATATATTGCAACTCAAATCTGTTTATTTGTTCTCCCATTTGGTTTTCTCTGAGTTTGAACAGTGGTCTGTTCTGATTGTGCCTCTTGTTGCTGTGGCTGAGTTTTCTGTTTTCTGAGTGTTTCTTCACCATACACTTTTTAAATAGCTTTTGGTTTCTGAACTGTGACCAACGTTTATCATCCCATTTCTGATTTCTCTGATAACTGCAGACATCAGATTTCCAAAGCCTTTTAGTCAACTCCAAAGGTGCGGACGTAAAATGTCTGAACTCAGAGCAGCATCCTGCTAATCCTCACATCATCGATTTACTGTTTGTGAGTGTCTGCATGTCAATGCGCCAAAACAGGAAGAGTCAATCGAGGTGAGTATTTCTAGTGCTGGCATTACTGTGCTAGTCTTTCTCTCCATCCTTCTGTCTTTCCCTCGCACGCTCTTTCTCTCGCTCCCTCTGAGCTTCTGCCCTTGTCACACTTGTCAAATGCCTGTCAGTGTTCATTTCTCTGCTGGAGGTGAAAGCGTCGCACAAACAGTGGCTGACATGACATGGCCGGTGTTAAGTGACAGAGGGTGTCACACTGCGAAGGAACAGGACCTTCTCGTCCGCAGCTTTGGCTCTTTAATAAGAATGACCTCTTGCTGTCATGTAGCCTTGGCTAGATGAAAAGGTACAGAGAGAGGAGCTCCACGTCACTCATGCTGCCTCAGTTACATTCACGCTCCGTGGAACTTGTCGAGACATCACAGCACCCATGCTCCTAAAAAATGAAGGTGTCGCAAAGGGTTCTCTGAATCAATACTGTTGAAGAACCACTTTTGGTTCCATATAGACCCTTTCAGCCGTTGGTTCTTTATGTAGCTATTTTTGTGTGAGTGTGAGGAACTTTTCAGGCTCAAATCACACCAATATTATCATTGGTGTATGTGACCCGATCTGCCGTAATGAGTCGGAAGTCCGCGTTCTATTTATTGAGCTAACGGCGATAATCGCCGTTACGGGCTGATAATTTTGAAAAACATCAAAATGATACATTTTTCTTTTTTGGTCTTATATGAAAGAAAAGGTCTTCAAAATTAATCTCTCCAAGTTTCATCTTAGAAATAACTGCAAAATGTACTTTTATGGCTATTTAATCTGAGTAACTCTCAAATCTTATAAAAGAATGTCCAAAATAAGTGTTGTTTTTGCCTATCCTCCGAAACGTCAAGATCTCAGCTGTCCAATCTTCAGTCTGATTTAATATATTTTTCTAAGTATCTAAATGCCTGTAGTAAAATGTTGAATACTGGGTGCATGTCTTTGAATGTTATGGATTGTTAAAGTATCACCTAAAAGCTGACAAAAACTTTAAATGCGATTTCTCTGAAAATGGTGCTGTGTGTCACGGTACGGTCATGCGCCGTTAGGGCCACTGCTTTTTTGCTGTTTTTTGGTCATGTTTCTGTTCTGTGTTCTGGGGAGCTTTTATTTTGATGTGTTCCTGGGTTTTGCTTATGTCATGTGGTTTTCTGTTCAGGTGTCAGGTGATTCTTGTGTTCCAGCTGTCTCGTGTGTATGTCCTGATGTTAGGTATTTAAGCTTGTTTCTGTTAACCTATCCTCATGTGTCCATTGCCTCATCTACCCTGTTGTTTCCTAGTCCTGATTATTCTGCATTGCGTGGCCCCCGTGCCTATATTCTGTTGCCTGTTTTGTTTTGGTTAAATAAACATGTATCTGCATGGATCCTTGGTCTGCACTCTGGTCTATGCCCCGAGGTAGCTCCGGGTTGGGGTTTAGCCACCCCTCCCGTGACACTGTGCTACCATCAGTCAAACGATTGTAACTTGACAACCGTTTAAGATACAGCTTTGACCAAGATACCATTTTAAAGCTTAATTTCTCACCTTTTCCAAATCTCAATTTTGGATTTTGGGTCACTGTGACTCATTTAGCCAGATCAGGTCACGTATTGTTGACTCTAGTCCATGTAGGTTATGTATGTAGACTAATCTCTAAAACAGCTCACTCTGAATTTAGTGTTTTATTGTTTTTTGGTGATAAAAAATGGATTGTATCACCAAAAAACAATTCAAGGTTTACTATATAAAGCAAGACAGAAAACGGCCCATGTAGAGTGAATTATGTTGGTGGTGCATATAAAAGCACACAAATGTCATAAGCAGACTTCAAAAATAAAAGATTAAATGTAGGATACAGGTCCTTTAAAGTGCCTCCACATAAGACTCCATACCAACCAAGAGTACAACTAAGCCTTCATACATGAAGGTCAATTTATGGAAGTCATTTTTTAGAAACAGTAGTCACACAGGGTTTTTCTTACCCAGTCCAATTTAATAGATAGCTAACATGACTGATGGTGATGAATTAATCCAGAATAGCTGAACCATGGGACCGATCCCAGCCACGACCATATGGTGACATCATTTAATGTTACATGAAGAGGGCATTCAAAATGACACTGTTAAAAATACATGATGTATAAAGCATGAGATGGCGACTAAATTGATTTCACAGTGCTTGACGATCAAGGTGGCGATCTCTATCAACGTGACTTCCATCTCGCCTCTTTCCTTGGACCGTTCCTGGGGGGATACGGCTTGTAATTGAACACTCATCATCTAATTTCCCCTTCTCACTCAGTCACTCCCAGTAATCGCAGTGACCTTGCATTCAACCTTCGCATCACACAGCCGCGTTCAGGCTATACATACGGGCAGAGGCTCGCAGACCTGGCACACGATTCACAGAAGTCTTTGCAAACACATCCCCTTCTTGACAGGTTCTCTTGAAACTTGAACGCGTTACATACGTCAGCAGCAAAGGAATTCAAGGAACGCATCACAAACGGATCCAGCTGAAACGTTTATTGGTACACATTAGAGCAGATTTAGAGATAGCGCTATCTCTTGCCTGAGCAGTTTGGTGTTGCTGGCAGTGCAATGCTGTGGACTAAATCTGGAACTTCAGCCATTAACATTCTGCTTTATTTCTGTAATCTGCCATTTCCAACAGAAAGCACCAATGAGGGCTTTTATTGGACGGGTGTAATCTTATACCACCTCTTAGTGATTTTCTCTGTCTCTTTCTCTGCTGTTCATGCAGGGGTGACAGGCGAGAGGAAGATTTACATTAACTGACACATGATCTCTGTAGAAATGACCTGACAGTGCAGACAGAGACGGAGGCAGAGACAGAAAGACCACGCTGCATCCCTCAACCACAGCGGCGCTTCCTTAAAAAAGATTCTTTTTATATGTGAGTGCATCATGCTGTCATGTTGAAACCCTGTCATTCCAACTTTTTTTTCTCTTTTTTCACTCCATTTTAAAACGGTCCAAAATGACTTAGAATAAGTCAAGTACATATATACAGTATATATATATTCGTATAAGTTAACACTGCCAAGATCCAACCTTGTAATAGACTGTTATATGCATGTTTTTATATTTATATATACATATATGTATATATATATAAATATATATCTATAGCTCAGTTTAATATCTTTGTTTTTGTTCCTTCCAATTCCACCGCTGACCTACTCTGGTCCGGACGTCTCTGCCGGGCAGAGGTGCTAATGAAGCATTAGCCAAGGCAGAGGACAGGAGTCAAGGTGGCTGGAGCTAGAGCCAAACTCTCAGCGCCTCCAAACGGCCTCGAGCAACAGGAGTTCACGAGGAGGGCCGCGTGGAGGTGCATGCTGGGAAATGAAGTAATTCTCTGAGCTGCGGGTCTCTGAGGGCAAAGACTCGCCTCAGGCTGACTGCGCACATTCCCATGAAGGTGACACTGGCATTCCATTATCACTTGACTCATTTAAAAAATGAGGGGTCGGGCATCAGGGAACTGAGCATTCGACCACAGATTCGTGTTTATGTGCATGAATGTCAAATGTTCATTGTGGTGTTATTTCTCTTTCTATGTGTTAAGCTGCCATGAAGAGGAGGTGGATTTGAAAGTGAAGAAGGAGCATACAGAGTCAGTCAAATGTTTGAACACATTTCTTTAAAGAAGGGCTTTTCATGTTTGACATATAATAATGGCTAATCATTTCTATGAATTAAATAAAAATCAATAGAATGATACATATTTGGTGTTGGTTGGAAACAATATATTGGTAACATACATATATACAGTGTTGTGCCAGTTCACACCGAAAAAGAACTAGTTCAGAGTTCAGTTCATTTTAAAAAATGAACTAATTCACTCTAATTCATTTTTAAAAATTTGAAACATGTTTACAGCTCAAAAAATGAACTAGATCATGTTTGTTTACATTTTTTTACAATTTCAATAAAACATCCTTCTATTTGAATCTCCTTCAATTTTCTTAAGAAACACATCAAGTTATGCTGAAAGTGAAAAAATGAGGTGCAGGTATACTGTATATGAAAATTGTATACAGTATTGACTATATTAGCACAAAATGTAAACAAAACATGCAACATACAGACAATATATTTTAACATGCTCAGAAATGATCAGAACGAAATGTAAACAAACCTGATTTCTTAAAAAAACTGACTAAAATCTTTAGTGCCTTCTGTAGAGGTGTTTGAACTCATAGCACCAGCCATGCTAGCCTGTGATGTGTCCTGCGCTCTAAGAGCCAATGCTTTGTGGTGCATCAGAAGAGCAGCTCTCCTCTTCCTTTTTTCCTTTCGTTGCTCAGCTCTCTCTCTCTCTCTCTCTCTCTCTGTGGCTCAGCTCTGCTCACAGCAGAACTTAGTTTTGATTGGCAGCATGGCGGCCTGGTGGCCAATCACATATATATATATATATATATGATCATAAGCGAGGAGACTGCAATCAGCAAGCATAAAACGTGAGCTGTGTTCAGTCTCGCGAGGGGTGATGACCTAGTGGTAGGATACATGCCTCTGGACCAGGAGCTCATGGGTTTGAATCCTAGCTTGAGCACCACCGGGTCCTTGAGTAAGACCCTTAAGCCCAAGTTGCTCCAGGGAGAATGTCCCCTGTAGGTAATAGAATGGAAGTCGCTCTTTTGAGAGTGGAGGTAGCTCAGTGGGTAGGATACTTGCCCCCAGACCAAGAGGTCATGGGTTTGAATCCTACCTTCAGCATACCACCACTGGGTCCCTGAGCAAGACCCTTAACCCTAAGTTGCTCCAGGGAAAACTGTCCCCTGTAGTTAGGGTATGGAAGTCGCTTTGGATAAAAGCATCTGATAAATGCCATAAATGAACATCACTCATGTGCACATTCATTATTTGTGAACTG
This sequence comes from Clupeocharax schoutedeni, assembly GCA_037974565.1. Classification (NCBI taxonomy): domain Eukaryota; kingdom Metazoa; phylum Chordata; class Actinopteri; order Characiformes; family Alestidae; genus Clupeocharax; species Clupeocharax schoutedeni. The sequence continues at coordinate 2,584,283 of JBBPDH010000136.1, forward strand.
AATTCATTCAGTTTAGCATTAAAAAAAAAAGTAGGAATGAGTTCAATGAACATGTTTGAGCACAACAGTCTTTATTTAGTGAAAGTTTTCACCATATATGTGATTTGATATTTAAGGCCTATGCTTTGCCGCTGCTAATTTGCATTTTTAGAATAATAGTAAAGATTAGGGCTGGGAAGTTAACGCGTTAATTAGATTAATTAATCACAGAGAAAAATAACGCGTTAATATTTTTAACGCAATTAACGCGTATAGACACGTGACGTTACAATTTGTAGAACTGCAGCCAGATACTCTTGGGTAGACCTGGAATACTCGGATCCTTTTTTGGATTCGGCTCCCTCTGAGTCACTCAGTAAAGTGATCCGGATCTGCGAGTCTATTGAGTGTAGATTCACTCATTAGCCTAGCGGGCTTTCAGACCGAACGCGGGCACGCACTGTGGTTGCCGCGAGGGTTTGCGCTTCCTCTCAAAAACAGCGAGAACCCGCCGCGCTCAGCGCAAAAGTAGGCATGATTTTCTAAACTCTCCTGTACCGGATAACAGAGTTAGCACTAGCGCTCGCTCTGTTAGCACCAAGAGAAAATATGCTGTGGGCTTTGTAAATTCTGGACACTTTTAAGATTAGCTTTTCCTCCACACCCCTATGTGCGTGCATGCGCGTGTGTGTGTGTGTGTGTGTGTAGACATTGGTTTATGTTCAGTAATCATTAAAACTGTCATTTATAACCAGTTGTGATTATAACCAGTGTCATTGAATTGTGTTCAGTAAGTTACAACAGTCACATACTGTAACCTAATTCATAGGTTTGTGTTCAGTCAGTGATAATGTCATGACCATTGTAGTCTAAGGTACAGGCTTGTATTCAATAATAAATGGTAAAAACTGCTTCTTGTAATGTCTGTATGTAAGTGCGATTAAATGCGATTAATTTGATTAATTAATTGCCACACCATGTAATTAATTAGATCAAAAATTTTAATCGCTTGACAGCAATAGTAAAGATATTAAAAATTAGGGAAACAAGAGATTTGCAGTGATGAAACAAATCGACAAATAAACAAATCAAAAATGTCTCAACTTCTGATCTCCAAAGCAGCTTCTCTTTGAAAACCTTCAAAAAATACCCAAATTATCTATGCTAATTCATACATACACAGTAACTATTTATATTTTTATATCCTTTTTTGTTTGAGTGTCACAGTTTTCCCACCGTATTACCATGCTGAATGTCATAGCACACATTAGGCTGAATGCCATGAGGAAGTTATGCATGCATCATTCCAAAACAGCTTTCAGCTTTAGAAATCTTCAGGAGTCATTTAGACACAGTCTATTCACCCAGGTTTAAGGGTCCATTATGGAAGCTTCACCATGATGTGTTAAAAATGTTTAGCAAAGTCAGCTTTTAGCAAAGTCCATTTGATGTCCATTTGATGGTTCATTGTAAAATGAATGGTACTGAACTGTGGGATTCTGTTGTCAAGTTCACATGTTCCATTTAGTGCCATAGAAGGTGAGTTTTCTGGTAAATGCTAAACTACTTGTCAATTTTATTATAACCACCGCTAGTGACATAGTGCTTGTTTATCTATTTTTCTTTGCTTTTTTTTAAACAGTTTTTTGGTAATTTTATATAGTATAGAGACTTATTAATCTAAATGAAACTATATACACTATCGGTCAAAAGTTTTAGAACACCCTCATTTTTTCTGGGTTTTTTTTTATTGAAATGCAAGCGGTTCAGTGTCTCAATGTTCATTCGGCAGAAATTTCTTCCCAGCTCTGCAGCAGGAGTTCCCATAAGTGTGCAGCTCTTATAAGTTGCTTTGCTTTCACTCTTCTGTCCAGTTCATCCTAAAGCAGCTCAATGGGGTTTAAGTTTCATGCTATTCATTAGACCTATTTGAAATTCAATTGAGTAAAGCTTGAAACTTTGGGGTGTTCTAAAACTTTTGACCGGTAGTGTATGTGTGTAGCCTCACATTTGGAATGAGAGATTTGTGTAACTTTGCACTAGTGCCCCCTAAAGTGGGGTAGACTTAGGGGCCATTCTCATATCGCGCCTAAAAACGCGTGGAAAACGCGAGGCGCGCCGCTTTCTCATTTTTTCCAAAAGCGTTTGAGCGCTTGCTCTCCGGAGGCATCTGTCGTTGCTAAGCAACCATCAGCCGCGCTCTCCATTAATTTCAGAAATTGATTCCCACTAACGAAAAACCCTTGCTGTAACTCTGCTACACGATGTATTTACGCAGGAAAAATAACGCTGCAGTGTTTGGGTGCAGCCCATTCTTCAAAAACGTACAAAGCACGGGGAGTTTCACCAGCTGATCCAGGAG
>JBBPDH010000136.1:2604090-2606590 GCA_037974565.1 Clupeocharax schoutedeni
ATGTGTGTGTGTATGTGTGTGTAGGTGTGTTTGTGTGTGTGTGTGTGTGTGTGTGTGTGTGTGTGTGTGTGTGTGCATGGCTGCTTCTATCTACAAAGTCACACATTCTGTCAGACTCTCTCACACCTCGCCACACTCCCTCTCACACAATCCTCGCATTTGCCTGTTTAGGCTCTGAACCCCTCGACCGAAGACAGATGTTATTTTGGAATGTGAAGGAATTATTCATCTAATAGTCTATTTATGGGCAGAAACGCATCATTAGTATTAGAACCGACAAGATACAGTAAAGGAACTAAGAGGAGAGAAGTAAAGGATGTGTGTGTAAGGGGAGGGTGTGATGCAGGAATCTGATTACAGCAAGAAGAACAAGAAGGAAGGCACTTGACAGATGCAGCTGTACACTGTGATGTTCACACATTGTTCTCGCACATAACAGCAGATGCACACAAACACACTTGCTCTCGCACATACACAAATACACACACGTACACACCTAGAGGTGATATGGCAGGGGGCATTCACATAGACAAGCAGGGCACACACACACGTCTCAGAATAATCCGGGCTAGCAGGCTGGCGTTATTGCCTGCAAATTGAAGTCTCTCCACGTCGTGCCCTCGTCTCTGAATGGGCTTTTCCTTCCCCTCTGCCGCGACATCAAGGTTACAGGTGAGATGCCGCTCAGCCTCCCGTACAAGTGCTAAGTGGTCCTGAGCTTTGGCTCCTCTGCTTTCCAGGGGAAATCGATCCGCTTAATATCTCCGCTCATGCCAAAGGGCTTCCGACAGGTCTGTTCTGTCGGCGAAGAGCAGCCGTGGCAGATTACAGGAGTAGTTTTGGTGAAAGATTCAGATACATTAGCAATTTTCCCCCTAGTCCAAAAGTGTGGCGGTATTTAGAGATAGAGAAGGATGCTGCAGAAAATCCCTGAATGTAAAATAAAAGTTTTAGAAAAATGATACATTTTGATTGAGTATACATAGTGCAAAACTAGCTAAATGCATTTATTTGGGAAAGTGTGGTCTGTGTGCACAATTCAAAAACATGCTCCTAAACAAAATTCCTGCCAGTGCCAGTGGCTCCATCAGTTAGTTTACAACAGGTCCAAAAATCTAAGTGACAGTGAAATTGATACAGAAGCACATGTAATGAAAGGAGGTTGTCTGCAGCAGTTTAACTAAATAGGACAGCAGAGATAATAGCAAAATCGTATTATGTGTTATGACATTTAAAATGGTATTTATGTATGACTAATAATGGAATTACCATAGTGGCAGTGGTTTTCTCAGGTTTGGCTTTTCAGAGGTGACTGAGATGTCTTTAATTCTTACTGAAATCATCATACAGGTACCTCAAACCCTGTCAGTATCTCAAATAGTCTTGCTGGTGTGGTTTCTGACACTGTTGCACATACACTTGTCTCTAAAAAACAAATGTAAATATGTTGCAGAAGAAACAAAAGTAGCAGCAAATCTGAAATGTCACATATGTGATATGATTTCAGACTGAGATCACTTAATAGACAGTTTGAAGCAACTGTGTGGTGATGTAGGGTATATGCAAAAGTAAAGTGACCCCTTATTGTCACACATAAACACACTACAGCTCACAGTGTGAACAATGTTAAATTATTTTTCTGCATTTAGCCCATTCCCCAAGTGAAGCAGGGAGCTGCCACCAACTGGCACCAACAAGGGAGCAGTGTGTGAGGGTGGTACCTTGCTCAAGGATACCTCATTGCTGCCACTAGCAGTTGGGGGATTTGAACCCATGGGGGCAACTCTGCCCCAAGCTACAACTAAAGTGTAATTTTTGAAAAAAATAATTGAAATTCAAAAATATTGAAAGACTAGGCAGAGCCAAAACTGTAATCTCTGCCTGTAGCACCTTGCCCTAAATTTCTCTAATTCTTTCACTCTCCCTGCACCTCTCCTTTCACCCTGGCAGAGGTTGTGGTGGGGGGTGGGGTTTGGTTCCTGGAACAGAGTTAATAGCCCTGTCAGGATGCGCCTGGCCCAGGTACCTGGAGCTATCACGGCTCATGGAGCCCCCACCACCAGCCCAGTGAACTCCTCCCCCCGCTCCTGCCATGCTGTTAACTAAACGCACCAGTGAGGAGGACTGGAGGTCTATGGAGGCTAATAGCTTTCCCAGGTAAATAAATCCCTATAATTCATAATTACTTGTTAGCATGCAGGTCAACTGCTCAGATCACAGAAGCCTTTTTATTTTTATCGGTGTTGGTGTATGTCTGGAACAGGGGTTGTTCACAAGTCAGAGCAAGTTAATCATAGATGCATTTGCTAATCATCTCCATACTGACCTCACTTGTGTACAACACAATGTAGTCAATTGTGGTAAGTCCCACATTGGCTAATATGGGTCTTTAATGCTCCAGTTACAGAATGTTCCAAGCCATTTCTATGACTAGGAAAGCTGTCAGTCATCCTTTTTTTAGGCCTCCTGTGAAAATCCTAGAAGTTGTTTTGGCTTTGAA
>JBBPDH010000136.1:2611590-2616318 GCA_037974565.1 Clupeocharax schoutedeni
TCTGTTTAAATTGGCAGAGGATTACTTATATCTGTAAGGAGTGCAAGTTAAGACTCCAGCATCTCTAGCTAAAGCAGCCTAGCTAGAAAGGGCAGAACCGAGAGGTATGATGGGTATGAGAGCGCCACTCCACCGTCAACAAACCTGAGTGAACACGAGGCGTGGTGGGGCGACAACACCAGTGTCCCAGTTTACCTCCCGGCTCTACCCCTTCCATTTAACAGGAGAAATTAAATACAAAAACTAAACAAGTATGGTTCCTGCCTGGACTTGTCAGTGTCCCGAATGAGACTGAGACTGTGTCTGAGTCCCGAATGGTGTTTGGTAGAATGATCACTTTACTTTACTGATGACTTCGATAAAAAGACTAGCATAGAGTTCCAAAGGGAACTGTGGGTTGTTGAAGAATTTAGTTAAACTTTTCTTTTTTTTAACACAAAGTGAACGCTGAAAGCTGGTCAGTTGTGTTTGTTTGAAGCATGTCTACAGCTATCTTGCAAAAAATGTCAGAAAAAGCAGTGTATTATTGATGTATTTTTTAAAATCTGAACTTCTGGTCTATAGTGTATACATACAGACACTAACTAACACACACACACACACACACACACACACACACACATGAAGCCATGTTTAGCCTCATCTATATTTATAAAAAGGAGGTGAGCACATCTGCCTCACATGTTTTCAAGTTAAAGGTGTGCATGCGAGTGTTTATATCCGAGAGAGTAGAAAAAAGAGGGAGACAGAAAGAAGAAACAAATGTTCTGCACAAACCAAAACACCTCTCTTAATCAGCCTCCAGCTCATGCATCATCAGGCCTATTACCACAGACAGTAGTGGGAAAACCCGGCCTGCAGAACATGTGGAGCAGCAGGGCCTGGACATGTGCAGCCATGTGGAGGGGGAACATTCTCCCACAAGTGCATTCAAACAGGCGAGCCGAACTGTTGGCAAGGCCATAAATGTTGCAGGAGAAAGAGCTTTTAGACCGCACTCGAAACTTAAGTTAATAATTATTTAAAAGCTTGTGTATGAGTGTGTATCCCCACCACTCAGTGTGTTTGTGTTTGTGTGTGTGTGAGAGAGAGAGGGACAGGGAGAGTGAGAGAGAAGTACAATGTAACAGGATCAGACATATACATGCACAGGCAGGAAGCACCCTGGCCCTTTCCCACCCACGCACACTGCGTTCAAGCTGGAGAAAAGAAGGCAAGATACACTTCTGCTCCATTCTGCCACCAAAGTAAACAGCAGTGAGGTGCTTTAAAGCCCAGAAATAGAAGATCGGTGTTTAATCAAAGATTTCACAGGATTTGTTTATTTTCTATTGCAGGCGGACCCATTACAAAGACCATTAATTGCTTGGGCAGTTTGCCCAATGCTCAACAGCGGGCAAAAACACTCAACGCTAAATCTTCTGCTGATCGTTTATTCACTTAAGCCAAGAACTCTGACAAAAGAGAGAGACAGCAAGTAAGAGAGAGAGAGAGAAAGAGAGAGAGAGGGGATAAAAAAAAGATAGGGGAAAAAAGAGATGGAAGGAAGAGAGAGACGGTCAGTCTGCATCAAATGTATTCAACTTCGGCCAGATCTAGCTGCCCATTCCTTAAAAGAAAGGCAGGCTCAGGGGCATTCCTTTAGGGGTATCTCTGGCACATCTTTTGACTCAGAAGGCCTGAAAGAACTTTCTACTTCACACTGTGCCCTATCCTAACATTTTCAACATCTATTGTCACTCTATGGTGACGAGTTGCCTTATATCTTAATCAGTAGATGTCTGACGCCGTAAAGATTTGTTTTTATTCAGCTACAAGAACATAAATAAGGCCAGGTACTGATACTGGATGAATAAAACAGATCACACATTGCATAGAGCTCCATCACTCCAGAAAATGCAGTTCTACTGCTAGACAACTGTCTGTGAAATCAATGGATGCACCTTAACCCTTATACTTCAGAGCATATTAGTAAAATCTGATTTAAAAATGTTTGCTCTCCTACACACTTGCCATATATTTTGTTTATGCTCAACTACTCTCAGGTTCCCCGTCCCTCTGTGAGTTTTCCTCACCCACTTCTGGGCAGAAACTACCCTAAAAGTTCTCCCATTATTACATTTTTTTTTTTTTAATTACAATAACTTTGGTTCTACGTGACACAGGAACACCAAACAAGGCTCAGCATGACGCCTGACACCTTGAGCATCAACACAAACTGGGGGAACTTCCATATAAGGAGCTGTTTTCCTATATGATGCCAATTTACCATTTGTTGCACATTTCTTCCACATTATAACAGGTTGGTAGCTACTCCTACATTAGCCCAAGAATCTGTCCGTCATGCAAGGCTTGCAAGTGTCCCTTCCACTGTTACTTTGACCACGCTCCACAGCAAGTGGGTGCTCATAATGCACATATGATTAAACTGCAAAGTTGAGGGAAGTAAGAAGGAAGTCACTGAGAAAGAAGCAAGATCAACTGAAGGGCTGTTATTAACAGTGTAGAATCAAATATATATGCTATAGGGACTAAAGTATTGGTACACACCTGTTTTTCATGACTTAGGCTAGACCCCTTACTTCCAGTGCAGGACAAGACATTTTGGACAACACCATATTAGAGTCTAAGATTTTAAAATAGAATGTCAATGAAGTACCTGTTAGTGAAATTGTCAGGTGTCCCAATACTTTTGTTCATTTAGCGCATCAGTTGAATCAGAACCATTAAACCGTGCTTGACTGCAGCTCCCGGGACCAAAGCCAGGTCCCTCAAAACCACAGAGCGAGAAGTGAGGTTGAGATGAAGGAGAAAGTGAAAGAAATGCACTGTTGCCACAGGCCAAGCCCAAGGGATGAACAGTAAGACCAACTTGATACTTTAACCCTCGTGATGTACACTTCAATTCATTCATGCTCCAGTGTGACACTGAAGATCCTCTGCAGCACGGTGGCTTCAGTCTGCTTTTTGAAGCCTGTCTCAGGCTCTGACGATCAGACGTTTTGAACCCTCCCTGTCTCCACATTTTCAAAATTGCTGTTGTAATTCAGAGGCAAAAATGCACTTTCAAGAACCGTGCATGCTGTATTTGAAGAGACAGTTTGAACAGTTTGTGATTTGGTCAAATAGGACTATGACAATGATGCATTTTTGCTGCTACTGCTGTATATTGAAGTATATTATGCTTCTCAGACACTCCCGAATTCAGCTACTGTAAGGTGTACCCTTTGCTGACAGTTCTTTGGCTTAATGAACGTATAATCTGCAGAATAGCTAATAGAAGAGGCGCAACTGTATATTCACCATGCCAAATTTTGAGAAGAGGGGTATACATCCCACTGTGCGTTGGAGCAGTTGAATTGTGGTCCCTGGACCGATGGAGCTCTATCCAGTATCTTTCGGATGAGTTGCTGGTGTTTCTTACCTAGAACTTATAATCCAACATCTCTTGACCTCGCGAAAACTACTGAGGCTGAATGCGATCAAACCCTTATGGCATTGCTTTGTGGCAACTTAAGGTACTTTTCCATAGGCGTACAAAAGCTGTGTTGTACTGAAACCATACTGGCATGGAACCGATGGCATCGGTGGAGTAAAACGCTTTGATATTCCAGTGTCTCTTTTAGCCTGGTAATGGCGTTTCTGAGGTGTTGACAGAGCAGTTTTGGGCCAGTTGTCGTCCCAAAACCGCATCCATAGATTCATACCACCAGGAAGTTTGTCTATCATTTTTGTTATTATGGTCTATTATTTTTTATAGTGTTTGAGACTTTCAATTGTTTACATTCTTTAGCCATGCAACGAAAGCTTAGCACAGTTAAATTGCTACCGATGTCCTAGAGTTATAGAAAACTCCCACTGAAATGTATCTTCAGCTCAGACATATGGTAGTGCTTGTACTCTGTCAAAACAATGGTCTCTTTCCATATTGGGATATCATTTTGACCAGTGGAAAAGCTGTGATGCAGTCAGCTTAGCTGCGGCTCACTTTCGGCTCTGCTTTGGGTGGCTTTATCTGTAATGGAAAAACATTTGTTTGTGGTACAGTGTGGTTCCTTGTGCCAGTGGAAAAACAGCATTAGATTGATGCAAAATCGTGCAGGATGGTGTGTCTATAGCTTTGGAGTTTGGTGCACCTTTTCACAATAACTGCTGTCAGCAAGCCAATCCTGGATCTCCTTGCTGAGAAATCACCATTACAGCTCCCCGTCACATCAGCGCACTTCAACAATGGCTGCATGCTGAAATAGTCTCTCTTCTTTTAGAAAACTCTCCATGCAGCCAGTCAGAGTGATATTCACACACCAAACCCAGTTTTAACTCTACTCACTTCCAGGATACCTCAGCAGAAAATGTTCTGGGTCAGTCACGTTGTGTCTGCATGCTTACCCACGGTGCACTGCACGGCTGCCCCATCTTTAGAATTAGCTGAGTGCTTGCATTTTTACTGCATCAGATGTAGATGTTTGTGTGTGCTGTATGCTACCCCATCAAAAGTACAGAAATATTGATCAAATTTTCACAACCATTGCCTTAAACACGTTTAATTTCACTCTGATAGTCAAGTCCTGTGCAGTTCAGATTTTTTGCACTGCATACAAAGTGAAAGTAAATGCTTAGACCTTAACTTTTGCAGCCATGCCCTTAAGTGAAGTGAAAGTGACCATTTGTCATACATGAACACACCACTGCACACAGTGTGAACAGCACGAAATTCTTCCTCTGCAT
>JBBPDH010000136.1:2652789-2662789 GCA_037974565.1 Clupeocharax schoutedeni
TGTGTGTGTGTGTGTGTGTGTGTTTGTGTGTGTGTTTGTGTGTGTGTGTGTGTGTGTGTGTGTGTGTGTGTGTGTGTATGTATGTGTGTGTGTGTATGTGTGTGTCTGTGCGTGTGTGTGTGTGTGTGTGTGTGTGTGTGTGTGTTCACATGAAGTGCAAGTATGAAGCACTTGTGTCTCCAGCAGCTCAGGCAAGAACATTCATTCATTCATTCATTCATTAATTCATTCATTCTTTCATTTTTCATCTTATTCAATTGCATTGTTTACATTTTTTGCTGCTCTTTGTTCCGTCCACATTCTGCCGTGACAATGCAAATTTCCTATTTGTGGGACAAATAAAGATTTATCTTATCTCTTATTTATTCATTCATGCGTTCATTCAACCATTTGTTTATTCATTCATCTACCCTTAATTTGCCCATTTGACCACTTGTCACTTTAATTATTTATTTATTCATTCTTTCAACTGTCTATTCAGTCATTCTGTTCATTTGTTCATTCATCAATCAATCATTCGTTCGTTCGTTCGTTCGTTCGTTCGTTCGTTCATTCATTCATTTATTTCTTCCTCACAATGAAACGTGCTGTTTTAATGTTCGGTGCTTTTAGGAAAAAACACTTGTGTTAACAAATATAGCAATACTAGTACAGTGTGTGTGTGTGTGTGTGTGTGTGTGTGTGTGTGCACATGCTTGCCTGGTATCATCCTTACACATGTATATTCATAGCAGCCTTGGGGGCATATTTTTCTCCAGTAGTGTTGGTGTGTGTGTGTGTGTGTGTGTGTGTGTGTGTGTGTGTGTGTGTGTGTGTGTGTCTCTGAGTGAGGCAGATGTAGGGGGGAAAGCTGAGAGAATGAAAAAGAAGTGCTCCCCAAGGTCAGCTGGAATGGATGGCTGCCCACTCTGGACACTCACCGTGCCTTCAATCAACCGGTCAATCAATCACAGCCATCAGTGTAACTACCATCTAAACCAGTATAATACACTGTAATTAATATAATCATCTATACCAGTATTATATTCTGTAACTACATAACAGGTATATACGTCTATATATGTAATGTGTGTGTACTATATATATATATATATATATACTTATACATACAATCATGCTGTATGTGTGTGTGTGTGTGTGTGTGTGTGTGTGTGTGTGTGTGTGTGTGTAGGTGTGTGTAGGTGTGTGTGTGTGTGTGTGTGTGTGTGTGTGTGTTTGTGTGTTTGTGTGTGTGTGTGTGTAGGTGTGTGTAGGTGTGTGTGTGTGTGTGTTTGCTAGGATTGCTATGAAAAGCTCTTTTCTATACACTCACAGCTAGAATATCTCTTAAAGCTCATAATTATATACACGTTACCTGATGTCTGAGACATTGTTTAATAATAGTTCTGAGAGAACCCTTTGGACCAAAACTTACTTTTGGAATCCATTTATGGGTACCAGCTGGGTGTAATAGATCCCAAAGTTTCTTTTCCCCAAATAGATCACTTCTTTACCATCAACATTATTTATAAAAACTCATGACAGATTCACTGGTCATTTTGGTTGTGAAATAAAAAGGTTATATTTGCGTTGTAGACCAAACCCATCCCCATACCCATCCCCACCACTATAAAGGAAAAGGTCATAATGGAAGCATATAACTATATAGCAAAATCCAAAATTAGTTTTGGATGAACTTGATCACCAAGAACTATTACATCACCAATAAAAGCATTGGTTTTAAAGTGTTGCATGCTATGCTTTGTCTTGTTTGGCTCTTTTTAGTTTTGTTCTCTTTGTTTTTTCTTGTTTATTTTTTAAATTTTGCATAAACTAAGTTAGTTTAAGTCTTGTTAATGGCCATCTATGGGGCAGCTGGTAGCCTAGTGATTAGAAAGATCGCCCTGCGAGCTGGAAGTCGTGGGTTCAATTCCCACGACTGCTAAGGTACCACCTCTGAGGTACCCTTGAGAAAGGTACTGTCCCCACACACTGCTCCCCGGGTGCTGTGTTCCTGGCTGCCTGCTGCTTCACTTGGTAAATGGGTTAAATTTCTGTGTGCTGTGTTCACATCAAGCATGCAGAGTGGACTAACCATACAAAGATATTTGTCTCACCAAACCACACACATATGGCTTCCAGAAGTGTTGGGTGTTACACACTCCAAGTGTTGACTGTGTTGAGTTATGGATGAGAAGGGCACTTTCTCTCAAGGTGACTGCTGCTCTCTCTCAGGTGAAGCTCTGGGTAGTCAGTGACAGGGCAAGAGAAACAGGTCAGGCGCATCAGTGCAGCAGGAGTCTAACCCAGCACGACTGCACAGTGACGTCACAACCCACACGCGCACCTGTCCCTGGTTAAGTAATGGATTCTGCTGATTCCACAGTCTTCCCTTGCGCAATTATGTGCCCCCTCATGAGACTGGCTCACACTCTCCCACCATCGGTGATGATAATGAGAACTTTACCGCTCCAATCAGATCTTTCTGATTGTTGTACTGTGTGTCCAAATATGTCAATAGTTCATACAACAGTTTGTTTCTCTTGTCCACCATAGATATAAACAGTAGATGCCATTGAATATGTACTGTGAATGAAATAAATGAAAGATGTTGGTGCTTATCCCTTATTTTTTGCATTAGTATTAATTTGTAGCTGCCATACAATGGGAGGTTTTAGGCCAGGAGTGTCCAGTCTTATCCACAAGGGGCCAGTGAGGGTGCAGCTTTTCATGCCAAACAAGTCTGGAGCGCACCTGATTTCACTTGTTTAATCAGTTATCCAACAACTGATCATGTGAGGGATGAGAACCTGCAGCTGCACTGATCCAACAAAACACAAAAACAAAGCAAAACACAAATCTGCATCCCTCAAATAGATCACAGACACGAATGATTGAACAGTATTAGAATAGATTCCAGTCAGAGCTAATTTAACACCATCTATGGTGCATTTAGGTCACATTCATACAAATGTTTAATACTACATCCAGTCATCGCAGGTCACAGATCAATCATTAGGGTTAGTCAAGTACCACAGAGCTGTTGTAACATGGACAATATTATATTGCAGATTGTTTATTTCCAGAAAACAGTTGCATGACTACATATGCTCAAAAACACAAATCTGGACCATTGTTTAATCACACTTTGCCCTTCTTTATTGACTGATTGACAGATTTGTTTGGGAAGTCTCCAAAAGAAGCTTGGATGGATCAAGGCATCAGTGATGTGTAGGAAAAATAAATTAATCAATATGTTTAATGTATGCAAGCCAATCCGACGTAATCTAGCTCCCCATACAGAAGTGGCTCACACAGAACTACTGTTTATTTTCACACAGATCATAACAAAATCACATATGGACTACATAACAACTCTGAAACAATCAGATTCATGCGACTTCAGCCCCATCATGTGAACTCACTTGAGGCCATCACAGGTCACAGATCAATCGTTGGAGGCCAGGTGTAACCTATATGAACTGGCGTTAATGGTGCGCTTTTTTTGATAGACACCCAATAAAATTCTCTCTGGACTGATGCTCTGAAGCTTTGTCCGGCAGATGTACAATTGTGGAAGTGATATATGCCTCCTTCCCATATGCACACACACACACACACACACACACACGCATGGGGCATTCAGACGTCCAGTGTGTGGACAACTGATTTACAAGAATTAATGGATTAATTTCCATCATATCGCGAGCGCGGTGAATCATTTCATTAATCACGGGCCTTTTGCAGCGGAGGAAAAATGGCATGTGCCACCGCGCGTGCACAAGTTCCGTGATTAGCAATAACTTTACACGGCAGAGCAAGCCTATGGCACAGGAACAGAGCCAGCACCAGTAATCTCCACATCAGCCAGTTTAATCAAAGTGCCAGTCTTACCCTTCAGCTAGGTGTGGACACACACACACACATACACACACACAGACACATACACAGACACACCTGCTTACACTCCAAGACCAGACATATGAATGTAGACTTAAAACACTGGCAAGTTTGATTTATAATTGTAAATAGAGTGATTGAGATGTTACCACCATGTAGACTTTTAACGCACACATGCCAATTCTCTCACACAAACACACACACATAAACACACACACACACACACACACACACACACACACATATCTACTTACACTCCAAGATGTGACATGTTAAATCATTCCCAGTTCTGTTTGATTTGTAATTAAGATGAAGTGATTCAGATCTTACCAGTATGTGGCCTTTTAACACACACACACACACACACACACACACACACACACACACAGCTATTACTCATCCCACCTAGGGTTTTACGTGGAGACATGTCCCTGCTGTGTCATCCAGTGCAGACATTTCAAAGTGAAAGTTGCGATCAGAAGATCCAGGCTGGTGCCCTCTTGACCTTTCTTGCTCACTAATGACCATGACTCACACACACCACAGAGCTCTGCAGCACACACCTTCCCCCCTCAGCATTTCTTTTTCCCAGCTCCACAGCATGGAGCAGAATCTTCAGAGGTCTCGGCAAACCACTTTCAGTCATATCTTTATTCCAATTAAGCCAACTGTTGAGGGAAGAACCAAGTCAGCTTAATGCAGCGCTGTCTCAGACGACCTTGAGTCGGGATTCTCCTGGAGAATAACACAGAGCTGCAATTTTCTATGGGGTTTGAGTTGAAAAACACACGAACCAATCCTTCTTTCTCTCTCTCTCCCTCTCTTTCTCTCCTTCCGTTTCATGTCTGGTAGAGTAGAAATAAGCCCACTCTAATTGGTGGGAGGTAGGGAGGGGTCACTGGGCTGTTGTGTAAGACCAAGACATCCACATTAGCCGCCCAGTAATGAACCTGTTGTTCACCCCTCAATCGGCAGGAGACGCTTTGAAGCTCTTTAAAGCTGTTGATAAGGGTTCTGCTGGGACCGGAGAGAGCAGGGCCAGCGGGTGAATTCTTCTCGCCTGCTTGCATGTCTCAAGGTTAACACTGAACTGCAAACTGCACTCAAAGTAGCGTGATCAAATTAAAACACTAGCCCAAGAGTCAACACTCAACATCTAAACCGAAGGGCCTTTTCCTGTGAGAGGAAAAAGTGTAAGATATACCTGGCATTCAGGTAGTAGTGGGCACAAGCTCATAAGGGACATGTCCTTATACAATCTTATTCTTGAATTCTTTCTAAATGAGCAGAAGGAAACGTAAAAAGGCTATTAAACCCATAGCAGTCACCTTTAAACCTGGCAACAACAAAAACAATGCTCACTCGTAGTGATTCTGTGGATTCTGTGCTTCTAATATTTAATAGTTGTGTCTGTTAGAGATCTGTTACTTTAACCAGAAACTGCAGACTTAAATCTGAATGAATACAATATATCTGCAGCTATTATGTAATCAATCATGTTGAAACATCACATAATGACATGCATGTCTTATACTATCAAATCATATGTCCCATTTGACCTCATGCCCTGCAACACATGAAAGCCACATTCGGGTGCTTTGCATTTCAAGGTTGCTCAGTTAAACAAGTCATCATGAAGTCATGAAGTCATGTTTGGCATCGTAAACACGAATTAGGCCTGCATTAATTACTCTCTCAGTGCTGGTAATTTGAAATGTTATGGCTCAGTAAGTTGCTGTACAGCAAGCCAGCGCACCCACTCCACCTCTGAAAAAAAAGCTGCAGGCACTGCGGTCTACACTGCAGAGGTATGGATCAACAGATGAAACTTTTTACGTCAGTCCACCCCAGGAAAACTCAGCGTCATCAGTCCTCGCCCAACATGGGGCAGGCCTATTTTAGTCAACGGCTTCCTCTTATGCAACAACACACCCTATATTTGTCCACACCTCTACAATATACTTGCGGTGCAGAATGATTACTCAGCAAGAATGTCACCCTGCTAGTCTGACTGTGTATCTGAAGCTGTGCATTTTTATTATTTTTTTCTACTCAACAGAAACAGGGACCACAAAACATTAGTTACTTGTTTGTTCTTTATTATGAAGTGAGACAAAAAAATGCCCGGTGTCATTGTGCTTTACATTTTCCAAATGCTGGGCAAAAACCCCAGGGGGAAAAAGAACTCCAGAAATAAGGTCATTTGATTCTATACAGTCTGTAGAAATAATTGATCCCAAAGGACTATTTACAAGGCGTCTTGCAACAAACAGTACCCTTTGTTCGGAATACAAAAACAGAGGTTCAACTAATACAAGGCCCGTCTACCTGAATCTCTAAAGTTTGTGCTACTATTTTTTTTCTGAAAAAAAAAAAAAAAAAAACGAGAGAGAAAAATAAATAAATAAGTTAATGTTCTTGAAGAAGTGCTTTATTAAGGATAAGTCAGCCGGTCTCTGGCGTGGTACTGAAGCATGGCCCCATCAGCGTGTTAGGCCCCGTTTTGTGGAGGAAGTTCTAGAACTACAGCATTGGGCAGCGCAAGTTTAAGCACTGGACAGTTCCAGGACTTCAACGCTGGGCAGTTTTAGAACTTCAAAACTGGACAAGTCCAAAACAAAAGCACACAGAAGTTCTAGAAATTCTGCACTGGACATCTCCAAAACTCAACCACTGGCCAGTTCCAGAAATTCAACACTGGCCAGTTCCAGAACTTCAGCCCTGAATAGATCCAAAATGTAAGAATGCGAATTTTGTGGAACTTCAGCCCTGGACAGTTCCTGAACTTCAACAGTTCTGCTCTAGAACTTCAGCACTGCATGGTTCCCATTGCCTTGCAGCATCGTTCCTCGTCCAGCACTTTTGGAGGATGCACTGATCCCTGTGGAGCCTTTCAATCAGCGACACGCGCAGCCTACGTTCTAAAACTACGTTTAAATAAGAGGCAGGCAGTGCATAACCACTTACAAAAGGACCCAGACCCTCCCACCCTCCCAGCCCCAAACCCAGCTGATCCACTATCACTACACTGGCATTTCCCTGATATTGAATTTTCTTTCACGACTACTAATGGTATTGGATAAAATCGTGATTAAAAATGCTATAGTTATTACTCCTTTATTGTTATTTTTTTTTAAATAACATGCATTATTGCTCTATAGTTTCAATGACTCCCAAGGAATATTGCCGACTGATGCTAACTAGATTTTCGCAAAAATCCAAAGCTTGATAAAATTGGCATAGATTTCATTAGAATTATTATTAGTATCATTATTATTATTGTTATCATTATTATCATTATTATTATTATTATTTTGCATGCAACAAATTTATCAAATGGCAAAGAAACGATATCTGAAAAGTGGCAAATGCTTTGGCATATTAATGACGAAGGCTTTGCAAACGAATAAAAGCAAAAAAAAAACTAAAGTGCAAATGAACATTTTACACAAGTTGAGAAAAGTAATAAATAAAGGACATATAAATAAGTAAATGAATAAATAGTTTTACCTCAAGGCTGAACACTTTCTGTGGCCCACTGGCAGCAGTACAATATTATCCAATAATTAGAAAAAAAGGTTTGACCTTTTGAGAGAGAGAAAGACATTTTCAATGTCCTCTGAGTTTTGGCAGAACACATGTGTTGATTCTACTTCAGTGGCTCTGGGGGTTTGGGAGGAGTGTTGGGGGCAGTTAGGGATGTGTGTGTGTGGAGTGGGGGGGTGGATTGTGAAATATGCTTATTAACGAAAAGTGAAGGTACATGCGCGTAAATCCGAGATGTCTTCAGTTTTGTTGGGGGGTCTCTCTTTTTTGCAAGAAAGGAGAAAAAACGACAAAACAATAGGAGGAGGAAGAAGAAGGAAAGAAAATGGACTTTTGTGCTGTCGTCCAAACCACAGTGGGTCTGACTGGAAGGCGTGTTTCTCAGAATGGAGTGGGGGGCATGGTGGGGAGTGGGGTTGAGAAGGCTGCGTGTGTGCCTTCACCATCACACCTCCAGCGCACCTAGGGGCGTGAAGGCGCCCTTGAAGCAGGCAGACTCGTAGTGCTTGTTCAGGTAAGACTTGAGCGCGAATGTCTTGTTGCAGCGCTTGCACTTGTAGTGTTTGAAGGCCGAGTGCGTCTGCATGTGCGCGCGCAGGTTGGAGCGGTCCGCGAAGGCCTTGCCGCAGTGCGCGCAGCCAAACGGCTTCTCTCCTGTGTGTGAGCGCATGTGTCCCTGCAGCAGCCAGGGCCGGCTAAACGCCTTGCCGCACACGTCGCACTTGTGCTTGAGGTCATGCGTCAGCAGGTGCATGGCCATGGCCGGCATGGACACGTACACCTTGCCACACGTGGGGCACTTCTTGGCCATCTTGCTGTCCATGCTGCGGTGCGTCTGCTTGTGGCGACTCAGGTTGGACGACGTGGCGTACGTCTTGCCACACTCGTTGCACGTGTGCCGCTGCAGGGCACGCGCAGCCCCCACCGCCTTCCGCCGTGAGCGCCCGTCCGTGATGAAGAAGGCATCCACTGCGTAGCCCTCACTCACCGCCGCGTCTCCATTGATGTAGCCGGACGAGACCTCAGAGCGCGGGCTGTCCGGCTGGTCTGAATCTGGCGCACCGTAGTCTCCATGTATCCGCTCATAGATGGGCCCGGGTGAGGGCACCTTCAGGCCATGATCCCCCTCCCCGTCATACACGGACGGGGTCATGTAGTCTCTAATGTAGCCTGTTGTGCAAAGAAAAAAAAGAGCAACAGTTGAGCTCTCAGACTTCCTTTTTTTCTTTCTCTCTTTTTTCAGCGCTCAAGGGAAAAAAGCAATGAGTCAAACGCTACATTTATAGATCCCAGCAATCTATTTCTAACAGCCTCCCCCACTCCCTCACCCCCAACGCACCACTAAAACCCCCTTTTCCTTCTTTCTTGCTTTAACATGGTGCAAACTGAGGTGGGCTGAAAGACATGACTTCTTGTGAAGGTCTCCCCCCCCACACACACACACACACAACATCATTCCCACAAAAAAATCAATAGCTCTCCATTTCAATTAGCGTGCTAACCCATTTAAGGACAAAGAAAGGAGGGGTGGTGCTGTGTGTGTGTGTGTGTGTGGGGGGGGGGGCAACGAATGATATCGCTTTAGTTATAATTGCCTTCGCGGTTCTGACAAAGATCGAGCAGAAATAGGTCGATGTGCACCGCACGTCCACGCGCTTAACACCACGGGCTGAGACTGGGCTGAGGCGCGTGAATAATTGCATGCATGCACAACAATAAATAAATAAATAAACATGAATATGCAAGGTTACGCAAGTGCGTGGAGAGTCTTCTGTATGTTATGTAGAGCGTAAAGAATGGAAGCGTGCTGCCTTTAATAAGCATGTGTGCGTGCGTGCGCGTGTGTGTGCGCGCGCGCGTGTATGTTTGTGGATAATTCCGACACGGTTCTCTCGTGTACACTCGCACCGGACCGGAGTGCAATAACCATAAATAGAACTGGGAGAAACACCACAAATGCCTGCTTTAAGAGCACGCACTTCCATCTTTATTACCCGGCACGCGCCAGTGTGCACTTTCCCGCGCGCAACACCTGAAAATTGTAAAGCTAAGAGCGGAGGGGTGGGTGCTGGTGGGGTAAAAAATGTGCAGACTCGACAAAAAAAAACTGCGACTGTGTGGCTGGGAAACAATGTGATGGTGAGGGCATGCGTGCACGACCAGGTGCTGAGTTACATGGGGAAAAGGCTCGCGGTGTCTAAAACACAAAGTGCTGATTTTATTTTAACGTGCCGTAATAACTTTGACGCACGTGCCTTCGCCTTAGGCGTCTTGGGTGTTATCATGAAAGCCACAGAAGTGCGTGGGGCAGGAGCATGCGTGTTTACCTTTCTCATGGAAGCGCAGGCTGAGGTCAGCTCTGGATCTGCCATAGGAGCTCTCGAGGTCGGCGGATGAAAAATCATCGAGCTTAACCTTTTTGACCAGGAAGGACCTTGGCATGTTTCAGGGAAAAAAGAAAAAGAAAGAAAAATGGGGAAAAAAATAAAAGACCCCCAAAACCCCAGGAGCAGCTCTCTCGCTCTTCATGCACTGCTGAGGCAAAAGCAGCACGGTTTCTTCTCTTTTCTTCTTT
>JBBPDH010000136.1:2701911-2719000 GCA_037974565.1 Clupeocharax schoutedeni
TGTGTGTGTGTGTGTGTGTGTGTGTGTGTGTGTGTGTGTGTGTGTGTGTGTGTGTGTGTGTGTGTGTGTGTTGGAAGGAGTAGAAAGAAAGAAAGAAAGAAAGAAATGGAAAAGAATGTCCAGGATGATAAAAGGTGTTCATTGTTCTAGATCTGAATTGTGCGATATCATTGTGTCTTTTTCAGTGATTTTTGCAAAGCAGTCCCCAAAACATTAAAACAGACGGAAGCCCCATGTTTAATATTTTAATATTTCTTCCATTCTGTTTTCACAATATAGCAGCAGGTTTAGATTTGTTAGTTATAAGCTTAACAAACCGATCCTTCATCCTAATCTTACAGTGAATAGAAATGCAATAGCATTTTCTTAATGCTAGCTGAGGGCAGTTTGTTTTTATTTAATAAAGGCAGCAATTATATATATATATATATATACACATACCCTCCCCACAGATAACACATGAGACATGAATGTCACTCTCAGAGTCTGTGCAGGAATAAACATCAAGTCACAAAGCCTTGGAGAGCTGAAAGCAATGATGTTTCTCTCTGCAACTGGCCGCTACACTGGACTGTAATGTATTCAGGCAGCCTGCTGGAAGGGAGCTGCCCTTCGCTGCTCTACAGGTCCTCTTTGTTCCAACAGACAGTGATGAAACCCCCCAACACCACCACCACCATCATCACCACCACCCTCCAACTCCCCACCCCCTAAAGCCTGGCCTCTCTGCTGGGGAAGCCTTTGTTCACGCTCCCCCATTATGTGAGCCTTGCCACACAGGCCAAGATTTATATGCGCATACTGATGGTATTAAATAAAGAAGATATTAATGAAAATCTGCCCAAAAAAGAAGTTCTGAATGTTTTTGCAGGGTGAAAATGCCATTCCGAAGATTTTCTCTAAAATTGGATTGTGAAGAAAGAACATAATTGGACAGTTTGGACTATTTGAAATGTAATAATTTCCACATAAATCCCCCATGCCCTGCCTGGGGATTTGTATCAATTACTTCGTATAAACAAGCCTCTGGAACTTTTGTAAAATAAAAAACTCTGAAAATTATAAAGTCAGTGCATTTTTATCCATTAAGTGTTTAACTTTTTGACCAGCTTGCCACTCTGTATTAGTTGCCAGCTTTGTGTAATATCATTTGCTGCCTAGAAGGTGCAATGTATTAGTGCTGAATTTGGTTTAAGTCTTTCTCCTTGCTCTTCTCAGAATGTATATTCAAAGGCAAAGTGTCTTGAGTGTTCAGACACCACATGGGAGGAACAATGCAAATGACGCCACAGCACCAGCACTAAGCCTCTATTAGTTCCAACTGAGCTTTAGGCCATGACCCCTATTAAAAACAAGTATACGGACATGTCAAACAAATGCATAGATATTATGCCCATAGATATTCTCTGCTCCAATACAGCTAGGTAGGTTAGGTTGGGGAGAACAACTGGGATTGAGACATTAGGTGAAAGGTTGCATAACGCAGACTAATTGGTTGCTTAATTAAGAAAACCAGAAAGTCAGATATTACCATAAACAAAATCGCAACACTTGCTCCTATAGAGTTTTTAATGGCCTGGAAGACCTCAAAGACTGCCTGATCTTCAGTCCCACCTGTGGCCACACCTTTGGTCACACTTTTTTTCATCAAGCTTAACTATTGAATGTGGAATCGTGGGTCTTTGGGGACTTAGACCAAAGTTTCTTACTCTCATGGGCCTTCTGCACAATGTTTTCCATTCTGCAATAGATATGGCTCTTTTTCCATGATGGGGGTCTGGGAGGGCAGCTGGATGTACCATGCGGCTCATTGGCATGGCCCCAGTCTCTGCTGCGTGTCTAAGTCAGACCCAGGCTTTTGCAGGGCTCCTAAAGGCCACATTCCCACAGGGAAGTAGACGCAGATGCCAGTGGTAGCTCTTCCCCCTGGAGGTCTCACCATGGGGGGCCTGCCCAGCCACAACAGCCAAAGTTCCAGAGGAAAACATCCAAGACCTCACCTAACCCATGTTGCCATGTGGAAGTGAGGGAAAAAATACTGTAGGGATGGAGTAAAACAGACAATGTTTTCCACTTAAGAAAGATAGATTTGGGATTAAAATATATTCATATTTGGTAAGCCTTATATTAGCTTGTAGAACACAACAGGCAAGGACCCGTGCCAGCAGTGCAACAATAGTTAAATTGTCATCATACAGCATAACAACTCCTGATATGGAAGTTCCTCCTGTTGTTGTCAGACATCTTGCTGATGTTTGGTGTCCCTATGTCACATACAGCCACAGTTACTGTAATTAAAAAAACATGTAATAATAATAACTGCTACTATGTTTTAAAATGGCCGTACACAGAAGTGATCATAATGCACAAAATGTATTTCATTTAAGCTCTTTTATAAAAAACACGAGATCTTTTTAACCTGGGAGAACTTTCAGGATAGTCTCCTCCCACAAGTGGGAGGGGCATACGTGCAGAGGGAGGGGGTCCAGAGAGCAGCCGAGCAGCGGCGTGCTGAGGAAAAGTGCAGCTAATAGCGAGCATGTAGGAGAACAAACACTGCATTTAGACTTTTTACAGCACTTTTATATTTCTTGAAATCAGATTTTACTAAAAGACTCTCAGTTCTAAGGGGTAAGAGTGTCCAATATGGCAGTGCACGAGTGTGCAGTGACTATTGGCTCCCCAGTCAGTGTTGTTGTCACAAGTCTCAATGTTCCACATGTTGATGTTTGTCTTTGTCTCTTTTTTAAAACCGCTGGATTGGGCAACTGTAATTTCATTGTGTCAAAGATACAGTGATGAAACAGTATCTATCTATCTAATAAAGAATGTCTGTGAAGCTGCCACCACCTCTATTCAAAAATGCGTGGGTTTCCCTCCTCAGTCCAAAGACTAAATTGCCTGTAGATATGACTGTGTGAGAATGTGTTTGTGTGTCTGGCTTGTGATGGTGTCCTGTGAGCGCTCGGACATTCTCCAGCACCCTGGCTGGGATAAGCAGCTTACATGAAAGATAGATGGATGATAGCTAACTGTGCTAGACTGTTAGCAGCTTTGCAACAGGAAAACTCTGAGTAACCTTTACGTTCATCCATTCTAACTGCACAAATTCACAGATACATTTGCACCCTTGCAGTTTGCATTGATTATTTTCAACTTTATTTATCTTTAGGCCTCGTTCACACAGATGTCTGAACCAGGCATTTTTCTGGCCTTCGTGACGCCAGGTGAGCGCCTATTAAACGCCGCCCATTTTTCTGCTCATTGAAGCAAATCAGAGCGTCCACACAGGCGTTCAGCACCGGCGTTCGGCCGGCTGCGTGTTCGGGTGGCATCAAATAAACGTGAGTAAAACGTCGTTATGGCGTTTACATGACGTTTGGTTGGCGTTCTGGAGGACCGAATATGTCCCATGATTCTGTACGGCAACTGCAAAAAAAACACGTTTTACGAAAAATGTTGGACATTGATCCAGCCCAACTCGTGGAAGAAGTAGAACAGAGACCAGTGCTGTGGGACATCTCCTTATAGAATATAGTGACTGCTACAAGAAGAACAAGACTTGGGAGTCTGTGGCTGAGCGGCTGAGAGTAATTACTGCCCCCACAGGTAAATACACGAAACTACAGATTGGGAGTCAGGCTGGCGATAAACAGCGCCAGTCGAACGCCTTGCTGACGTAGATCAGAGTGCGTTCATTTTGAACGTCCGTGTGGACGAGGCGTTACTGTGTCATTTTCCGATGGTTATATTGGTTAATTCAGACACATTAAAACGTTTTGATTCATTTTCTTTAACAGTTTCACAGGTAAATAGTTTCTTACCACAGTTATATACCAACACTCTCAAAGCAGTCAGATGTGTTAATGATCTGTAAACATAATGTGGAAGGTGAGGTTGAGGTTCTTGACTGCTAGGCTGTGTTGGTTGATTCAGGGAAGAAACTAAAGCTTTTCCACTGGTATACAGGAGCCATGCTGTTACTTCAAATAAGCTTTTTTCTGGATGTCTTTGCTGCATTACATGCAGAATGATACTTAAGGAGACTAGACTGAGGCAGCAGTACTGGGAGATACAGACACCTTCTCAGCCAATCACTTTGTAAGGTCAGCATGAACTGTGGTGTAATAAAATGTAACCCTCACTTCATCTCCACACTTTAAAAAGTGGTCCTTCTTCTATCCCTAACATTTCAGTTTGAGTGCTTGTGCATAAGTTACAGTGGACCACATTCAAAGTGACGGCTTTTAATGTAAGCATTAACAAGGCCACAATATTTGAAAGTGCTGCAGCCACTTTAAAGCCTTCATCTCTTCTCAGGTACAGTGTGGAAATCCAGGCCAGAGAAAGCACATGGTAGAAGCCACTGACAGAAGTGTTGAAACTTGCGAAGGCTTTCCCAGTGGAGATGACAGGTCCTAATGACGGCGAGACAATCGTGCCACACTTGCCGTGTTCTCTCACGTCTGCTCCTCCTGAGGCTGCTTGTGACACCTCCTTCCCACACCTCCCTCGAGATCTCCCACTCCCCTAGACCACCACACTGTAAGGCAGTGTTGATGGATCACTTTTCAGCTGTTTTTATAACAGTTTATCCAAGACCGGATAAGCTGAAAAGCTGGGTGTGGGCCAGCATAATACATCTGCACGCTTGAACACGTGACACTATTTGTTGAAAGTTTTGTTTTGACCCGACAGCAACAGTTTGGCCAAAGATCTAATTTTTCTTTCTTAGGTAATCAGTCAAGGTAAGACATTTTTGCGTGCAACATTCTTTTGGCAAAGTACATAACAGTAGCCAAAGTAGGTAAATTTGACAAAAACGATGCATATTGCTAAATTGCTGAGGACCTTGCATTGCTTCAGCCTTCCATTGTTAAACTATAGCCCCAAATGTCTGACACCAAACATGTCTTGGCTGATGGGCTACAATTGAGATAAGGAGGAAATTTGTTTAAACCAGTAGTCATCAACTTTGCTGTAGAGCTCCTGCAGGGCTTAGAATCGGACACGTTGCTTTCCTTTAAGAAGACGCTAATCCATCTGATCCTGTCAGTCAAAGACGAGGACTTTTAAAGAAGTAAATTAGCTGGATGGATTGTGGCATATTGTAATGGAACTAGACTTGGCAGGAATGCTCAAGGCTGGAGACCTCATACACAGACTGCTGTGTGTGCTAGTCCATATCATTGATTGTGGTCTCTTCAGCGATAGTATATACACACTCATACACTCTCACACTGTGTTTAGTGTGAGCACTTTCAAAGGCAAATGCGACTCAAGAGGTAAAGCGTGGAACTCCTCTTGAACCTGAAGGGTGTTGGCCCTGAAACACATCATCTTAAAATACACGTTTGGTTAATTGAACAAGTCGTGAGAGGAAAGAGGGGATCAATTGTTGATTTTAATAAGTCAATGTTCACAGGCCCTCTCATATTTAATTTGATGGTGGAAGAGCGGGTGGAAAAGAGAGCGTGATAATTCCGTACTGCGCCATTATGCCTGGCCCTCCTGGGCTGAAACTAATTGGCACAGGATTAGCGCTGAAGAAACAGAACGATCTCAAGCCCCTTTCTCTCCGTCTGCATATCAGTGACCAGCCCAAGGCCCCAAACACCCCATTTGTCCAATTTAGCCTCTAACAGCTCCAGAGAGCTGCGTGTTTTCGCACAATACATGTTCGGAAGAAGTCCTAGCTCTTTGGGAGTTCTAATCCATTGGAATTATTCTTTATCGAAGCTAAAATACAACCCCTGTTTTCACGGAGCGATATGACTGCTCTCATAATGAACTTGCATTTACAGTAGCCAACAAACGAATGGCAAGCACCATGCGTTCTATCACATAGTGTTTTATGGGCACATCAAGCTTCAAGAGCTTCATTAACTTTTCCTTTTTAGTCAAGCCAATTAAAACTCTTAAAAGTGCACACACTAAGCTCAGCCCAGACTCCCCAGACAAAAGAGAGGTAGGTCAAAGCACAGGTCAAACATACCACAGAACTGGAACCTTAAGACCATGTGATATGTTCTAGCCATTTTAGCAACTACACTTTGGTTTAAAAACAACAATTGGCTTAATCATAGCTGCTCAGTACTACAACACTTGACACAATGGAACAAATTATATACAAGACTGCCTGTCCCATCTTAATTATTCCTTGTATTATCCTTGTATTCTTTATATCCTTGTATTATCGCTGTCAGACATCAGAAAATGTTGATATAGAGTAAATTGCAAACATTATTTTTAAACTATTATTTTTAAACTTTTGGACCAGCAGCAACAATAAATCTTATAGGTTATATAGACCAGCTGCCTCCAACCTTTTTTGCGCCACAGACCAATTTCATCAAAAACAATATTTTGAATACAAAATCCGCTTAATATTTACGCATTTTTGCTAGCTTCTGGGCTAAATTTATGATGTGCCACATCATGTGACCAAGACACGTGTTTTGGGGTTTTTTCTTTCAGATTCTGATAATCAATATAATATTTTTTATTCTGTCTTTTTTGCTCGCAGACTGCTACTGGTACAAGGCCCAGTGGCTGGAGACCTGTGATATAGACCATTCTACAAAAATACCTTTGGCATTCGACTAGAAAACACTAAACAGTGCTGGAAAAACAGTGAAAGAATCAATTACAGCACTATACAGGTAGAGATCATTTTCTGCTGAACACAAAGCCCAGAATACTTCATTTGGAGATGCTCACAATGAATAAAATGGAGCCCTTGTCAACAAATTCAGATACATTTTAATGAAATATTACCTCTGTGTCTGGGAGTGTTGTGTTTTTCTTGTTTGTACTTTATAAACACGGTTTCAAAACACCATCTGGCTTCTGCACTGTATGATTATTTCACAAATTAACCAATAGTTGTGGTTCAAAATTATATACAGGAACACTTGCTGGCAAACAATGAGTTAGCATTTTGGAAATACAAGGTTCTGTTCCAATAATGAATTGTAGGCTATATTTTTTTAATATACTGTATATGTTTTTTATTTGGCCTTCATTTCACTTGGTGAAAAAGAGGACACATGCATGCTACTAGAATTTGGTTGCATAAATAATTGTCTCTCATGGGACAAGTGTGGGAGGCCATATGCAGTTTAAATTGCGATATTCTGAGAGCTGTGGTGATTTTAGCTCTCAGTTTACATGCATTTCTCCTGGCAGGGTCACTGAGACACTGATACTTTTGAAATTCAACAAAAACCTGTATCTTCCAGTCCTTTCCCCAAGCCGTAGTATGGTAGCACATGCTGGGTGGGATCCTTAACAATCCACAGGGCCTTCAGCTGAGGATATTTCATTCAGTCAGGGCTTTCTGAGTCTACTGAAAAAGCCCTCTGTTATATATATATATGTCATATTTTCAGAAACCATTCTTCTTTTGTTCAGGAGTTAATTTTCTCGCCTGATGGACAAAGCTCTGGCTTCTTTAAGTCTATTCTTTTGCAGGGGCATACTTGTAATAATAAAATCACATCTCAATGAGTCTGTCTTTTTTGAGATGATAGAAGTCTTGGAGAAAACGGCCTACAACAAAGAGGATAAAAATTGCTTCAAAGAGCGGAAGCCTGTTAGACAACCAGAGGGCAGAGAAAGGAAAAAGAGGTTGAGCAAGAAGATGGTGTGAAGCGTCATATGGGATCACTAATACCACTCTATTAACCCATAATGCAGGTTTTTAATAACAAACCAACAAGCAGACAAAGAGAAACCAGTGCCCCAGGTTCTTTATCCTAAGACCAAACCTGTTTGTTTACATTTTAAAGGAAGAAAAAGTGGAAATGAAAGAGTGATCTTCACTTTCCTTACGAAACTCCACATTAAAAATTCGTGGCATATTCCACCAGCCTGGCGCTTCTCTCCAAGCAGATGTTCACTAAGGGCCTAACTTCATTTAAGTAGGAAGAAATATGTTTTTAATTATCAGACCACCTGGGGGGTTGATGGACCCTGCAAGCTTCACGTGGAACAGATGCAGCCATTCTCCTTAATTAAGTTTGATTTCCGTTTGACAAATTAAAAAAAAGATTCCCACCACTGTAACCCGGGTATCTGGGATACAGGTATTTAAACACTGTCAAGTTATTCAAGACCAGGTGAGTAAGCACTTCATTTGTTACCTCTCTGAAGCACGATTGGCTGATAACTTGCTGATTTGACAGTTAATTATGCAGGTGCATCAGTGTAAATACCTATTTATAATGGAGAAAAATGACTGGGGGAGAGGGAGGGCCATTCCAAACCACTCATTCTGCTAATCTTTACCAAATGTCCCTAGTATAAATATCAATTGGCTCCTAAGTGGGACTGGCCCTTTCACTGTGAAATCAATCCATTACGATGGCTCCGTCAACTGTGGCTTGGAGTCCAAGACAGCACAACTGACCTCATGCTCTGTGAGTGGGTAGAATGGCCCTCCCTCTCCCCCAGTGCAGGCGTCTGTTAGCAGACATAACTGGCAGTTAGCATTTACTCCTGTTGAGCTGTCCAATTAGCATCCTCTAAGACTCACTCACTCTAACACATGTTTTAGCACGAGAAAACACCAGACTGTACAGTCTGGTCTGTGCATGAAGTGAGTGCAGGCCATGTTGCTGTTTAGAACCAGGCCAGCCTCCACAGGTGTGTGTCCACTCCATTCTACATTGAAAGGTTGTGCTCAGGGGAAAGGTGGCCGTTAGAGGCAGAGGGAGGTTCCCTGCCCTGAATACAGAGTTTCCGCTGGCTCTCATTCCCTGACAGCCCTTCAGCCACTATGCCCCACAATGACCCCCCATTCTCCTTGAGTCATGTGGGATGAGCTTCATTCCCCTCCCTGTTCTCTCCCCGTCCTGTCCAGCAGGAAGGCTGTAATCACTTGCACTCTAAAGCATGACTCTCAAGCCTCAAAGCCCTCTGTGTCACCCAGGCTAAAATAAACAACCTATCATTGCCCTATAACAAACAGGAGACAGATCAACTCTCTGTAGTCTAGGCATAATTCCACGACATCTGGCAACCGCACAGCTCCAGAAAGGGATGCCAGCCTTATCGGCGTTTGAACTTGCAGCAATATTCAGACTGGAGTGGACAGGCTTCACAAAGCATGTTAAAATATGCAAACGAGGCCTCTTAAGAGTTTCCACAGTGACTGGTTCCTGAGTCAGAAGCTAACGATTATTAATTCGGAGGGCGTCTAATCCCGCCTCGCGAAAAAAATTTCAGGAGCCTTCTCTGTGGTCAGAATGTTGATTGGATTTTTTTTTTTTTTTTTTTTGGGAAATAGCATTAGCAAAAAAAAATCACATTAGCAAAATAATAACCCTGTGTCATGGGTCGATTCGTTTCTTTTTACATATTAGATCAACCAAGTGAGAAATTGGAGTGAAACTGTTCAAATGCATTTTTGACTGCTCTGCATCGAAAATGAAGCAGAAGGCTAATCCGGGGGTTTGCTCACTGGGTCGGGGTTAAGATGCGGGAGCGGCGCGTGTGTTACGGAGAGGGTCACAGGCCCCGATATCACCCCGCATACATAAGAGAATGCATATGAGCCATATATAAATATATACTGACCATGTCACCCAACAGCTAAAAGCAGTAGTTAGACACTAAATGAGTTTGACAGAATTTGCTTCGTCATTCACCTTAATTGCCATTCACCAACAGGTGGACGATTTAAAAGATTTGCTGAAAATGAAAATGATAGTCATTGAAGTTTGCTGCGTACATACAGCCTGCTAACATATGATATGAGGCCTAGCCAAACTGTTGATTATAACAGTTGGGCTAATGTTAATGAAAGGGTCTGATTAAGAACCTACGCCAACTAAATGGAATTTCTTTGGTATAGATATATAAATAGATAGACAGACAGACACAGACAGACAGACAGACAGACAGACATTCTGATATACTATACCATGGTGTGGATATTTCTGATAGACACTGAAGGACAGAAGCATTGCTCTCGTTTCTGCATTGCTTGGGCTCTGACCAGCTCCCCTGAAGTGTGAAAATGCCCCCATGTGAGGCGGTTCCTTAGAGGTTATCCACCCTGACATACCGCATTGCAATCAGTGTTTTTTTCTTGGACTGTGTAGTTTATGAAAATGATAGCCCTTTACATGGCCTTACATCTGTGGGGCTGAGTGATAGTGGGTGATGTAGAGATTTGTTGTGAGCTGTAAATCTGGCCAGTCGTCCTCTATGGGAAGATGAAGGTTCTGTGTGTCAATCGGGCTCACGCTAAATCAACAGCAGTGTGACAATGTGGTGTGGGCCAGCCGACAGCACATGATGGATGAGCGTGTGTCTCTGGGGGCCTGTGTCCAGGCTCCGAGGACCACTGGGAAATGAAGAGGAATCTGCTCGCTTAACAGCTGTGAGCAAGGATGTCCTGTTTTGTGCATATGTGCTGTGGCTTATCCCACAGTTAGCATGGGTCTGTATGTTATTAGCATGACTTAAATGACTTATCTCCTATTTAGGGACACACATGGGGGCCTTTCAATTTCTATTCCAATCTACCCTCATCACTGGTCAGTCTCTGACCACAGGACTGCTGCTGTCAAGGTATTATTTGGGTGATGGACCACTTTCAGCACCGTAGTGACTCTGACATGGTGGTGGCATGGTGGCGTATGTGGCGCTGCAATGAGTGTGTCAGGCACAGCTGTGTTGCTGGGATCTTTACACTGTGTCACTGTTAGTGTTTTTTACACTGCTAGGTTGAGAATGGTTCAACACTGCAAAGAGTAAGAGTAGCTCTGTGGTAAGAAACTGATGTTTAATAAAAATGGAAGATAGCATTTCTACAAAAGTGGCCTCCAAATTCATTCATTCTCTGTAACCGCTTAATCCACACTAGAGTCGAGGGTACCCGGAGCCTATCCCGGGGTCAATGGGCGTGAGCCAGGGATTCAACCTGGGCAGGGCAGACTCCCCATTCACTCAAGTGTGGGAGAAACTGGAGCAACTCATGCCACCACTAGCAGAACCCGCAAACTCCACACACACAAGGCCAGGGCCCAGATTCAAACACCCAACTTTATTCGGCAACAGTGCTACCCACTGTGCCCTTTATGGGCAACGTAGAAGTAAATAAATGCATACAAGAAGTGTTTCTAACAAAGTGGCCAAAATTTCCCACTTTTCATCAACTACAAAGCTGAAGACAGGGCCACAAATTTGGTCACGGTGTCTAACTGCTTCTGTCAGGAAAGAGGGGGTTTTAATATAGAGGCCAACATATCCCCATTTTTCATCAACAAAGTATAAGCGTCTAAATGCAGGGCCACGCACACACACACACACACACACACACACACACTCATAGAATAATCAGTTCAGTGCATGGAATTTATTTCCACTTCTGCCTGAACACTGAAACAGTAAAATACATGAAAAGCATGAGCACAATAAAAGAAAATCTGTCACCGCCAACCATAACATGAACTTAGATTTCGTGCCTGGGGCGGAAGCGTGGCTTTAATTCAGGAAATCATTTCATCTGTAGTGGGAAGGCTGCTGCCGCTGCCTCTCAGATGGGAAGTTTTTCTGCACTGCTTCTGCTATCCGGAGGGCAGAGCCCACGTCTCTCTGAGGAATCTCATGGATTAACTGCTACTCTGCTCTGCAAACAAACCCACTAAAGAGGCGGTAATCTTAGCCTGCGCGTCTAACCCTGCTCTCTGATTACTCAATTAAGCTCATTGTTTACCTAATTGTTTAACTAATTATCTCCCAGTGTCAAACGACAGCACTGATAGATCCAAAAGAGAGAGGGAGAAGGAGAAAGAGAAAGAGACCAAGAAAGGGACATATATGAAGAGAGGCATGTGTGGGGTTCAAACGTTGCTGTAAAGCCAGTCCTGTAGGAGGCTACTGAGATTTACATCTCTTCCAGAGCTTTTTCCTGCTGCATTGTGCTGGAACGAATGAACACAGGAGGGAGACACTGGGAGGAGAAAGAGGTAGAGAGAGAGAGAGAGAGAGAGAGAGGGAGGAACAAGCTGTGACCCAAATAGTAAACGCAATAATCTTCTGAAACAGACTCAGCAAGGGGAGAAAAACTTCACTAAAAATACTACAGGGATTGTTGTACTCAAACTCAGAGGGAAAACAAATACCAGAAAACAACAGAAAGGACTTCATTGCTGCACTAAAACTATGTGGACTATGTAGTCAAGAGGTCTGTCTGGTAAATAAGTTTAAGAATGGTTTGGACAAAAATTAATTTACACAGTTTTTACTTATCCTAGACAGGATTCAAGATTCTTAATTTGTCACATGTGTAGTTATGCAAGTACAGTACGCAGTGAAATGTACTCTGAACCATGCCTTTTTTATGACAGTGCAAAAGTTATAAAAGAGGTGCAATAAAAAACACAGACCTAAAATGAAAAAAAATTTTAAAAGTACAGCAATGTAAACGAGAAACACAAGTTAAAGGTGAAATATATAAGTGGTTTTATTTATATTCATTATTATTTTTTAAGTTATAATTTAAGTGGAGCAGCAGTCCTGGCAGAGCATATGTACAATGCTCCTTTAATGTCCGAACTGCTCTGGACCTACAACTTCTGGTCTAAATGTCCTGCAGGGAAGGAAGAACAAACCACTCTCTCTGAAGAGCTTTTTGGTCCTGAACACAGCAACTCCTATACCAGGATGTGATGATCTGTGTGAGGATGCTCTCCACAGTGCCTGAAAAGTCCTAAGGATCACTGGAGAGACCCTGAACTTCCTCAGCTGTCGGTGATGGTACAGGGGCTGCCTAGCCCTTTTGAACTAAATGTGAATGTGAACAGTCCATATCAGATCTAAGGAGATGTGGACACCAAGACAGCACCCTCTCCACTGCGGCTCCGGTGATGACAAGGGGCTTGTAGCCTCACTTCCTCCTGAAGTCCACCACCAGCTTTTTGGTCTTGCAGACATTCAGCTGGAGGTGGTTGTCCTGACACCACGATGCCAGCTTCTTCAGCTTGTCCATGTAGACCATCTCATCATTGTTGGAGATGTTGGAACCATGATTGGCCAGACAGTTAGAGGTGTAGTGGGAGTATAGCAGTGGTGAGAGTACGCACCCCTATGGTGCTGTATTGGTGTTGATGCTGTCAGATATGTACCTTCCAACACTAACCACCTGAGATCTGCCAGTGAGGAAGTGCAACACTCATTAACAACAAACAGCTGTTGAGTCCTAGATCCCTAAGTTTTGTGAACAGTCTACCGATCACTTTTGTGTTGAATGCTGTAGGCTACAAACAGCAGTCTCCCACCGTCACCCTGTTTCTTGTCCACGTTGGTAAGAGTGGTGTGCAGGACATGGTAGATGGCATCCTCTGTGGATCTGTTGCGGCGAACTGGAGCGGGTCTGTCTAAGGTTCATCTGCTAAAATGAAGGCTGTTCCTGGATCTTTGTTTTGAAACACACTCAGCACATCATGTAATTCAGACAAAGCCATACCTGGGTCCGCGTGGGGTAGGCTGTAGACTGCCGTGGTGATGACCCAGATGAACTCGCGGAGGAGGTAGAATGGAGGAAACTTGATGGACAGGTATTCCAAATGAGGCGAGCAGCCGCTGGAGAGAGTAGAAACATTAGAAAACACATTACTTACATCCTCTATTGGTTTTGTTCGACTGGCATGATCAATGTCTGGAGCGTAATTCTGCTTCTTTAGTTTGGAACTAGAGCTATGGGGCTAATACTGGCAACATAGAATGTTTTTAAAAAATCACCAAATCTGCTCTCCACATGTTCAGACCTCATTAATCTCTTCATTCATGTGGCACAGATTTGTTAATGTGGTTTAGGACCCAGTAGGACTTCACCAGTACTGGCACCATAACAGCGAACACCACTGCTGGCGTTCATAGAGGAGTATCTTGTGTCAGTATTTATGTTTCCTCCTGAAGTAGTTCGTGAAAACACAGTCTGTTATCTAAGTCAGTGGTCCCCAACTCCCGGGCCGCGGACCGGTACCGGGCCGTGGGTCATGTGGTACCGGTCCGTGTTATTCGTTGTCATTCGTTGGCTCGTTGTTATGAAAATGCTGTTAGCTGCGAGTACATACTGGATTCACGTTTATTATTATATTTGAAAGATACCCCATTATTATATTTTTAAAATATCCCCATTTTATGCGTATAATTTATGTGTATAAATACGTATACGTATATTCATCTGCCGCTCCTTAAAGGCCAGGCCGTGAACATAGTTTCTGATATTAAACCGGTCCGTGACGAAAAAAAAGTCACAATGAAGAGTGGAACACACTCACCCTCGCCTCAAGTGTTCTAATGCTTCCTTTTCTATTCAAAAGTGATCACCCTAGTCAAGCAAACTGGACTTTACATTTACAGCATTTATCAGACGCTTTTATCCAGGGAGACTTCCAATCCCTAATTACAGGGACAGTCTCCCTGGAGCAACTTCGGGTTAAGGGTTTTGCTCAGGAACCCATTGGCGAAGCTAGGATTCGAACCCATGACCTCTTGGTCTAGAGGCAACAGTGTTGGATTGACTGGTGTAATATTTGATACTAGCAGTTTTCTAATACATCAAGCATGGTCAGTCAATTACAGTTTGTTAAAAAAAAAAAAAAATTAAATTAAAAGAATTCTTTCTTTTTGATGCAGATCTTCTAAGCCTTTTAGGGCCTGACTTTAGACCAAGAATGCATAAGAAGAATAGCATCAAACTAACTGCATTTCCTCAGCTTACGGCTGCTGCGTGTAGTCACACATTCCACTGCAGTTATTCAGTATTTTTACCTCATTCTTTTGTACTTTTCTTTGCTAGGTTTAGGCTACTCCACCCGGCTCTATTCAGAAGTCCAGAAGGTGCACTCTGTGTGCACTTACTGTGAACTTCGAATCCACACTATTCCAAGTATAATTCCTAAACTTGGGTAAACATACAACACCAGGTCAGTTTTAAGGTCAAGGAATGGCTACCTTATGCTGATTCTTGCCTCAAGTGCAAGGGGCTCAAGCATTTCTTATTATGCATGAAGTATATGGTGGTGGAAGAACTGTATGCATGCTACTGAAGACCGCAAAAATAAGGGCTGTAAAACTTTCTGCACCCGTCAACTTCGGAGTGTGGAGATGGCAAATAAATAAATGAACAAGGAGAGGGTAATTAAGTAAAGTCAGGCATGCATGCACACACACAAACACACACGAAAAGCAGCTGTTGGGCCCAGGGAGGTCCTGGTGGGGAGAGTGTAGTTGTGCACAGGTACCCCAGGCAGACACACACAGCCGCGCTAATTGCAGTAATGACTGCCGCACAGACGCTAATTAAAGCCCAGCGCTGGATGGTGGTCTGCAGCACCGGCAAGCGCTGACAAGGTCTGACAGCACATGCTGGCATCCATAAACAAAGACATAATCTCGAGTCCAGAAAAAAATAAAAGCACTGAGGAGAGAGTAAATATTTCCATGCCCAATCCTCGTGTTGACCATATGGCTCCGTGGTAATTATTACGCTTTCTCTCGTCTCTCTTCAAAGTGAGCGAGCGCATTAGAGTGACCATGAAAAGCCAACCGTGCTCATCAGGGTGTGTATAATTGAGGAGCTTATGCAATGGCTTTAATTACACCCAGTACACTATCCAGTATATCCCCCCTCTCTTCCCCCCAACACTTTGCAACATGTGGGGCCTTTGATTCCGTTTTGACTGTAATGATGCAGGTTTATATAAGCAGGTTTATATAAGAATACATGGGTCATACACTGAACAGAAAACACGCTGCACAGAAACCAAATTAAAATTTCCCACAACTTTATAATTGGGGTTCTGGAGTCACTAGCAAGCCCCAGTTTAGACCCTCTCTGCTCATCATAATGTAGTAAAAACCCAAATAATAGAAGTAATAGATTTAAAAACTGGCTAGTTTGTTCTACTTTCCGGTACGTGGACAATTTGGGGATTTTATAATTCTCAAAAAGACGTGTTTTAGTACAGTGTTTTAATACAGGTGTTTCAGACCTCCTGCATCAACCCAAACAGCACAGGTGTATCACACTAAACCAATTTAACATGCATGAGTCACAGCAAGAGCACTGACACAGAGCACAAGCTGGTGTGTCCATATAGATAAACTAGGTAGTCACACAAGGTCAGATTTTAGGAAGAGCAGCAACATTTGTGCCCCTCACTGAAATATGATAGACCCCCCTAATGCCACACAACACCTTTGGCTTAAATTAACATTTGGCTGATTAACATAATCATTAATGTCAATCTGGTTGTGTTACTTTTCTATTCTGTTTGTTAGTGGTAAGGGCACAGATCAAGAAAAAAAATCTAACAAATAAACTTTGTATTAATTATAAATATGATAGGAATTTAGTTATGCCATAATGTCCCATTTTGCTGAATAAAGTCAGCAACCCTAAGTTGCTCCAGGGAGACTGCCCCCTGTAGGTAGATAATGAAAGTCGCTTTGGACAAAAGCGTCAGGTAAATGTAAATATTGTTGACGACTTAGAATGAGACTAAATGTGGTTTACAAAATGAAAACTAGGCTAAAATGTCTCTTAATTTTCATGGTTCATGATTTCCGGTACCATAGGGAGGGGAGAAAAAAAGTGTTGGGACGCTCAACCTTGGATTTGAAAAGCGTTACGTCCCAATACTTTTGTCCATTGAGAGGCACTGTGAATTAAATCTATACAGAGTGGCCAAAAGTATTGGGATGCAGTTCCAGTATAGTGCCAGGTAAAAGCTGAAGTTATTGTCATATGTACAAAGTAGGGCTGTAAAGCAATTAATTAAAATTAACTAGTCAATCGCAAAGCTGGGAAAAAATTAATCACGATTAATCGCAATTCTAGGTAAACCCAATATATAATATATAATGAATACACCAAGTCATCAATTTTACAAAGAGGGCTTTGTTTATTTTTTCCCAACTCTGTCACACATTTAAAAGCTGTGAGATCTTTTAAAAACTTACTTTTGAACAGAAAATGCATAACATCTTCAAACCTGAAAGAAGCTCTGTCTTAAGACAAAAACGTAGCTTTAAATAACCTGAATTAAAGCAGTGGTCCCCAACCTTTATT
>JBBPDH010000136.1:2830626-2849321 GCA_037974565.1 Clupeocharax schoutedeni
TGCAGCCAGCAGCGCCTGACTCCAGTGAGCGGGGCGGGCGGCCGCGGCGGGAATGGAGCACAGAGCCGGGCAAGTTGCGTCTTATGGTCCGAAAAATACGGTATGTAGATTTTGGTATCGATTTTAATTTAACTGAATGGGAAATGTGCACTACATGATTTAAGTTCATAATTAAATTAGCTACCTTAGCTACATAAATGTCGCTAAATCCAAAATTGCCCCCCAAAATGCCCAACCCTTGCAGCCTTGAGGGCGCAAATAAATGTTGATAGTGGTTCTCGTACACGCACCTGCCCTCCCCGTCTCTGCAGTTGGGACAGGAGCAGGCCACCCTGCGCAGTCTCTTGCTGGGCTGACCCTCCTGCTCCGAGGGGCTCTGGGCTTGGCCCATCTGCTCCGGACTCACTGCGCTCAGGGTCGCGTTGGCTATGTTCCCCACAGTGACCGTCACTGGAGCAGGCTGGACCTTGACCCCTGTCTGACCCTGCTGCTGACCTGCAAAGAGAAAAGGAAACATTACCTCCATGTCACTCCAGCCTTCTTTTCTCTTCCCCTTAAGTTCTGAGAACAAATCGTGACTGAATGACAGGTGTGACATTTTGGGCGGCAAAATAAAGGGAAGTGTCAAACGTACAGAAATAGCACTGCCCTGTAATCATAAATGAAGGGCTAATGAGTACATGGCGGCCTTTCTGTCGGTGAACAGCGTTTACTCTTGTTATGGCCACGATTCCAGTTTAAACCTGAAACACCTCGTGGCTTTTGATGCTTTACTCAGAGCCGCACGGCTGCAGGCACACTCAAAACAGAGCGAGGGAGGAGAGTCAGCAAACTGACATCTGCAACTGCTTATGGCAGTTCTAGGAGTACTGTCAAACTCGAGCTCGGGCTTAAATAATGCTTCAGCTTGGCTTTTTATTCAGGGAGAGCAATTCAAAGCCAAAATGAATCTGCAAAATGCACTTTAAATCAAAGTACACTCCACTGTTTATCTTCCCTCTCTCAACATTCCCACATCCAATCCATCATATGCAGAGATCATATGCATTACTGTCTAACGTGAATGAGGATTTTGAGGCTGCGTAACACCAACTGCTGAAAACCCCAAAGAACTGGTCTACTAACGTCTACCAAAGCGCTTAGGGATCAACAGTTCTTTGTAGTGGGGAGTACATCACTATACTGACGCATGCAATGGGGAGAAGTGCTACAAGTAATTAACTAATTGACTAATTTATTAAGCCTTCCCCTTGGCCAATGCCATCAGTCCAAGTTTTGTCTGTGTGATCAA
The DNA here is from genome assembly GCA_037974565.1 of Clupeocharax schoutedeni. Taxonomy (NCBI): domain Eukaryota; kingdom Metazoa; phylum Chordata; class Actinopteri; order Characiformes; family Alestidae; genus Clupeocharax; species Clupeocharax schoutedeni. Next base: position 2,831,918 of record JBBPDH010000136.1, read on the forward strand.
TCAATCTTTGGTGCAACAAAGAGCAAGACAGCTTTAAATGGTGTTGCAGTGTTTGTGTTTCTAAGAGAAAATGTCCTAAAACTAGAGCCCTGCTGGATGTGTTTGGGTCAGTTGATCGTGCAACATTTTTTCATAGTTAATAACTGACTTTATGATCAAATGCTTTCAGGCCAGTTAAACTCTTACATAAATAGTGTTTGTTAAGGAGGGTTCTGGTTGCTGCAGCCCAACCAATAAGTTTATTTCAAATGAACTAAGCCCTCCTCAAGACTAAGAAAGAACTGTAGTAGTGCCTTACCTTGCACTCCTGTGATGGTGAGGGGTACTCCCTGCACTTGCACTCCCTGCACCCCAGTGGTTCCCAGGCCTGCTATGTTGACAGTCTGCACGCCGGTCCCGGAGGTCAGCTGGGCAGTGTTCAGGGTGATGGGCGTGCCTCCGATTGTGAGTGGGGTGATCTGTGTAATCCCGCCGGTATTGGAGGCCATGGGTGCGAGTGTGAGCTGCTGTGGAGCGTTCTGCACCTGCACCGTCTGCCAGCTGATCTGGCCCGAGGGTGTGAGCGTTGGTGCCCGGATCAGTACCTGTGCTGGGTTCTGGAAGGCCTGCAGCTGAACATTTTGCTGAATCGGCTGCAGGGTCTGGCCTGGCTGCAGCTGGATGGAACCCTGGACAAGCTGTTGAGGCTGCTGTTGCTGCTGTTGTGGCTGTTGGATCTGGATCTGTTGCAACATTGGGGGTCCCACAATTTGGAACTGCTGCACCTGAGCTGGCTGCTCTTGTGCCGACTGAAGGCCGTTGGACTGGGTCGTGTTCTGAGTGTCTGTATTTTGGACATCTTTCTGATCCTCTGCTCCCGATTCCGACACCACAGTTGCTGTGGGGTCGGCGGTGGTCGTGCCGATAGTATCTGCACCTCCAGCCATGGTTGTGCTTGTGGCCACCACTGTGGATTCTGCACCACTGACTGTGCTTGTGACGGAGGTGGCCATCAGCTGGCTGCCGTTAGCAATGCTGCCATCGCTCGTCTGAACCAGCTGGACAGATCCTCCCCCTGCAGCAACATTGTTGATGACAGGCAGAGCCAGGGTGACCCCACCAATGTTTATGGGCAACGTGGTCACCATAGGAGCTTGTGCGCCCTGGATCGTCTGTACCTGGAGCGGAAAGGACGGGCGGATCTGCAGTGGGATGCCCTGACTGGTCACATTCTGGGCCACGATGCCGGCAGAGGTCACCCTCGGAGGGGTGGCCAGGATGGCTTGGTTGTTTCCAGCAGAAATGAGCTGAATCTGTTCGGGCTGGACGCTTAAGGCCGCGGGGTTGCTGGGGTTTATCTGGATCTGCTGGCCATCAGCAGTCTGGATGTGTGGGATCACCTGATATTGGATCCCTCCTGTCGAATTGGGCATGTTCTGCACCTGGATAATCTGAAACTGTTGCTGCTGTTGCTGCCCCACAGATGCATTGTTCGCTGGGACCGCTTTGACCTTTCGGCCCGATGTGCCGTCCACAGCCACCACATTTGCGGCTGTCGCCACGGTTGTGACGCCGGCCGCCTGCACGCTGTCCTTAGTGACAGTGGTGGCGGGGGCGGGCGAAGCAGCAATGATCTGCCAGCCGTTCCCTGTGAACTGAGCAGGCAGGATCTCCAGCTGCTGAGGAGGATTCTGGAGCTGGACCAAACCCTGGCTGGGGTCTATGATGATCTGCTGCTGCGCGCCGGCCTGGCCCTCCCCACCCACGCCTCCAATCTTACTGCATGTGGCTGCAAGCAGAGCAAGAGGCGACGGCTGCGCGTCCTGTTCTCACACACACACACACACACACACACACACACACACAGAGCAAAAAAGGCTGTCAATGTCAGCATCTGTGGGCGGGATTACAGGAAGAGTGGGTGGGTGTGTGAGTTAACCACAGTTTCTCCGTTTCGCGAATGAGAAACACAATTTATTCGAAAACTGGGTCACACTGTGAACGACGAACCTACACATATAGACACACATTTAGAAGAGGGAAGTCTGGTTATATTCAGGCACATGACGCAACCACAGCCTGACAGCTGTTGTGAATTAAGTTATTGCGTCTCCAACGCGCAAAAGGCGCAGTAAACGCACATTTTAAAAGCTCCTAACAGCTGAATTAAAGCTATACATTTTCAGATAAACCCCATCAGATCTTCAGATCTGGACTGGAGAGGAAGCCAGGGCTAAGCCAGGCTAACGTTAGCCATCTAGCTAAGCATGCAATGAGGAAGTGTGTGCGGATGAAAGCGCAACTTTTGGCGCAAAAAAGAACAAGACTGCCGGTCAGTACCTGGGATCCAGCGGATTTGCCTTTAGTGGCCCTTTCACCTCCTCCCGATTTGCCCCCGTCCGTGGCCATATCTTCCTTCTTTTGGTCTGCAAAAACGAAATCATGTCTCGGTTTAGAGAAAAAATACGCATTATCACTCGAACAGCTAAAGGGGGCTTAAAGCACTGAAGCAGCTGAGAGGCTCTGAACATAGAACATGTCAAAAACTGGAGGCAAAAGGGGGGGGAGCGCAAAAGGGGTTTAAAAGCAGCACACATAGCCCTTAAAATGGCAGCCAAAGACTGCCCATAAAGAAAGAAATTCTTAGAGAGCCATTCCGGGCTCATAAAGGCATAAATGGGGAAAAAAACAAACAAATAAATAAAAAAACGGGGAGGGATTCTGTCCGTCGCTGCGTGTTGGAGAGGGGTGGAGACGTAGAGGGGAGGAGGGTACGTACCACTCATCCCGCATTAATAAACCGGAGAGGAGTTGTTAAAGAGTGGGAAAAAAAGAAGGCCGGACGCCGTGGAGGCAGAGGCAGGAGGCAGAAGGCAGGCAGAAGCCCGAAGAAGGACGGCCTATTTTTTTTCCACCCCACGAATGGCTGCTGGGTGGTGTGGCGTAGCTCCACCGAGCCTCCGCCCGAGCCCGTGACGCGCAAACCCGGCCCCGGAGGAAGGAAGGGCGGTCCCGGGCACGGCCTCCCGAGGAGGAGAAATTTAAAAAAAATGCAAAAACAAAACACAGAGATGAAATTTCAAGTGCGATATATACCTGCTATTCCCAGCCTCTGGCTTTTTCTTTCCGTCTACCGAGCAAAAGGCGCTCCGACCCAAACGCCTCCGAATCCAAGTTAAGGCTCCGGCCCACCCACCGCTATTTAAATATCAACCCCAACGCCAAAATACGCCCCTTCTCCTGCTTCCTTTCGGGTCTGCTACGTTTCCCCCACTCACCCTGACGTTATCCCCACGCTTTATGTGCTGAGAGTTTAAAAACCTTCACACATTTTTCATGCACAATTGCATTAGAGCTGCAGATAATAATAATAAAACCCCGCCGCCGCGGCGCTTTCTGGGCGGGGAGCGGCCGCCCACATATTCAGATGGGGAAGGGGAACGGTTCGTGACACAAAGGGATTCTAGGAGTTGTAGTCCAAACTGGCGACCTTGGTGGGTATCCAAATGTGAGTTAGAACTACAGCTCCCAGAAGGCGTTGCGCAAAAAAGTAGAGGGGGTGTTTTCAAGCTCGGTTGAAGGGGATGAAGAAGGGCGGTTACTTGTGCCATGTGGGGGTTGGGCGAGTGGAAGCGGGTGGAGAAAAGCTGACCTGCTCTGTTCCCCTCATGTCACACACAGTCTCAGGCGCTTACAGCTCTGGCTTAGCCTCCATATGAGCCGGTTTACAGTACAGGACCCACTGGATTGTTCACTAAATGCACTCACTCGTTACATTTACGCCTTTATGAGACATAACACTCGCATGATGTTGTCCTGGATCGAGCTCTGTCTGTCATAAGTAGAACCCGGAGGTGTTACAGGTGTGCACCAAGTAGTGACTACATAAACCCCTGTAGTACCAGAGAGAACACATGTCTCAGGGGCACTGCTATGGCAGCATGTTCCTCATGGTGCACCTACTGTGCAGCAGACAGATGGGACCTTATCTGACCTTATATACTGTATATATATATATATATATATATATATGGGTGACGCTGCAGTCAGCTAGGAACACGGCAGTGCGTGGGGACGGTCAAGGATACCACAGTGGTGCCCCTAGCAGTCCTGGGATTCAAACCCTTGAGCTTCAGCTCCTTAATGACTAGGCTACCAGCTACCCCAGATGTGAACAAATATAAATGTTACATTTTTGGTGAAATGGGTGGACTTCTTTCCCCCCGCACAACTATAATGAGTAAAATGGTAGTGAGTGGGAAGAAATATCTGTTGACACCATCAGGTATTGTCTTTCTTTCTGCAATTCTGATTGGCTTGTTATGTTTAAGCCTGCAAAGTGGCACCTAAACACAGGCCTAGCTGAGACACTTTAGCCCACACACAGGCATATGTTTGGGGGTTATAAGTAATGGGAAAGAAGTCAGTTAAGGGTGCGGTCGACCTCCACCCAGAATGTGGAGAGCTTTATGTTCACTTACAACCGGGAGGGCTTTTAAGTTCCGTTCTCATTTGAAGACTGCTTTGGGCGGCTACACTGTTGACAGTTCGTACCTCCTCCTGCATTGGACACTTTGAAAATACAGCTGTAAACCTGGTCCATATTTACATTTACATGCATTTTAGCAGACACTTTTATCCAAAGCTACTTCCATTCCCTAACTACAGGGGACAGTCTCTCCCTGGAGCAACTCGGGGTTAAGGGTCTTTCTGTTCAGGGACCCAGTGGTGGTGCTGAAGGTAGGATTCAAACCCGTGACCTCATGGTCCGGAGGCAAGTATCCTACCCACTGAGCTACCTCCACCATATCTAATCCAATACATCCAATTTCAAGTTGGCTTTCATTGAGCGGTACATTAGTGTAACATGGCATGTGAACTTCATGTCAGCAGGCAAACAAAATGTCTAAAAGGAATCACTCCAAGTGATGGATTAAAGGGCCATGTCATGGAAATGTGACAATTAACTTAAATGTTTAAAATAGTCTGTATGTGGGAATGAAGCAGCAAGCGCAGCCTGTTTTTACTTCTGTGTTTTTATGATGGCACAAAAATCAACACATTTGCATATACCCAATACAGCTCAAAGCCCAACCCAGCCACAGTAAAGTCAGAATGAGAATTTCAGCCCAAACTGGTTTTTAAATGAGGTGCAACATAGGGCGGCCAGTATGTCATTATATCAGTCTTAAGGGCACAGTAATAAAAACAGCCTGTTTATATCTAACAGACTTTAAAGGTTGGAATTGGTCATACAAAAAAGAACTGAATTACTGATTTTGGCACCCAACAAAATAAGTGTTATAATACAAGAAAAAAAGTAGGATATGAACCGTTTGAATGAATAAGTGAGGCTGATGTGTATGTAGCTGCTGTTCTTTTAATTATTGTATCAAAATTGGTGGTCTGAATACTTTTGTTTAACCTAAGTCTTGAATTTTATATTAGCCTGAGATCCTCTTATTAAACTGAGAACAGACTCAACCTGCAACTGACATAATTGCAATATAAAATAAAATGATGCAGTATGTGAACAAACCTATTTCAATAACAAGGGATGAACATAGTATTTGTCAGGCCTGAAAATGCATAGCTGTAGTGGTTATCATTGTTATTATGCAATTCATACTGATAACATGCATCAGTGGGTTCCGTTGAAGAAGGAAAGAAAACATTTCATTGATGGCTTGTGCAGTTTCCATAGAAAAGCTCACCATGCACAGTGTCATTGGAATTGTATTTTCTGGGGTGATGGAGCTGCATCCAGTACCTTTAGGAAGAACTGGAGTGGTGTTTGTGATCCAGAACTCACCAGCCAGTGTCTGACCACACTAACACTATTTTACTTGAATGCAATCCAGTCCTTACTGTAAAACCTTCCCATAAGAGAACATTTTTTTACATTGTGTAAGTTTTCCAGTAAAGTTGCTATTTTCGACATCCAAAGTTTTGCTCTTACAAAGATGAAATGCCTCCCAAATATACACAGTATGTCTGCACAGTATATATAGTGACTTTGGTTGGGACACCCCAGTTCAAATAAAATAAAAAAAATAATAAAACACAAACGCATTTAGTTTTTATTGGATGGCAGAGCAAGGTTAGCAAGTGCTGTGAATCAGAAATGCCGTTATGTGTTGTGTTAAAGGGCACATATTATGAAAAACTCAATAAAAAAGTTATAACAGGTCTATGGGCTACAAAACATGTTCACGAAGTTCTTTGCACAAAATCACTCTCACATAAAGAGATTCAGCAGCTTTATTCTTCACAGTTTAAGTCCCTTTCAAAACGAGCCGTTTGTATTGCTCCTTTATTCTCACATCAGATTTGCATAGAACCACCTCTTATCTGTCGAGTCCCCACCCACTATATTAGTTGAAGATCTGCCATTTTTGTCTGCTGGTTTTATGAGCACACATAAGACACAGAGCGCTACAGTCAGAGGCAAGTCACTCATGAAGTGTTCATCTCACTCTGGGTCCGACACGGGGCCCAACATATAGGGCTGGATAGCGCCTCTGTTTTCTGCCTTTTTCATGTGTTTTAAGTGTCCCAGTACTTTTGGGATACAAAATCTGTCGAGTGTATCACTCTTTCTTTGTCCCTTCCTTCCTTCCTTCAGCCTGGCCTAGAACAGGCTAGAACAACTGTCACAGATTGAATGGATGAAAGGAAAGAAAGAAAGAAAGAAAGAAAGAAAGAAAGAAAGAAAGAAAGAAACATTTTCACTGGTGTTAAGGACATGGATTCTAATGTAAAATCCAGAAATTAAAGGTGGAGCTTAAGCATGGGGATGGTCGGGAGCGTGGCCAGCAACAGCTTATTTGCATAAAAAGGACAGGCTCTTTTTAAAAGGGACTGAAACTGTGAAGTATAAAGCTGTTAGAGCTTATGTTAGAGAACTTAATGAACATGTTTTGCAGCCCATAGACCTTTTATTACTAAAGTGAGTTTTGCATAATATGTCCCCTTTAAATACTGTTAAGCTATTTGATGGCTATAGCTTTAAGAATCAAGGAGTGCCAAAATGAATGGGAAAGAACAGCTGGGTAAGATAGATGAGCATCATAATTATGGAGTGTAGTAATTTACTGTGGTTCAGAAGTATAACAATTGAACCACATTTGCTTCTTCGATGTCCATATAAAACTCAACACTTTCTAGGGGAGGACTGAATTTAGAAAATAAAGGTGGTTCAAATTGCTGGGTGCTGTTGGCATGACATTCAGATACATTTTGGGTCTACAGCTAAACCTCATGGCGAGATTTGGTGGTCCAAAATATGAATTGTGCAAGTTTCTGACAGAATACTGGAATGATATGACAATCATGGGCATCAAACCATGGGCACTAAACACAGCTGTCTGTTCAGAGTCAGCAGTCAGATATTACTATGTTTGGTTCATCTTGAGTATTACCGAAAATCCATGCATTTCTACAGGAGCATGCAAGGATGAAACAATTAATTAGAACCACCAGCCTTATTTTGTAGATCCCCTTCATGCCGATGACACAGTTCTGACCCATCAAGGCACGACTCCACAAGACTTCCAAGGATATGATGTGGTTTCTGGCACCAAAGTGTTAGCAACAGCTCCTCTGGGGCAGCAGGTGGCCTAGTTGTTAGGGAGTTTCTCGTGTGGTCAGAAGGTTGTGGGTTTGAATCCCAGGGCCGCTAGTATTATCACTGAGGTTCCCTTGAGCAAGGTACTCTCCCAACACATGGCAACCGGGTGCCCCTGTTGGTGACTTAAATGCAGAGAAAGCATTTTACATTGTCCATACTGTGTGCTGTGCTGTGTTCACAGCTGCCACTTTACTTTAGGTCCTGTAAAGGATTCCAATCTGGGGAATTTGGAGGCCAAATCAACACCCTGAACTCCTTGTCATGTGCCTCAAAATATTGTAAGTGTATGTGATGCACACCTGACCGTCCACATGATGTAAAAGAAAATGTGATTCAGACCAGGCCATCTTCAACTGGTCCATGATTCATCTCTGTTGTTCGCTGACGTTGCATTGCTCTGTTGTTCACTGATGCTCCATGATCCAGCTCTGTAGTTCACTGTAGGCACTTTTTGCGGTGGAGAGAGGTTCACTCACACCACACCTTTACCAAGGAACCTTCACTGGCTCACTGTGGCCGCTCGCATAAAGTTCAAGTCCTTAACACTTGCTGGACTTGCACCCCCCATACATAACAGCACTAATCAAACAACATCTTACTTCTCATCCTCTAAGGGCTTCAAGCACAGCTTGTCTTGAGCCTCCACTGCTCAAAAGAAGAGGAAGGCATGCGTCAAGACTCTTCTCAGGCATGGCCTCCCATAGAGTCCCTTGCTGTCTTAAAGCGCTGTCTGAAGACCCACCTCTTCAAGGAGCACCTTGGTGACTAACTATGCCTCTCGTTTCTGCTTGCCTATTTCTCAGCCCCTTCCTTCCATCTGTCTTATCCTCTGACTTTTCATTGACAGGTGTTGTTTAGGTGGACCTAGCCTTTACAGGTGTAAGAAACAGATGCTTATCGTCGCTCTGGATAAGAGCTTCAGGTAAATGCTGTAAATGTAAATGTAAACATAAATGTTAGTATGGGCTCTCTGACTGGCCAGCAGCTACAGAGCCCCACATGCAGTAAGCTGCGATGCACTACACCTTTCCATCACAGCCAGCTTCAGCTCTAGCAAGTTGTACTAGAGTAGCAGCTCTGTGATATTATTTTGTCTTGCACATGCTCTCACCCTGTTGTACAGTTTATGTTGCCCAGATCATTGCACTTGCCCAGATTTTAAAAGAACCTGGAAAGAAGCATTGCCAGTGTAAACTGCAATTACGTGCTTTGGATCAGCATCAGCTCAAGCCTGAAAGGTCAAGGAATGTAAATCAAGGCTTTGTGTCTCTATATCAGTCTGAATACATTCTTTGGAAAATTCAATGCCACACCATCACAGAAGACTAAAATGATAACAGAAATGAATCTTGTGAATTGACTGAAATAAGCATGAATTATACCAAAGTGATTAAATCCTTTGTATATACTTGACCAAGACAGACTTAATGCAGGGTACATTTATTACTATGAAAGACATGGGATGGCGTGGAATGAACAAAAAAGTATCGCAAGTGCAACTTGACATTCTGTACATCCTGACTAGCTTTAAACCTTTAATGCATGGAAATGGTCATGGCAAAAACTAATTGTGTTTCCAAGCAAGACGTTCGCCCATAAAGCTGCTTAGAAAGACTGTGGTAAATGTGAACTTGTATTAACTGATTTGATTGTATCTTGTTTTCATTGAAATGAGAATGAAGTATGTGTTAACAACATTATTATTGTTAATATTGTTTACTTTTCCAAAATATTCAAATCCATGGAACAGACATGCAGAATAAACAAAGATTATCTTCGGATCCGATCAGCGGAGTCCTTCACTGTCTTCAAGCATCGCCTGAAGACCCACCTCTTCAAGGAGCACTATGGCGACTATGTCCCTTTCCTACTGCTTCTTAAAAAAAAATCCTTTCCCTTGACTTCTCTACGACGTTGTTCTTCTCTATGGCTTTTGTATTGTTGGGTAGGTGTTGGCTAACTATTATTTGACAGTTGTTGTATAGATGCTCTGACTGCAGTATCTTGGTTAAATAGTTGACATGGATTTAAGCTGTTTTTCAGGTTGTTGGCTTCTTGAGCACTGCTGTATGTCACTCTGGATAAGCGCGTCAGCCAAATGATGTAAATGTAAATGTAAATGTAATTTTCACTAGTGCAGCTACACATGAACAAAAAAGCTTAAGATAGTCCAGTAGCTGACTTAATGAATTTTACATTTACGGATGCTTTTTATTCAAAGATACTTCCATTCCCTAACTACAGGGGGCAGTCTCCCTGGAGCAACTTGGGGTTAAGGGTCTTGCTCAGGGACCCAGTGGTGGTTTGCTAAAGGTAGGATTCGAATCCATAACCTCTTGGTAGAGAGGCAAGTATCCTACCCACTAGGCCAGTGGTTCCCAACCTGGGGTCGAGGTCCCTCTTAGGGGGACACAAGAGATTGCACAAATTTGTCTGCATTGAGGTTACCAAATTATATTTATAGACATTAAATCCCAATGTCTGAGAAACGTAAATGTGTGTGTGTGTGTGTGTGTGTGTGTGTGTGTATGTGTTTGTGTGTGTATGTATATAAAAGTATAAGAACAAAACCTACCACTGCTGTTTATTTTTTGCAAATAAAAGTTTGTGGGACCTGGCTTGTCTTGGACACAGGAAAGGGGGGGTCCATGAAAAAAGCTTGGGAAACACTGCACTTGGCCACCACCATCCACTATTTTAGCAGCATGTTTTCTGCCCCCTCTCTGTGCCCCCTCTCAAACACATAAACTGCATCAAACACTTGCAGGATTTCCCCGGCTGCTGATAAACATACACTATATGGACAAAAGTACTGGGACACACCTCTTATTAATTGAACTCAGATGGCCCCTTACTTCCAGTGAATGCCAGTCTTAATGCTTCAGGAGACCAAGACATTTTGGTTTCCCACATAGCCGACACATTTGACCCACATGTTTTTTAGAACTCAGGCCATGATCTAACATTGTTTGCAGTTATTTGTAAATTTAATTCACATATAGGAGTTAATATATTTAGTCAAATGGTTTTTCTCACCACAAAAAAAGTATAAAATGTATTATAATTATTTTAGATCATATTATGAAACAGGACTTATAATAAAATTTCTTTGTTTTGAAAAATGTTAATTTATTTGGTGTACTAAAGTTACATTATAATTAGAGCAAACACTTCACTGATTATGACACTAGATAGATCTACTTTGATTAGTTTTCTTCCATTACTTATTGAATTTAGGCCCCTTGCTTCCAGTGAAGATCATTCTTAATACTTCATCATGCCAAGACATTTTGGACAATGCCATGCTTCAAACTTTGAGTACAGAAAAGAGAGCAAAACGAGGTCAAATGTACTTGATTTGACTACAGATTCGAATACAGCTCTGTTTTTTAACTGCCAGAAAGAAAACAAGAAGTTGGGCTGTAATGCTACTAAAACAAGACTGGAGTTTATGAGCAGGTTTATAGATATTTATTTCATTTTCTCGTCTTTATGTAGTCAATCATGAACACTCGTCTCACTATCCCTTCGTAAAATAAAGGGAAACGTGTAATCATAGTTACTGTGACTTTTGAATCGGTTGAATCGAGTGATCGATTGAGAAAATGTAACTGTTTCTCTAAAACGATTCGATCTTAACTACGAAACACAATGTACTTAAATGTGCTTAACCCTGCCTTAAATTTGGCTACCCCTGAAAATACACCAAACCCCTTAATTCGATTTTTGTGGCCCCTAATTTGTGAATGGATCCCTTTAATTTCCCCTAAAAGTGGATTTAAGGCATGCGTGTGAAACTCCTTAATCTTAAACATTAATTCAGGAGGTTCTGTTATGTAAAGGGCAAATTTGAAAAACGTATAAAGAATTCTGCAGTTTTACCCCTTAAGGTAATTTTAAGTGATAAAATTAAGGGGTTTGGTTTTGTAGTGCTTTCTCACGAATTCCCTTTTTGTTACATTCGTGACTCGAGTTTGGCCCAAGTTTACTGAATCGACTTTGGAAAAAATGTGTCACTTTTAGCAATATAAACTTGCTCAGAACTGTATTAATAAGATCAATAAAAATGATTATTTGTTTATCTCTCACCTTGATGGCCACAATGTCCTCCTAGTGCGTCTTCCAGCTTGTACGACAAGAACCTCATAGCTGGTCCAGAACGCAGCAGCCCGGCAGGTCTTTACGCAACAAAAAGGGTCACAGTCGACCCACTATTGATTGACCTACTCATGGCTGCCTGAATTGAATTCAAGTCACTAACCCTTGCCTACAGAGAGACAACATTCAGGTTTATGTTCCTAATCGCTCGACATCATCTGGCTTTGCCATCCCTACACACAAGGTAAACCCAGGCTCCTCTCTTTCTGGTTCCCTGCTGGTGACCCTGCTGCTGAGCTCCCAGAGGTGACCAGAGCAGCAGAATCTCTTTCTTCTAAAACCTCCTGAAGACTCCTCTGTTCAGAGAGCATCTCCTCTCCTAAAGATCTATAAATCTTCTTGCACTACACCCACAGAAAGATTTTAGGACTTAGCTCTCTCCTCTGGTTCACACACTGTCCTGAAAGTACTAGGAGTGTTTCCTAGTATAGAAAGTCACTTGGGATAAACGCCTCTGCCAAACGAATGTAATGTAAAAATAAAAGCAGTAAATTAAAGCCGCATAATTGACTGTTGATTTTGCTACAACACTTTAAAACCAAAAAGAGCATTTAGAGCATATGAGTCTGAGATTTCACTAAACTGTGTAAAACTTATTTGTAGTATTAATACCCAGCATTTCTGGATATTTTATATTGTATTTCATATAGAGGTTTCTAATATTGATTCAAGCTCTGAATGCGTGTCTTCAGCACGTGTGCTTTGATGTTGGCTCTTCCCTCCTCCACAGGGGGGCAGTATATGATCTGAAAATGCCTGGTTGCATCCAGCCTTCTTACTCAGGCTCCATCAACAGTTGACTCTGGAAATAAGACCTCTTGAGAAGGCAGCTCACAGAGCACCCAGAGCACAAGAGGGTCAATTTTGGAACAAAAGCGCCTGCAGACCTGTGCAACTGGAATTATAGGATGCAGAGTGCGCTGAGAGAGATGGTCAAGATGTAACTCAGAGGCAAGTATTTCCTTGAGGGGAAATTACTTTTTGAATTGCCACTTAACACACAAATTGGTATGAAGTTGCAGTTTATTGTGTCTTTGTAGCAACTTTGGAACCAACACCACTCATTTGGCCCTGGAACATGAAGATGAGACAACTAACAATCGCCACATTAAAGGTCAGGCCTGAGTCTAGCAATCAAGGTGCTTATATCATTTATCACTGATATTAATATTAATAACTGCAGTTTCAGATTAAAATGTAAACCCCATTTTTCATTTTTGTACATGTACATTGGATGTTTGCCCCAAGATAAAGTATTTTTGATACACAAAAACAGGTGACGTATGCTGAAAAATATAAAAGATTACATACGCCCCAAAGAAATGGTTCAAATGTGTCAACGATTAAATAAAAAATATTTCATCGGCATAATTGCTATGTATTTGCTTCCTTTGGCAAGCGCTGTGTTGATGTAACACATTTTATTATGTGCAACAGTTTGACACCATTTTTTTTCATGAACTGCACAAGCAGGAAGGCATTAAGGGCATTATGTGAAGACTACGGAGTGATGACTGCAGTCGTGTGCAAAACACCCTGACTCAAATGGCATACCCAACAAATACGGTAATTTTTGTTCCTTTGCTAAGTTTTCATAAAATCTTTAATAAATATACATATAAACTGTGTCACAATGTATGTTTATGTGTATGTATATATATGTATGTATATATAAATGCATCCACACAGGACAGATAATTGGGCCCATCAACTGTATTTTTAAATAAACGATACGCTGCTTTTTCCAAAATGTATTACAAGAAAACATTGAGAATCCATAAAACAAAACTGTAACTAACTGGTTTCCAATTGGTTTTCTGTAGTAACACATTATTTAGCCTCAAAATTGGTTTTGAAGAGACATATCAGTTCTTTCTTTAGTGACAGACATTCACTTTTTTGTTTATCATAAAAAAGTATCAGTTCTCCAACATCACACAATTCTGTCTGGTTTATGCAATATTGATCAAAATTCTATTGTTCAGGATAATGATCCCAAGCATTCTTCATAATTGCGGCAAAATTAAAAAAAAGAAAAGAAAAGAAAAGTCCAAAGAAAAGCAAAAAGTTTAGAGAATCATGAATTTGCCTCCCCGGTCTGCAGATCTTTCTCCTATTAAGCTGAACTGACAAGTTTGAGATGAGAATCCAACAAATAAGACAGAGCTGTTTGCTGCTTTTTAGACAAATGTTATTTCCAAAAATTTCTGAAAAGGATGCAGCAAATTTTTGCTGGTGGGATTAAAGCAAGGGGGATTATTTTGATGAAACTAGTACATAAACTTTTGCACCCATTAAACTGCACTTACTGCTTATATTGTTACACCCATTATATTATGTATATAATTTAATGAAATATTTATTGAACTAGTAATCTGGGCTTCTTTGAGGAGAGGTTTGAAAGTGGTTAAGCTAATACACACATATTTATTTTAACATTAATGTACCAAAGCAAAGCCTATAGTCGGAGCCTATGGTGTCCATGCCCAGTGCTAAGTGTCAGTTAGTGGCATATAAAGCCTCCCAGCACTGGGCAGTGGATCCAGCACCTGTGAATGAGTGGTGTTTGTGATCCAGAACTAATCATCAAGGCTGGATCTTGACAAACTTACTGCTCTTGTGGCTGCAGTCAAATCCTTACAGCAATATTCCCACATCTAGTGTAAAGCCCTTCCGAGAAGAGAAGATACTTTAACTCTGAATTAATAGGGACAGACTCCTTATTAATCCAGATAAACGTTTTGAAAGACCCTCTGACTCATATGTAGACTAACATAACAGAGCAGTAAAAAAACAGCTGGTCCCAGGAGTGGAAGTAAACACCTGACAGTTCATGAATGTGTGTGTGTGTGTGTGTGTGTGTGTGTGTGTGTGTGTGTGTGACTGTGCATGCTTGTGTGTTGTAACCCATTTTTTTTGTGTGTGCTGGCATGCTCCCTCAGGCATTTGTAGACAGTGTACCTGAGTGAGTGTGTGTGTGTGTGTGTGTGTGGCGTCTCTGTGTCTCTGTTACCCACGGGTGAGGCTAGAGGTGATTTACTGTCGCTGAGGTGAGCGAGTGTTTTTGGCAGGCTGCTGTGTTGTTCATAAAGCGCGTGTGTTCTCCCGCGCTGGAAGGTGTTGACAGGAGAACACAGGCTTGTTTTTGTTAACCCTTTAAGCCTCTGTGGCGTGCTTTTATTAACCCTTTATTTATATGCACTGAGTGCAGGTTGGTGAATGGATTTTGAGGCACAGTGAGGAAACATGACAGTGAGTCATAAATGCAGTTTAGATTAGATGCCTCCCATTAATCTCTCTCTCTTTCTCACTCTCTCTCTCTTTCTCACCCTCTCTCTCTCTCACTCTCTCTCCTACCTTTCTCTGTCAGTGTTTTTTTGTTTTCCTTCCCTGCTTTCATCGCTGTGCACAAGTAAAAGCAGAAACATGTGATGTAACAGAGCAGCTATGTCTTTGTCATTGTCCCTCGGGGTAGAACCAAATAATTTCTCAGAGGCAGAGAGAGAGAGAGAGAGCGAGAGAATATGTGCACACATTCAGCTACATAGTTTTAGTACCAAGTTTGGAAAGAGTAAAAATGTTTGTGGTAAACCAGTCAGTTCAGTGTTACACTAATAAGAGGAGCTGAAGTAAATTTAAGGGGGAAAAAAGGCAGTGTTGCAGTTATTGGCACCCCATTTCTGTACATTTGCCTGAGCCCACATAACTGCAATCGTCCCGCTTATTGAGATAATAGTGAGAAAACAATCTGAGACACCTCCTCTATTCAGACCCTCTTCAGGTTCCTCAGGCACCTGGAGTTGGCTGGATGCTTCTGGAACATTGACGAGAGGAAGGAACCAGAACCTCCGTACTGTTTAGTGGATCTGGGATATTTTGGGGCCATATTTTATCTACAGGCCCTGCTAATACTGTTAACACCAGGAGAGCTAACGTTTGGTCATAGTTGGACTGAATGATCCAAACCATACATTAAAATCCAAACAATTATAGTTTAATGAAAACAGAATTGAGCTTTTGACATCGGCATCTCAGTTTCCTTATTTGAAAACCATGGAAGAGATGCAGACTAATCTGAAGAGGGGAGGCTAAAAGAGAAAACCAAGGACCCTGAAGGACCTGGAGAAGTTCTGTATTGGTGAGTGGTGTCAGATTACTCACTCTGTATTCTCCAATCACATTAAGTATTACAAGTGAAGACTGAGGATTTACAGTTTTACATATGTGGGATGTAGAGTGTATGATCAGTTCCAAGCAAAAAAAAAAAAAACAGACGCCATTTAAGTTCTTTACTTTTTTCAAAGTAAGTTTAAATATGGAATTGTTTTCTAACTGTTTCTAACAGAAAAAAGGAAACACAAATTGTACCATAATTTTTACACATAACACATTTTATGATTTATGTTTTCCCCCCAAAATACCAAATTTAGCAAACAAAGACCAATTGTGCATTAAGTGTCTGTTCTCTGTAGATAATGCACATTTACCTGCAGAGAGAGTGAGAGAGAGAGAGAGAGAGTAGGGGGGGAGAGGGTGCGTATGAGAGCAAGAGAGAGAGAGAGAGAGAGAGTGTGTATGAGAGCAGATGAGAGAAAGAGAGAGAGAGAGAGAGGGAGAGAGTGTGTATGAGTGCAGGAGTGAGAGAGTGTGGCGAGAGAGCGGATGAGAGAGAGAGAGAGAGAGAGAGAGAGCAAGTGTTAACAGGACGTTAAAAGATAAGTCCCTGGGCGATTAACCGCAGGAATGTGTGTATTCTGATTTATTATGGAATAACACAACTTCCTTTTACTGGAACCCATCACTCTTAACTACTTAAATAGAGCCTGTAGAGAAAAGCAGCAGCCTCTCACATCTGCACGCCGCACGCCGCAGTTTGTCAGAAGGTTGGCACTTGCTTTCCCCATAGCATTAAATGCCTTGATGGCACAAAAACTACACAATGTGAATAAGAGAACATGAACATCTAGCACTTCAGGTGTTTGGGTTTGAATAGGTGCCAGCAGCAAGCGGACCAGCAAGCTTGCCAGGAATGAGCTTCATGTGGAGTCCTACTGACACTGTTTTTTTTTTTATTTCCTTTATTGAGGTTACATTTGTTCACTGTTAGACAAGGTGTGACTACTGTACTTTACTTATTAACATTTAGTGCTGTATTTATTGTCATTTGTCAGATTTGAGTGGTAATGTATGCTTTGGGTGATAAATGTTCATGGGGTTGTTTGTGTGTGTGTGTGTGTGTGTGTGTGTGTGTGTGTGTGCACGCAATATGAGATGTTGTTAAGAGCTGACAATAGGAACACTGGTGGTTAATAATTTAGCTGTCTGGCTGATCCTGAATATAGGTTTGTGCAAAGCGTGGTTTATTTCTCTTCTTGCTTCGGCCTCTTATGTAATATAACTACCACTTTTAAACACTAGTTACACATACTGAGGAAAAAAAAAAGAAATAAAAAACCAGACGACTGTATATAGTAAACTTTGCCAGACAAGACTACTGGGCAGTATTTGATAGTCTGTGTTAACCTCTCTCTCTCTTTCTCGCTCTCTCTCTCTCTCTTGCAGGACGCTCTATGCTCTGTGGTGTCAGATGAATTGCATTTTGCACAGGTTTTATAGTTTCCTGTGTGGAAATGTTTT
>JBBPDH010000136.1:2853619-2870237 GCA_037974565.1 Clupeocharax schoutedeni
GTGTTCCGTTTAGGACAGCACTGACCCACAGCAGTGCGCACTACACACTAAACCTCAGTGCACTGACGCTAGTGCGTAAGTTTTGACTCATCCTAGGTCTACTGTCTACATTATATACATGTATATTTTATATATTTATATATATTTATTAGTGCTGGATTCTTATTGCGCGTGGTTACTGGCGTTAACGGCAAGATTACAATGAGTTTAATGGCGTTAAAAAAATGATCTATTTATCTAAATATCTAATATTTATATTTTATAGATAGGATTGCCGTAACTGTGCATTCCTAATTATAAAATGGTGTGGTTTTCCAAATCAGTCAATATGCATTTTTTACATGAACATTTCTTTAAAAGCTGATTATGTAAATGAGCTCTCCTGATTGGTTGTCCTGCATTGTGTCACATTTAAAAGAATACAGGCTGCAGTAACAGCACTGTTTATCACATCATTGGGAATGACTGGGGCTACACTGGCGTCATCTGAAGGGGAGTCATAAACAAACGTGTCCATGGTTGTAAATTCAGTAGAGACTCTTGGTGCTTGGTTTGGATAAGGGCGAATGTTAGCAGTATTTACACACAACTTTATCTTTCTATGTCTTTTCAGTGATATGCACCTGTTCATTCGCTCTCTGCCCAGTATTCAAGCTGTGTATTCTACAGTAGATCATAGTTAACATGTATTATAATGTTATTATTCTGTCAATGTCTTTCCTTTTTAATTAAGTTGCATGCGCTCGTTTGTGCACTCATGGTCAAATGACATGTTTTAAATCACAAAGTGAAAGGTAGCACTCTAACAGAAAACAAATCAAAGAAACTGGTGTGAAAGTTACGGCATGTGTTATAATTTTACATCCCAATATTAACCTTATTGATGAATTTACATTTTAAAAAGGACCCGAGCTCCGAAATTGACAGACAAGTGTCATATTTGTCATATAAGCATATTTAATAAGCGATTTTTTGGACTTGGATTGTTTTTTCGAGTCATTCTTTCTATGCTGTTACGTTTCTCAGTGTGACATCATCCTAATATCTGGTTGTTTTTACTATAGTTATTGTTTTAGCCATTTTTTCCAACACACACACACACACACATACATCTTGGACTGAGGGAACAATACCGATGACTGCTGTCATACAGTGTTTACCTTTATGCGGAGTTTTCCCTCAGCGCTCATTGGCTACAGCTATAGTCTGCTATAAGAATAGAAAGAGGGCCCAGGTGTGCACTTTGAATGCATAAGCATGGTAACCCTGTGTGCTTTCTCTAAATGGCATTCCCTGTGTGTGTGTGTGAGAGAGAGAGAGAGAGAGAGAGACAGAGAGAGGGAGCGAGTGATTAGTTCTACATGAGGTGGTCTGTGCACTCTTGACACACAGCTTTGCTTGGAGGGCCAAGGTTGGGCAGATTTGAATGTGACTGACTTAATTAAGGTTTACAGGTTCCGCTAGAGTACTGCATATATAATGCCACTCATTACAAGGCAATTATACAGGAGCCGGGCGAGTATTGTTGTCAGAACAATGAGTGAGAAAGAGAGGAAGCTTTTGAAAAGAAGCCCCTCTCCAGGCCACCGCCATTCGCCCAAAACTTCGCTTAATGATTCACCGGCTTTTGTTAGATCTCCAAGGGTTGTAACTCGCCGGGAATGCTACTTTTTCATGGTGAAATAAGATCTGCCCATGTCTAATTGGGTCTGTTGACACTTTTCACTCTGACTGCGGAATACTGACACAGCAAGGAGGATTCTGGGGGCTTGTAGAACGGTTTCAGGAGGGTAACAGTAGGACAGTCGCAGATGTGGCCGTGTGTTCGTTCTGTAATATTAATTGTTTGTCTTTATCTTGAATTATGCCTCGATCAGTGGTTTGACTGGGACCGCTGGTGGTCTAGTGGTTAGGGTTATCCCTGTGATCAGGAGGTTGTGGGTTCACATCCCAGGACTGCCAGTAGCTCCTCTGAGGTATCCTTGACCAAGTTTCCTTCATTCCTTTACTGGTAGCCTAGTGATTAGGGCATTCGCCCTGTGATCAGGAAGTCACGGGTTCAAATCCCAAGACTGCTAGGCACCTCTGAGGTACCCTGAGCAAGGTACCGTCCCACACACTGCTCCCCGGGCGCCGTGTTACTGGCTGCCCCCTGCTTCACTTGGTGAATGGGTTAAATGCAGAAGAAGTGTTACGTGCTGTTCATGTATGACCAGATTGTTGACAAAATGGTCTCTTTTACTTTTTACTTTCTCACACAGTATGTGTTCATAGCCACATGTTTTGCAAAACCAGTCCTAAAACCTATTTCAGACCACACTGACTGGGTAAATAGCCATGCTTACATTATTTAAACTTAGAGGTGGGCATAGATTAATTTTTTTAACGTTAACAGAGTTTGTAACCCCCCCGTGAGACTGAGACAGGTTTAAAACGTGCGTGACTGACATATGAAGGTGAAATTCATCACAGCTTGCGTAGTATAGACCAGAGTTACTCAAACTTATTTGTCCTGGGGACCAGTCCAGTCAGGCTTTGGGGCTGCAGGGCCCTGCACATATGCCCCCCCACAGGAATGATTCACCCACAGGAATTATTTGGCACAAAAAAATGTCAATCAACGTTTTAATGTGAAGGGTGTGTCGGCTTTCTCGCCACTAACCGGTCGAAACGAGGAAGACACGCTGACAGCGTTAACGGCGATATTTTTTTTATCGCACGATAAGAATCTCGCGATAACGCCGTTAACGGCCCAGCACTATTTAAAATCTATAAAAAAGACAGAAAGTGAAGAAAATTCAGACTTCTTTGGGTATGCAATACATTTATATGTGTGGACACATTAAGGCAACTGTGATGATGTAGGCAGGCAATTTGGGAAGAGGATACTGGAGCTAATCCGAAAGCTTGAGGCCAGGAGGACGGGAAAGAAAGAGAGAGAGAGAGAGAGAGAGGAAAAACCCGTCCTTTTTACATTAACTGGTGCAGGAATTGGCTTGCCCGGCTGGGCTGGGGAGAATAACCCAGACGCCAGTTCCTCCACTCTGCGTCTGGAAGTTAGCATCGTGTGGCCACAGGCAATCGCCCCTGTTCCTACATTCATACTGAGAGCAGTGACACACATAAAACACACTCTGTTTCTTCTGCTGCCCCCAGGGCAGGATACTTGAATGTGTATCGACATCTTTTCTCAAATCTCAACACAGTGAAGGGCCTGTGTACATACTGTTGCTGTTTAATGGGCTTGATGGCAGGATGAGGCAGATCAGTGATTCAGATGTGTGTTTGTTGCTGTGGTTGGGGTGATTGGATCAGACTCATGCATCTATTAACCTCAGAAACAGGCTGTATATACAGTAATCCGCCGCTACTCATGGGGGTTACGTACCAAGAGCTCCAGCATATAGTGAAAAACCACATTGTTGTGTTTTGGTTAAGAAAAAGCCAAAAAAGAACACTTTAATTTCACTTTAAATGCATTACCCTTAAAGAAAATTTAATGGTAAATCCGAATTCACCTCTTTTTATTTAAATGCCCCGCCGAGATATGCCACAGATAGAAAGGATATTTGCAGTTTCCGTGTTATTGTGGGGATTTCCGTGTAAATTTATGAGTTCTGCGTGTGACTGAATCCGTGTAATACTGGGGGTGTGGGGGGATACTGTACTAGATTGTTGCTGTCAAGTCTGAACATCATTACTGTTTTGTTTTTGCTTTTATACATTAGCATGAATACATGTTACTTTTTTTCTGTTTTCAGATAGGATGTTTTTTTTAAGAAAGTTACAATATACAAATATTTTGTTTATAATACCATTGCAGAGGATTTCCAGTCTGTAAATCTCAGTGTAATGTTGATGATGGTAAAATACTGATAAATATAAGCAAAATAATGTTTCCTTTGGAGGCGATGCTCTGCATGTATTCCCTTCACCATTAATTATTCAATAATATGGAGTTATACAAAGCCATTAACATATCTATCGCTAACGTTTCTCACTCATCTAATTTAAGAGTAACTGAGCCAGTTTGGATTGTTTTCCATGTGATTACTGAACACTAAATATGTGAATGTAGTAAAGAGCTTTCTGTGGGATTATAAGGATTAAAAGGTCACATTCTGTTCTTTTCCATAACAGTTTGTGTATGATTTGGCATCATGTTATCTATTAACTGTCCAGAATAACAATGTGGAGCTTGTCAGAAGACAGTCTGTTGGCCATGTGCTGGGTTTTTGAAGGGAGTGTCAGTTTGTAGTGGTTTCTGACAGTGTGTGTTCACAGTTGTGAATAGCTGTGTCAGTATTTGAGTTGTGATTAGAGTGGGACTGGGTCTCCACTTCATCTGGGAGACGGTGCTTATGGTGGGGAAAGACCCGGCAGACACACACACACACACACACACACACACACACAGTAAATCAGAGCCACCATACACTCTCATCACAAGCCTGAGAACTACCCACCCTCTCCCTCTTCACTATTTTTCTTCCTCTCTCTCTTAATGCCCTCATTTCTTACCCTCAATCTGTCCTTCCCTCTCTCTTCCTCTGTCTTCCCATCTTTCTTCTGTTCCTCTCTTCCTCTATTACTTTTCATCTTCCCCTCTGTTTCCTCCTCTCTCTCTTCCTTCCTTATTCCCCTTTTGATCTTTTACTTTCCACATTACTCTCTCTTTACTAGTCTTCATCTCTCTGTCCTCTTCCTTTACTGTACCTGTTTCTATCTTTCCTTACTCTCTTCTTCTTTTCTCCTCTCTTCTCCTCCTTCTTTCCCTGCTCCCCGTCTCTTCTTACCTTACCCCCCTCTCTTTCTCTCTCATTCTCTCTATCTTTCTCTCTCTCTCTCTCTTTCTCTCTCTCTCACTCTATCTCTCTATCTTTCTCTCTCTCATACTCTCTCTCTCTATCTCTATCTTTCTCTCTCTCTCTCTTTCTCTCTCTCTCATTCTCGTTCTCTCTCTATTTCATCACAAAATACTTGATGCACGTTTCTCTGAAGTCTGTCAAAACTTTAAATACATCAGCAAGACAACAGTGCCATGTTTTTAAAAAAGGTACAAAAATACCGTTTGAGATTTTGAAGGCTTGTTTAGTTCTAATTTCATTGTTTGCAACTCAAGAAGAAATCAGAAAATTGCTTAGACATAAAACAGCTAATAAATTGTTGTCTCTGAGAGATCAAGTGTTTTATCTCATCTGTGGATACGATAGGCCTCCTTTCCCTGCATCCCTCATTCCTCTGCAAGCCGGCGGATGAGTCAGTATCAGCCGTAGCAGAACTGGATCCGGATGTGCTGAGCTGTCCAGTAGTGTTGCGTTAGTGCCCCTTCAAAAAAAAGCAGCGGTGCAACACGTGTGATGAAGGAAGCGCTAGGGCTGAGAAATACTCCATTTGCCATTTGCCAGTGTTTTCATTTATGTCCCTGCTAGCCTCTCCGACCCTCTTCGCCCCCTCCCCCCCCATTCCTAACTAATGTGTTGACCTTTGATAAACATTAAAAAGTGGACCTAGAGCTAAAGTGTATCTACTCCCAGCCTATTATTCGAATGCTTGAAAATGGGCCAGGAAGACATGGTAATTGCCGTCCATCACTATACTCAGCGTTTGTTTTCTGTACCGTAGGCGTTGGAGGCATAAGAGCGTGAACACACTTCAAAGACACTGTAAGAGAATTTTTGAAGAAATGATGAAGAAAAAAATGCCTCTGTAAATCTGCGCACTCAGTGCCGTTGTTACAGCGGCGGCGATGCCGCAGTGACAGGCCCTGGACAGAGTGCTGCTGTGGTGTGGGCTGGGATAGATGGGCGGTGACCCCTGCTCTGCAAAACCATCCGTCTCTCACGCGGCTGACCGTCGCCCCAGTCTTGATTTATCGTGGAGCGGGGGGAGGGGGCCGCCAGACCCAATGGGCTTTTGATGAAATTGTTGGAAGGATCCGGAGCAATAAATCCACATCTGTACATCCAGGTCACCGGCTGCTTCTGCTATTCTCCAGCCATCAGTAACCCCTCTGACACCCTGCAACGGCTAAGTTATAACTTTACACTGCTGAGGGCAGGGGGAGGAGCAGAGGAGGCATGTGTGTATTTACACCAGGTACATAACAGGGCCTGATTGATTTAAAAATTCAGTGAACGATACTGATATAAAGGAGCCAAAAGTTCTGGTATTCAACCAATATATCTATCTATTTTCTTTCTTTCTTTCTGCTTTTTTATCATTCTCTCTGTTTTATCTGTCTCTCTGTCTCATGCTTTCTCTGTTTCATTCTTTCTTCTCATGATCTCTTATTCTGTTCTCTCTCTTTTTCTATCGCTACATTTCATCATTCCTCTTCTTTCAAATTCACTGTCTCTCTCACCTATTGTTCATTTTGTTTCTCTCCCCATATTTAACTTGCTGTTCTCTCTGTACATTCTCTTGCTCTCTTTTTTATACCCCCCTCTCTCTCTCTCTCTCTCTCTCTCTCTCTGGCTTCTTTCCTGCTGGAAGTGTGTGTAAAGTTAAGACACACAGGTTGTGCAGACCCCCGGCCGGGTGGGTTCAGTGGTCATTAACCCAGCCCAGCTGGGCTCTGGGGCAGGCTGGAGTTTCTTTAGTTCACAGTGAAAGAAGCTGCAGCGCTTCTAATCTGAGCCATTGTGTGTGTAGATCAGTGACAGGGTTAAAGCAGCACAGTTCTGAACCACACACACACACACACACACACACACACACACACACACACCGGAATCCACCACTGAGAGGCGCGAAACGCAGGGCTAATTTTTGCACAGACCGCACACACACGCAGCTCTCTCTCTCTCTCTCTTTTTCTCTCTCTCTCTCTCTTTCTCTTTCTCTCTCTGTCTCTCTCTCTCTCTCTTTCTATCTTTCTCTCTAAATTAGACACTTAGACACACAGACATGCACACACACACACAAAAGCAGGCATCATGGAACTTCTCACTCTTACTCTCACTTTGACCAAAACATATAATCTTATACAAGCCGTATCTCTTAAATTCTTAATTCTCTTAAAGAATTGCACACACACACACACACACACACACACATACACACACACACACACACACACACACACACAATTTCCTTAAAAACCCACCTGTGCTCTGCATCCCATCCTTTCGTCTTTACTGAACAAAAGGACCAGCAAATGTGCATAGAGGATCCATTAAGTGTCTTCAGGCCTCAGAAATGAACACATTTGACTCATATGAGAACTTCACTTATGTCCTAAATCTCTCCCGTCTTTACAACATATGAATGCTGAGTGGTAACTCCTATGAAATCTCTTTTTGAGGACAAATGTAAAATTCATTCCTCATGATGGTAAAAATCTAAGCTTTCCTTCCATAGGCTTTTTGGAATTTATTAACAATTAGCCCAGTTTCAATTTGCATAAAATCGCTGTAGCATTTTTCCAGTCAATTTAACCAAATCACTAAAGCATCTATTAGTTTGAAGGCAATCCAAATGGGCCCACACTGCAGCAAGACCCTCTGCAAGCCTGACTGGTATTAGAGAGGACTGCAATCACAAGAGAAGAGAGAGAGAAAGAAAAAGTAAATCTGATTTATTCAAAGAATGTCTGTAATATTTGATCTTTTTTATTCAGTGTAATTCATTTGAATTTTGTTAATCTGTGAACCTGAAAAGTTTATAAAGTGTGTTTTCTTCTGTTTTGTGAATTGGGATGAATTTTACACATTTTTTAAATTCCAAGCTCTGCAAGTTTGTAAAATATGTTCAGTATAATTGATGTGAATGTTATAAATCTGCAATTTATGTTTAGTGTAGTGATTTGTTTTGTTAAATGTTATGTTTTTGTTCAAGAAGTGTTCAGTGTAATCAGTATGAATTTTATAAACATAAGAACATCAAACTGTAGAAAATAAAATGTGAGCTCTGTAGTGTTCAGTGTAATCCATATGATGTTTATGAAATACAGACTCAGTAAAAGCCTTTAAAAATCTGTGATATCTAATCATTTTAGCAATATATAATCTTATTTTTAATTTATTTTATTCAGCAAACTGTGGTAAATACATGTAACATCGTACAAAATAGCAGTAAAATGTTTGAGAATTTATTTCCCTTTCAATGAAATCGGTATGAATTTTATAAACCTTTTTGATTCCAAACTCAGTAAAAGTTTGGAGGATTTGATGTATTTTTGTTGGGTGTAATCAATATAAACTTTTGAAGTAGTTCCAAACTCATGATCCAAAAAACAGGATCATTTTTCAAAAGCAACGGAGCCCATAGCTTGTATTTTGGTATTTGTGGAAACTGAGCTTGGTTCACAGCTAAAACGTTTTTGGGAGCCCATTACAAAGCAAGAAATGGCCAGATATATCAATGTCTTCTTTCAAAGGAGCGCATTGATACAAATCAATCAGCTCTTCAAGAATTCCGGAGGCTGTAGAGAAACAAAACCGCAACTCTGTGGGGAAAAGGAGACCGCTGGAACTGAAAGAGTTTAGAAGCCCTTGGGTTTATTAGGCAGGTTGAGTGTTTGTTTGGCGTGTGGCGGTTGAGTCGATGAGCTGCTGTGGGAGTTGGGGTGGGGGGCACAGGGTGGATAGAAGACAGAAGGAGGGTTTAGGCCGTTCTTGGACCAGTCAATAATTATCCTCCCTATCTGGGCACTCTGCGTCACTGGGCCAGGGCTTTTGGGTCTCATATAAACCCCATTCAGACCACACAAGGGAACCACACTCGGGACCCCTTTTATTGCCCCCCGTTTTGTTGAACTGCAGTGAAACGAGTCTCTCTCGCCCTCTCGTTTTCTCTCTCTCTCTCTCTGTCTCTCCCGGTCATTACCATACATATCCATATGAACAGTCAGACCGGGTCCTAAGCAGCTGTCCTCAGAAGTGCCCGTCCAGAAAGGGAAAAAAAGGGTGTCTGAATCCTTAAGTGATGAACAACAGAGGCCTCTTGAAGGGCTCTCCCTCTCTTTCTCCTCTCTCCCTCTCTTTTTGGTGATATACCTCACCATTTAAACAGTCCTTTCAGATAAAGAGGGCCAGAGGTGGGTGCAGGGCCACAGAAAGGGCTAAGATCCATTCAGCCTCACCACTGAGGGCCAAAGGGTTCACATCGGCTACAGTCTTAGGGTCATGGGCTAGGTTTTATATGCCAATAGTAGCACTAGCTGAAACTCAGCTAGCTAGATGACATAATAACAATTGTCTAAGTATTTAAAATGATACCTAAATGTTAGCCTCCCTTCATATACACTCTGCTCCTCACCAAAAACAGAAGACATCTGAGGAAAGTGATCTACGTTTTACTCCATTTACATCCATTTAGTCAGATTGAGTTCCTACTTGCGTTTTGGGAGGCTCATCTGTTTCTGTTGTGATAGACCCCTGGACTGCCCTGCTATTGGCCACATCTCTCACTTTTGAGATCTGTACTAAGATGTTAAAATACAGTATTTATATATGTGTTAACTTATTTTTACTCTGAAACCCAACACAGCATTTGACTAGGGGTTTATGCATGTAAATGTTTATGGTGCTGAGGTTCCCCTGCAATTCTTCCATAGGAAACCATTGATGATAGTTTGTTATATTTTTGTATTTAAGTAAGAAAGCATTTACATGAGTATGGATTGAGGCTGCTCCGCACTTGTCTACAGGTCATACTCGGCATTAATGCTATTGGTTTCAAAGGGCAGAGCATTTTTTAATGCAGTGTGACATCAACACGCTAGCAGTTATGCCAAGCACTGTTTGAGCAAATAATGGACCTCTAGCGTTTTTTTCGCAGAAGTCTATTTTGGCCCTCAGAACTGTCACTCCCCCCATTTACCCCGTCGCCCTCCTGCTAGTGGACGATAGACGGCTTTGGGCCGCATTCGGAGAAGATGAATGGGCCAGCACGGCGGTGCAAGGCAGGCTAGTTTGTCGCTTCACGGGCGGCCTTCCATTCATTCGGCTGAGGGGAAAAAAAGCGAAAGGGGGGTAGAGTGATTGATAAATTCTCCTGCCCTGGCTCTTTTGCACCCCCTTTTATTGCCCCCCTCAGAGCCTGTGACCCATTACTCGGGGAGCACAATAGCACTTTTCCACACTGCCGCTGAGTCAAACAGCACTGGGGGGAACTTGTGTCAATTATAAAGTGGCTGCTGCCCTTTCAGCTAGGTACCGCTAGCTAGCTAGCATCCAATGGAGATCTTAGATCTCCCTGACATCCATCCACCTGCCCTCCTGTCTTCCCATCCATCTATCGTCCATCCGCCTGTCCGTTCACCTACCAACCCATCCATACCCTCACCCGTCTTCCTCTCTTCATCAATGGCTTTTTTTCATAGCATCAAAACAGCTCGCTAATCCTTTCCCGGTCCCTCCCACCCCTCTTTGTGGCACTCGCTTTCTCTCACCATCTTTCATTGTGCAGCTCTCATTCTCTCGGCCCTCTCCTCTGGTCGCACCTCTCCTAATCCCACTTGTTGCTTCCTGTCGAAGGGCGCCCTGGGGCAGGCGGGCACCCGGAAACTTCTCCAGGCTCTAACACACAGTTTCGGGGCCGACGCTAACCGCGTTCTCAGACACCGCTTGCATTCAATGAACTGTGAGGCAAAAGAATGGAAGGGGGGTGGGGGTTAGAGAGAGGGTGGGTGGAGGAGGGTAAAGGTAGTTGACTTCTTGAGCCTATTTTCCCCATTTTAATACCATTAAAAAAGAGTAGCTAAGCGATTAGCAGAGCGAGAGGGGAAAAGACACCCTTGAGTGTGAACAGGGTTAAAGTGGAGGGGACACACCAGGCCAACAATGAAGGAGCTCAGCGGCCTCAGAGTGTTTGTACTCCCTCAGACACACTCCATGGAGACTCCACTCAGGAGGAACATTTAAAGTGCCAACCCCTGCCTCTCTCTCTCTCTCTTTCTCTCTCTCTCTTTCTCTCTCTCTCTCTCTCTCGGCTCCCGAAGCCTCTTGTTGAACCCCCTCCTACTCACTATGAAAAAGATTTCACATGACAGACACATATGCTCTCACCCAGTAAAGGCATGCGGCATGGTGGACAGAAAGGCACGCTGCCCCTTATAGGTTCAAGTTTTAGATATTTTTGGAAACCTCTAACATTTTTTAAAAAGCTACAATGTCAAAAGTGTTACTAAAATAAAGCAGCACTTAAACAATCAGTGTATTTAAAATGGCATGAAGTACATTATTGTTCAAAGGACATATTTTCTTATTATTTTGTTGTTTAAATGCCTGAAGAAAGTTGTAAACTTAATTTTTAAGTTTGGGGAGGGCCTAATTGCAGGGAATTGCTGGGAATGAAAATAGAATCGTGACTGTGTTTAAACTGCAGGTACCGCAGTAGTATTCTTTCTACATTATTGTATTTTGGCTGGAAACCATAAAAACACTTTTTGAAAAATGTTTCATCTAAGTTTTTCTATGCAGTCGCAGCTAAGGGAGCTCTCTCATGGGTGGCAACATGGTATGTTTTATAAAGAAAGGGACCAATTTAATTATAGAAAACATCACTTTAAGGTTTTCTCTACTACTGCTACTAGTAACTAGTACAGTTACTTCTTTTATTTGACTGCCCTGTGTGTTATCGCCATGTGCATTGCTTAATTATGTAAGATATTTTTATTTAATGCCATAGTACTATTAGAAAACCTTGTTGTGGCCTGGTTGTAATGGTCTGCTGCTCACAGTAGTATTACATGCCTGAATAGAGCTAGAGCTTCAGAAAGCAGTGGTCACTTCCCCTGGGTGTAGTTCATCCAATCAGTGTCTATTATGTTAGAAACCTCAGTGATCACTACAAACATAATGTCTTTCACACACACACACACACACACACACACACACACACACACACACATACACAAATGCCACAGGTCTCTGAGACCGTATGGTGTGTGCAGTAAGCCCACTGACTGGTTCAGGGGGAGAGGGGGTTATGGAAAGAATTATACCCAAGGGGGAAAGCTTGTACTAATGACCTCCCACAGGACAGAACTGCAGGACAAGGAGGCACTCTAGACCTCTGGGATTTGTTTTTACACATGTTAAGATGTGGGCTAATAAGCGAACAATAAAATACATGTCCCATATTTTATGTTTGCATTTTTATATATGCATATAGTAAACCCCCGTTATTCCAAGAGCACCTGCAAAACAAAAAAAAACAATTTTGTGCTGTGGTGAAAAGAAAATGCCTAAAATGCCTATTTTTATAGTGTAAACCCTAAATATTCTCCCAAAACACTTTCATTTAAATTTCATTTAAAATTCAGCTTTTACATTAAAGTTAAACCTGTATCCATACTGCACAGTTTACACCGAACTGCTGTCTCCCGCAGTGCTAGACCGTAAATACCCGTGTTATCCCTGTATAGACTGGACTGTAATTCATGCAGCACGTTTTCTTTGGTAGATGCTGTCGTTTTCTTTGGTATAAGCAGGTAAATGCAGTAATAATTTAAATTAATTTAAAGATAGAAAAATACAGAACTTTAAGAAGAACAAAACAATAAACACAAGACGCTCCACGGGGGTTAATTCTTGTCTGCATTCTAGGGCAGCAACCAATCATCAGCAAAGAGAAATAAATAAGTTCTGGAACTGGCTACTGTCAAACCATCGCCTCTCAGTAGAGCGGTATTTCACCATCCCAGTACGCACTTTCTTTGTTTCTCTCCACATTACCAAAAAATGTAGTTATATTTTGCTAAATGTGTATTAATATTTATGTTAAAAAAATAGTAAATTATATTTTTCTTGATAATTCAGCACTTAAATGCATGACCAAGTATATATTGCCACGAAAAACGCTGAGGCGTCCTGGCCTTGTCTGCCACGCCCCCTCATCCTAGTGCTGGGTTGCTCAGCATTGCTGCAAAACATACAACAACAAGTTTTTTTACTATAGCACAGATGCTCTTGGAACATATAATAAGACAAATTATGTAACATATAACACGTTGTTTGTAATTAAAAACTGAAACCGATAACTGAATCAAACCAAACCAAAGTGGTACACACACACACACACACACACACACACAGCTTGATGTGAAGTAAAATATTTCAGGTTAGAGAGTGAAAAATGACTGATTGTGGTCTTTGATTACTCAGATATATCCAGAAACACACACACACACACACACACACATTGTGTGGCACTACCTAACAAATGACAAGACCAAGGTTAAACACAATCACCGGTGAAATGCGAGTGTGTGTAAATTTGTATCAATCTGTGTGTGTGTGTGTGTGTGTGTGTGTGTGTGGAGGCAGATGAGAGCAGACATGCAGGGCTCTAACAGAGTGCTTGAGAAAGAGGAGAGGCAGTGAATTAATCTTTTTACGTACTGGCCGAGTGAAGACGCGAGCAGAGGCATGGGCCGCGTTATTCCTCCAAACAAGCCAAGACAAATGAGCTGAACACAAGCACTCCTGATGAAGGACGAGAAGAAAAAGAGAGAGACACCCCAGCTCCATCTGAGAGTTAATCAGTCAGAGAAAGAGAGAGAGGGAGAGAGAGAGACAGAGACAGAGAAAGAGAGAGAGGGGTGGATTGAAGGAAGATAAAACAAGGAGAGGGGTTAAAAATGAGAGAGTGATAAAGAGAGAGAGAGAGAGAGAGAGAGAGAGAGAGAGAGATGGCCGACTAGGTTTACAATATTTATCAAAATAAAAATCTATCTAAACAATCCATTTCATAATTAAACATGCACTGCAAGACCATGAAATATAACAATAATTTAATCAGTGTGTCATTGTTTAACTTTTTATACTTCCATCGGACAGCTTTTCTACAGTTTCGGCATCTTCCAGCATCCAGTACAAAGAGGGATACTGTGGGACAGCTGAAGCTGAAGGTGCACTCAGGCCTGTGTGAGGAGAATGCAGTGCAAGTTAGTTTAATAACAGAAAAAAGCTCAAGCATACAGAGAATGATATACAGAAAATATAGTTTGATGTTTTTTTCTGTTATTACACAGACGTGCAGAATTAACTGTACTAACTGAACAATACTGGAATCATTTTACAGAAACTCTCAGTAACCTGACAATCAACGACACGGTAAGCAGAGTAAAAGCAGAGTTCTTATTCAATCTGAAGGACTAATGATTTGTAGTGGTGCTACTGATACATATACAAAGTCCGTGAAAAAAAAGGTTTATGTCAAATAAAATCTGTCAGAAATCAACACAACAGTTTTATTTAAGTGCAACAATCGGACCTGATGAAATGACACAATGTAAAATCAACGCTAGTTTGGAGAAAATCGACAGAAAGTAAATTTCATTGTTAAATTTTTTTTACTGCATTTAAAAACCTTGCCGCTTCCAATGCCCACACATTACACACGGCCTTCACACTACTGTTGTTCATTAACACTGGGGCACTTTCAACTCCTGCTGTTTGTAGTTGTTTGTTGTTTGTAGGTTTCCCAAATGAACAGTAGTGAACACCACAAGTGATTTTACTGTGCATGTAAATTCAGTACTTTACATGTTTTTTCAGTGCATGTGCTGAAAATTTAATCCCAAATTCAGCAAATAAATGCTTAAAATATACACTTTGCAGGCCTTACATCGTAATATTATAGAAATAAATTTTTAAAGTGACCTCCTATTGTACATTTTTGTCCTGACTCATAACCTACTTGAAAACAAAGGTGGTAAATTGTATTGGTTTAATAAACAAAATGCACACTAGTGCACCATGTATACCTCAATCAAGAATATTTCAAAGCAAACAAGATTTACACTTGATGTAAAGTACTTTCAAGTAAATGTAAGATGAATGACATATTCATAAACTTTATTTTACACATATTTGGAGAGTACCTACTAGTTTGTGAAGTTAAAGCAGGCAGTAATGGTGCAGAGGTAAGTAGCCTCATAGTGAGAAGGTCCTGGGTTCAATTCCCAGTTGGGGCAGCCAGGGGCCTGTCTGTGTTGATTCTGTAGGCTTCTGCTAGGAGCTCCGGGTTCCTCCCACAATACAAAGGCATGCACATCAGAACAATAGAAGGTACTAAATTGCCCTTAGCGTGTCTCCCCTGCAATGGAATGGCAACCTGTCCATGGTGGATAGGTTCCAGCACCACTCACTATTCCAATTAAAGATCAGAAAACAAATAGGACTTCCAAACGGCAATTTTGGGGGCCAAGCATCAGTTGACACTACTGTGGTATTTTAATGTAAAATGTGTATGGCTGTACTTTTCCAGCGTCAAACATATTAAGGTGCATTGTACAAATATGTATAGAAGTGAAAAATAGAAGGGAAACCCTGATTAATTATGGCTTATTTTGAAATTTGAACTTTACCCACACCTTAGTTAATTTGGAAGATATTTGGGAAATTATCGCCTGGTGAAATGAAGCAAAACTAAGTTTTAAACTGCTCTGGCAAACTTCAGCCATGAATGAATGAACAAATGCTCATTCTAGAATCTACCGGTGAATTTCTTCTGTCCTACGATCAACCTTCACGCTCTTTTATAATAAACCTGTGGCCATTAGTAAAATGGCGTTAGGCTAAACCATTCAGCTCTGTGAAAGGAAACACTTTCCATATATTAGACGACAAAACAAAAATATTATCCAGATATGAAAGGAATAAATCCACTGGACAAAAGGGTAATTGGTTGAGCAAGTGCTCACTCTCATTACTAGGCCCCACAATGGGGAACAGGTCACCAATTAGGCCATTCTGAAGGCCTTAAAGGCCATTCTGCGGGAAGCCGCAGTGGAAGGAGAGCTGGCCAGGGGTTTCAATAAATTTGCAAGCAATTTACCTTTGCGGCGTGTTGGCAATCTGATGCAATTTGAGCGCAATTTGTCTGCTTTCAGCCTCGCTCTCAGCCGCCTCGGTGCGCAGCAAATGGCAGTGAGTTGAAAATATCAGCCAACTGGGGAACGGGCGACATGTGACCGCAACAATTAACATAAGTGCTGCGAGAAATCTGCACCTCAAAATGTCAGAGAAAAAGACACAGGATCGCGAGGAAGAGAGGAGCGGAGTGGAGAGAAGAGCGAAAGATGCGCAGGCTAGGGCCGAGAGGCGGATGTGGCATCTGCACTGAAATTACCCAGCGTCCCTTTGGATTGAGCGCATGGCAATTGCTCTGACATTTTCCCGAGTTTGCAGCGGTGACGTCACACACAAAGCCAAATAGCTGTGCTGAGAGTCTGCACCGGGCTGAAACACCGCAGAGAGTCTGCACTTGTCCTGCAGCGTGTGTACACTTACAGTCATAGTTTAAATATCAATGTAATTTGAAAGCCGTCTGCACACATAAGTCTAAATTGCTGCACAAACCGACAGGCACTTATGGGGAAAATGGAATGAGATGAAGAGAAGGTCAATGAGTATCACTGCCTAACCTCAGATCTCCATTTCATTTTTGTAATTTTTTTTTACATAAAATGTTAGCTGCTATTTACATCTTGACAAACAGACCAGTAGAAATGGTCCAAAGTGATTACAATGTAATGTATCTGTTACAACAGCTTACAATAGAAAATAACGCATTTTCTTCTCCTGTAAAATTGCCATATATATATATATATCTATATATATATATATATATGTATATATATATATATAAATATATATATCACACA
>JBBPDH010000136.1:2889695-2908065 GCA_037974565.1 Clupeocharax schoutedeni
GAAGAGGGTGGGACAGAGGAAAGAGAGAAGATACAGAAAAGGAGGAAAGAGTTGGGGTCAGACTGAACTCGGGCACGTGTCTGTGTGAGAACACCCTTAAAGCGAAATTGTTCATTTAACAGCCAAATTATTTATAGTGGTTGGACTTTTTATAAGATTCATAGCTGAAACACAAGCCTAAATATTAAAGGCCCAGCTGCTTTTAAAAGTGACACAGTTTGATTAGGACACATTGTCTTCTGTAAAAATCCCATATACAGGAATAAATATAGGATTTACAGTAAAATTATTTTGTGTAATTGTGTAAGTCACTAACATCATAATCACATCATTAAACGCGTGTTGTCTTTATTCTCCATGCTGACACTGAAAAAAGGTCTTTAACAAAGGAATAGTGATTGACACCTCAACACTGAAACACCTCTGCACAGCCACAGGCCTCGGAGGAATAATCGCATCTGAAGAAAATAGAATGCAGTGTTATGGAAGATTAAGCATCTAATGAATCTGTCACTCATCCTGCCACTTCCTCTTCCTGTATGCTGGTGACATTCTCTCCATCACACCGGCTGACGGACAGACTGCGGCAGATAATTAACTGCGCTAGCTAATTAACTTCACTCGCATCTACAGTAAAACTTCATTATACACACAAACTGACATCTTTAAAGCTGGATCAGACCGCTTTAAAAAATGCCATGAAAAATAGTGCCCAATACTTTCAAAAAGATATTTTTATTTAAACTAGCATCACATTATGCTAATGTCGAACCCTGAGTGTAGCAGAGTTACTGAGAACGTACTGGCTAACTAAGAACTAGAGCCCGACCGATAAAGGATTTTGAAGGCCGATACCGATACAAATATTTGTCGGTTTTAAAATCAGATATTCCGATAAATCGGCCGAGATATATATGTATATATACGCGCAACAAACGCGCAACAAAACATTAACAGATTCCCCTAACGTTAGTTATTTGTAGTTATTTATAAGTTTTAACTATCATACTATGATAATGCATTTTAAAAAGAAACTTGTTTCTTTTATTGTCACAACAGAACAGAGGAACATCAAAATATATGAAAGTTCTGATAAATAAAATGTAAAAAAATACAAACTTAAGATATGAAGCTTTAAAGTCCTTTGAACAAAAACACAAAAACAACAACAACCAAATCAAAGTTGCAGGATGTGTGGCGCGTTATACACGAGTGTTGCCAACATCGACGGTGTAGAGTGCCCTCTGGTGGACCAAACATACGACGCCAACACTCATGACATGGTTGAAGGGTGTTTCGTCTGATTTTATTTTATTTTGGAAATATTCAGTTATCGGCTGTTAGAAATGCCGATACCGATAGTTTGGAAAATGCCTAATATCGGCAGATAATATCGGCCTGCCGATAAATCGGTCGGGCTCTAGCTCACAAGTCTTTTTTACCAAGTCCAAGTCAAGTCTCAAGTCTTTGTGCTCGAGTTCAAGTCAAGTCTTAAGTCTTTGAGTGGCAATGTTTACAAACAGCGACTCTAAATGTGGGATTTTTTAACTGTAATATTTAGCTCAAAATATTTAGAAGATATTCTAATTGGCCACGCCCCGTGATTAGAGTTGGCTGTTTTGTTGGCTGAACCGCGAGACTGCGTGACTGCAATTGACGGCAAATGGCGGGACTGTGTGCTCTGATCTAAATGTTAAATATGAAAAGTATCTCTCGCACTCTAAATGTGAAACTCCACATTTAGAAGGGGCTCCCTGACGCCTTTCCAACAACGGCTCGAAAATCGTTATTAGCTGGAAACCATTCACCTGGGACAAAAGTAATGGGACACCGAGGCGAGGTGAACAGTTTTCGCCTCGTTGAAAAGAGTGCGAGATATAAAAAAATAATTCCATGAAATGAACATTATTTACGAGTTATGACTCACGAGTCACAGCACCCGAGTCCGAGTCAAGTCTCAAGTCGTTGTGGGCAAGTCTAAAGTCAAGTCCCAAGTCTTCGTTTGTACGACTTAAGTGCGACACGAATCTGAGACTCTGACTCGAGTCCCCATCTCTGAGTCTCTCGACCAGGGTTGCCTGGTCTATTTCTGGTGATTCTGGTCTATTTCTTGCCTCTAATATTAAGATGCTTCTAAATGTCTAACTGGATCAATAAACTCTGTAAGGTGGTGGATCTCCAGGAGCAGGGTTGAGATGCCATGCACCTGTCCTGTTGTATGTCACATGATTCTGCTCCTTCAATCTGAGGCAGCCCATGTGTATGTGTATGTTAATTATATGTATTCAGCCACCAAACCTTGCCAGACAGGACTGTCAATCGACCAGAGCACAAATGGTGATCACTCGATTATCATGTGACCAGACCCCGCTGGCACAGAGAGTAGGACATGCTGTCCTTTCCCAGTGAGTGCATAGATAGTTGAGTCCCCAGAGAACTGACCACAGAGCGCCTTAAAATGGCATGTTTCAGTACTGGTCAGCAGTGCTATTTATTAGCACCTACAGGACCAGTTATCAATCATTTTACCTATGGAAAAAAAATCACCTTAGACAGACTTTGCATCCAAAACAAAAGAAATCTTTCATAATTGATGAGTTTTGACTTTAAGTGTGCCCTTTGCTGACACAGGCCCTGCTATCATCACTGTAGAAAAGTATGGCTTATAGAGTTGAAGGCTCTGGAGCAGTCACACATAAGGTCACCAAGCCCAATGCTAGGTTAAGCCCAGCTAGTGGTAAATAAAACCTCTGTGGCTGTGGAAGAGAGGAGCTGCATTCTGTGGAATGAGGGACGTTCAGTATGAGTTGGGATGGCATTTGATGTCTTAAATGACTTTAGTTACCACAACATTACTGCCTGACCTGCTGTTAATGTAATCAAATCCTCACACCAATGTTCTAACATTTCATATAAAGCCTTACCAGAAGGGAAGAGGATGTTAATACAGTCAAGGGGATGAACTCCCTCATAATATATTAGAAACTCTGGATGAACAGGTGCCTAAAACCTCTAGACATATACTGTGATTTACTAACTTCATTAATATGTTCATTGCATAACATGCCTTATTGATTTTAATCAAAGAAGACCAGTGGACCATGTAATATGGAACAAAATGAGGGGAAAGGCCTTGCCCCCCTTTACCTCAGTGATATAGGAACAGAATTAAAAAGCATATGACCATCTGCCCAAAAAGTTTCATCAAACTGTTAAGCTCTGATATCAGTTAGGTGGAAATGTGTAGGAGTACAAAGGTTACTAAAAATAAGTGATAAAGCATTGCGCTTAAACCTCATTTGGCTTTTTGAGCTAAGTGGAGTATGTGTTTCGTCATGGGTCTTCTCAGGAGGTCAAAATATCTGTCAGAGCGTGAAGCCTCATCTCTCAGCTTGAGATAAGAGGGCAGTCATGGTCTGTGTGTGGGCTGGGAAAGCACCTGACTTTGCAGCCTCTGTTTGTAGACTTCTCTGCTCGTTTTTAATGGGTTCCCACGGCCACTCTAGCCCTAAGCGGCTTGTTTAAGAGGGTGCAGGAGCTTATTGGGGACTCTGAGGATGCAGGAGACCAGGAGACCAGACAGGCGTAATGATGGAGGAGTGGTGGGGGGGCAATGAGAGGGGGGCAAGACTCTTCAGGGTCACTGCAAATCAGCAAATCAGACTAAACCTGTCCTTATCGACTAGTTCTGTGCACCAAGACACAATGCAAAAACAACAGGTTCTGCGGCAAAGCCTTCACATTACCTTCTGAAAGCACCAGGCGCATTCCGGTCCACGACTCAGGCATTCTTCGCACGTCGAGGCGAGGGGTGACGCACAGCGCTTCTCCACTGTGACACAAGGAAAAACAGAGCCACGTCATTTACACATGAATGAGGAGCAAGCGTCACCAGCCCTTTCTGAACCCTTCGGCAGCTGCGGCAGATTACGCACGCCCCCCTCCTGAGAAAGTGCCCAGCATCAGGAGGTCACTCGCCTTGCCGGGTCTAACGTGAGGATGGACGGAGGCTGTGTTAACACTTGCACCTGTTATGTTTCTGCAGCAAAACCTTAGATTACTGAGGCTGCAGACAGCAATCCATACACAGGATAAACAGGGACATGAGCAGAGGACACATTTTAGCTTCACATCAGTGACACTGTCTGGCAGCGGTGCACTTATGTCTCTATCCTCCACGAGGCAAGGCAAGTATAAGGATGGAGAGAATGGAGGATCTGTTAACACTTGCACCTGTTCTATTCAAGTCAGAAGCAAAGCCTTAGATTACAGACCCCGTGAAAAGCGGTCCATAAACAGTATAAAGAGGGACATGAGCTAAGGACACACATTTTAGCCTCACTGTCTAGGAGAGGTGTCTCTATCCTGTCACTAGTGAGCATGGCCAGTCAGGCTCATCTCAGTCTCTAGAGGACCATCACAAGCATATTACAAGCTTTTTAGAGAAACCGTGCAGTCCCTCGTTCTACTCACCCAGGTGACAAGACGCAACAGCAAACGCAGTGACGACGACCAGCAGGCTCCGGAGGGTTATGCTGCTTTTCTTACGCAGCCAGGACGTCATAGCAGCATCGAGAGAAGCAGAAGAAGGAAAGGGGACTCTGCCAGGTCGCTCGAGAGCTCGTCACGTCCGAAAGAGAGCTTAAATATCGCTGCCTTCACATCACACACACATACGCACGCACTCTCCCACTCTCTCTCTCTCTCTCTCTCTCTCACACACACACACACACACACGCACAAAGAAAAACAATGGGGAAAATCAGATTATCACGGCAAACCCCCCCTAGCACGGAAAGCTTCTTTGCTTGGGCAGGACGAAGGCATGCGCGCTGCGCGGGGCAGGTGGGTGTCCATGGCCGGGCTCCGTCAGAGGCGGTCCGGCCTGCGGACGCACGGGCTCGGGTTGAGGGAGCGCGCAGTGGCCCGCCCGGCTTTATTTAACCTAGGAGGAGGAGAGGGAGGAGAGAAGGGGAGGAAGCCGGAGTGGAGAAAGGAGCACTACAGTAAAAATGCTGAGCCCGGAGAGTAGGCGGGGGGACACGATATGGGACTTTTCTCTTTTTTTGTCCTAAACACACGTCTCTCCTTCGTCTTTTTGTGGCAGTGTGTAGGTGTGCAGGAGGACCAGCTGACTTATTTCCACTTCCAATTAACTCGAAAAATTGTTAATGTGCTCTTTTAGACCAGTTAATGTCACTGCACACGTCTAAAGTGGGGAAGTCTGAGGACCTCCTCGGCACGCTGCTGCTGCTAGAATTAAGGTTTTAATTCTAATAGGCCAATTGTAAATACTTAGCACATTGTAAAACTTATTTATGAACTCCAGAACGCACGTTTGACAAGCCTATCTCTGCCTTCACAGGTAAATGAGGCGATCATCAAAGTACTGATCAGGTACAGACACGGTTGCCGACAGAAATGTGATAAAAATTAAAAAAGCTGGTTCAGTTATTTTGGTAAAGTGGGACATAGGAGTGGCTTGGGCTGAGATGCAGGCGAGGACATGACAAAAATAAAATCTTTGAACAAGCTATTGGGAGTACATAACCAGAATGCAGAAATGAAGTACACTGCATGGACACAAGTTTTGGGACATCATTACACCAAGAGGGACTTGAATGACTTTGAATTTGCATCCATGGGCTGTAATATGGTGTTGGTCCCCCTTCCGGCTCTAACAGCTTTCACTCTTCTTGGAAGGCTTTCCGCAAGATTTTGGAGTTTTTGTGGGAATTTGTGTCCATTCATTCTGTAGAGCATTTATGAGGTCAGACACTGATTTGGCTTCCAGTCTCTGTTCCACTTCATTCCAAAGGTGTTGGATGAGGTTGAGGTCAGGACTCTGTGCGGCCAGTCAAGTTCTTCCTTGCTGAACTAACCCCACCATGGTGTTTTCCAAAATATTTTGGTGTGCTGAAGCATTAAGATTGCTCTTCAATGGAAGTATAGGGGCCACCCCTGTCCCAATACCTTTGTCCATATAGTGTGTGTATATGTACATGCACATTATATGGGTAAACATATGCAGTCAATATATAGTATACAGAACCTACATTCATGCCCCAGGAAAGACATTTTTAAATATGTTTTACTCTATAGATTAGCAGAATTTGCAGTATTATGTATACAGTAGACTATGTTTGCTTTAAACTCTTCATATTTGAAGTTCAATACCATTCTTTTCAAAAATGGCACCAGTTCTTACTATTATGAGTGAAAAGATATCATTTTTTTGAGTTAAGCCAAGGTTCATTTATTTTCAGTTATGTCTAAACCTTTTTTCTCTCGTTATTTAGGTATTTCAATAAGGCACATCAAGATATGTTGTAGTTTAAACTTTTCCTTTGGAAAGAGAAGGAGATTAGTAATGTGGCCGGACGGTTTATTTATTTTTTCTTATGAGAAAGCACCAGCATTACTTTACACAGCTTGAACAACACAACCCGTGTGAACGTGATTCAGTTCCACCATTAATTATAAACTACTTGGGCTGTACAGGAACATAAAATTCAACACGGCCCGTGCAGCAATATAGCTTTACAGTGTCCTTTGTTTATCTGTCCACCAACAAACCCTGCAGGCTTCAGTGTGTAACCATTTATCCAGAGCCAACAGCCTTAATAGCATATAATTTATGTAACACAAACCTTTTTTTCACAAAGTGGGAAAATGTCAACCCAACACACCCGAAAGCCTCTTCAGGGCCAAGATGAGTCCTGCACCATGCAGGGTGGAGACGGAAGACAATAGTCTCTCCTATTCCCCATGGAAACAGGCCTGAATGGGGAGCTGGGGAGGGTTTTTATAAACGGATCCAGCCTCAGAGGATGCGTTCATGTTAGGGGAAGTATGCGGGACGGCTTGGAGACGGCCCCTGTTGAATAAAAGGGAGAGAAAAATGAAACGAGGGGAGGCTGCTGTGCTTTGCCGGCAACATTAATGAGGGGGTAATGTAGGCCATTGCCCTGGAGCCCTACATTAATTGTAAAGACTTGTTTTGGTTTGTTTTTTCGGGAAAAATAAAGCTTACATTGGAACAAACTTGGTATGACATCATTAGCCAGGTCTGAGTACACCGATGAATGTTATTCTTCGAAAGAAAAAAAAAAACCTTGCCGTCCAAGATTAGGTTTATTCTGCATCCAAAAAGCAACTCTAGGGATTTGAGTCACTCTCGAACTGAGAGGCAAAAAGTATCGGGTTTATGAACTCGTAACTTGATAGAGATTCTTCAGTGAATTCCAAATGGGACGCGCTCTCAAAAGGGCTCCTAAATGGATTTTCGGCTTCTGGGAAAGAAAGTAGAATTGTTTAACCTCAGCCTTATGCTATAGCTCCGTCCTTTACACTACCAAACATCTGCAAGCCTATCATTTACAGAAACAGCTATTTGAAGAGAGAACCCCTTTTGGCTTTGAAGAGTGTAAGAACAAATTGAGCCCATCTCCTCTCTGAGCACCCCCCCTTCCCCTCCCCCTCCCCCTCCCCCTCCCACTCAGCCGTGTCTGTCTCCCTTTGCTCTGTTGTTCTTACTGGTCGGCTGGGCTTGGAGCCATTCTGGTTCTCTTTAATCTCCCTGCCACTGTGCATCACATTCCCCTGGCCTGCCTCACCATACATCTCCCCTGCCGCTGGTGCATGTTGACCTGCGGAGCCTTTCTCCTCCATCCAAACACACCGACCTCAAAATGGATGGCATCTGAGCTGTCGTTTTTGTCTGCTTAGTGATGTGAGTTCTGCTAAAGCCCTTAAAAGGTCTGTTAAGAGTCGGGGTGTGTGAGGGGTTACAGTCGAACCACAGAGAGGTAGACAGAAAGAGAGAGTCGCAGAGGTCAAATGTCACGTTGAGACTGTCCAGCCATGCCCAGTACGCGCCAAACCTTACATGATGATGGAATCAGGGGTCAACGCCAGGGTGACTCCACCATGAAAACTCTGATCCACACACTGGCTGCTGGTGTCCTTTCTTCACAATAAATCGTGAGTCAGTAGATTACGCAACATGGCCTTAACCAAATAAAAGGAAAGAAGAGGCAGCGGGGGTCCTAAACGCTCCATAAAAAGACACGAAGTGCGGCGTTTGTGTTAAAAAATGCAGTAATAAGAAATAATGACTGGTGTGATTTGCTTAAACATCTCTAATTTGTCTCTAGAAAACAAGACTGCTGATGTAAGACCACTAAACATTTAAACGAACTATCCTAGTCTTTTCTGCAGTAACAAAAACACTCGTGAAAGTGACCTTTTTGTCATACGTGAACACACCACAGCAGACAGTGTGAACAGCACGAAATTCTTCCTCTGCATTTAACCCATTCACCAAGTGAAGCAGGGGGCAGTCAGGAACACGGCGCCCGGGGAGCAGTGTGTGGGACGGTACCTTGCTCAGGGTACCTCAGTGGTGCCTAGCGGTCTTGGGGATAGAACCCGGACTTTCTGGTCGCAGGGCGGATGCCTTAACCACTAGGCCACCCAACTGCCCAGACAACCCAGTACTGGGTTTAAGAATACGTTTTTATATAAGAATACATTTTCAAGTGAATAAATATAACCTATAGTTACACAAAAGCCTTTGGAATTAAATATCATACAGTTTTTGGGGGGAATCTACTGTGTCCACCCTTTACCTACTTTTCATTCATCAGGGAAATCTGCAGGGATATTTTTCGTGCTTCTTGTAAACACTGCCAAAGTTCAGTCTCAGAGATTGGTTGCACTTTCTGTTTCTGGCAATTCAAGTAATTCCAGTTAAATTAAAATCAACCCTCAGAAGCAGAACATCCTTCTAGCCCTTCAGCATCTTCAGACCCTGGATGAAACACCTGTGGATTTTCAAGGCAGTCTTTGAGGCCTCGCACATTTGAAAAGACGAGTTTTGGAGAGACATTTTTTTCACTGGAGTGTTTCACTCCACTTTATTTTGCAAGTGGATGATTTTCTATCTAATCTGCATGGAAATCTCTCCTTTAGATGCATGTGAGCTGCGTGGCAGCTGTGGTGTGTGTGGGTAGCTGTCTGTGAATGTTAGTGTCTCTTTGAAGCAAAGCATAATTGGAATAAGAGCTCTGGGAACTGTTTGAAGGACAGAGCTACAAAATTAATTCTTTTTGGGTTTCTTGTTTTGTTCTGAAAATGAAAAAAATGATAACTTGTTCTTAATGGATATTTTGACTGGAAATTGAATACATTTACTAAGAGTGGCTTATGGCTTTTATAATGTATCATTACTGTTGGGTAGAAACCCTTCTATCCTCAAAAGTTTAACTTTACAAGAATGTTCCTAA
Source organism: Clupeocharax schoutedeni (assembly GCA_037974565.1). Lineage (NCBI taxonomy): Eukaryota > Metazoa > Chordata > Actinopteri > Characiformes > Alestidae > Clupeocharax > Clupeocharax schoutedeni. The sequence continues at coordinate 2,898,983 of JBBPDH010000136.1, forward strand.
AAATAATATTGGACTATTTCTATTGGTCATGACATGCTTGCATAAGTGCAGCTAGGCAATTTGACATCATTATGGATAAGTCACCGACTGGCAAGTATCACCACATCTCTTGTTTTAGTGTCTAAAGAGACTTGTAAAAATTCCCCGACCATCTCTGACAACATTTGTAAAACTTTTTAAAAGAACTTAGTTTTTTTCAAACTAAATTTGGACTATTTCTATTGGTCATGACATGATTGCATAAGTGCAGCTAAGCAATTCGACATCATTATGGATAAGCTGCAGTGATGTACTTACAGTCACTGACTGGCAAGTATCACCACATCTCTTGTTTTAGTGTCTAAAGTGACTTGAAAAAAGTCCCCGACCGTCTCTGACCACATCGAAAACAGACCTGCGATAACACCTTTGTCCCATTTCAGGGGCTTTACCTCCTGAAGTTAGCTTATAGCACAGAAGCACTTTCGAGGCATGATGTTCAAGTCATTGTCACTTGAGTGGAATATGTGCATATTCTGCCTGTTTCAGTGGAAAGGCCTTAGGATTACTGAATTCCCCTGTCACATGTGGATAGAATAGCACTTTTTTACTTTTTATTAAATAGTCTCTGAAATGCCTTGACCTTTATGACATCAAACTGAAAATACAACTGTGCCCTCGCATCCTGAAATGTAAATGGTTTATACATGCAGGTAAGCTTATATCACATGGTCTACATCCCCAGAAAACACTCATACACGCTACAGCAGCACCTCTTGTAGCGCACCGATGACACATTCTCATTACGCTTCTAGTAGGTCATTTCCTCTTTCAAGTACAAACGTTCCTCTTCTAAATATGTCACTGTCTTCATGATTATTTCCCTCTTCCGTGCTGATTCTACAAAAATAGGCTGAGTTGGCTTGTGCCATATATTTAATTAAATACCAGAAATGTTGACAGCAAACCAGACGAGGAATAGCCTGTATGAAGAGCAGTCCGACGAATAATGAAAAGACATCATTATCCCCCTTGCGTCACTCAGTAATGCAACACTCGTTCATTTCTATTGCAAAACTGCAAGGGGCAAAATCCCAGTGTGGTTTTTCTATGATCGCATGTTGCTTACAAAAGTCCAAGAAAACCACCAGTTTCCCGCTCTATAGCCCACTCCAATCTTTCTGTGCTAATAGACACCGGCCATTCTGTATGAGCGATACAGAAAACCACCAAATCCAGCATTCCTTCAACCACAACACACCCTTCTCATGGTAAGCACACAGTGCAATGTCATTCTCATGGGTTATTAGTGGTTAAGCCCACTCTACACTATCCACAAGAAGCCACAATCGCACCATGACAAGGCCACAAACTGGGAACTCGGCAGCTTTATAACAACAGAGACCTGGCCCTCCGCCTCAAAAGGCCCTGTTCCACTCCTCCAAAACTACGTACCGAAGAGGCCTGGACTGACCACAGGAAACTGGATGTATAGTAAACAGGTGGTGGGGAAACCCAGATCACTCCACCCTGTTTACAACAAAAAAAAAACCCTGAAATACATTTTTAACAACTACTGTAAAATGTTGTAAGGGACTGGCTGGGTTTTGTAATGAAAATAAATTCTAAAGAGAAATTCTAAACAGAAAAAAAGGTTAATTGGTTTGAAACTATGAGTAAATGTGTCATTTTTTTTTCATGAGACTAAAGCGAACCCTACCACCGAGTCACCAACCGAACATGATCATTAGTGGCTTCTTTCCAGCATCATATTTCGGCAAGAGAAATTTGCGGCTTTGAGAGCAAAACATGGGAATTCACAACAGCCGCAACGAGGCTAAATGCATTTCTCCCTGCTGGACCTGGGTCAGTGGTTAGTCAGCTCCTGTGCTGTTTTCACAAGAAGCTACAACAAATATTCTTTACTCTGAGCAGTGAACCTTCAGGCCACACGACCTGTGGAACAGCTCTGAGGCTGCTCCAGTATAAACCACTTCAGTCACAAAATTACACTTCCGGCATTTAAGCAGCGTTCAGGAAGAGCATGAACAACATCTGTAAAAAAAAATGTCTGACCTTAAATTCAACTCAATACCCGGCAAGAGATTAAATCATTCTTCAGCATCTGTTCTGCCTGTTTCATACTGCTGTTTAAATCATCTGCTTGGATGTCATTTATTTTGCTCCCGAGAGAAACACAAAGTTAACACACTTTACTGAAAACAACCCAATCTGGCCCACGCTTTTCGAGGAACAAGATCAAAAGAAACAAACAAAGAAACGGAAGGAAAGTCGTTTTTTAACAACACTTTGAGCCTTTTTTCCATTAAGCCTTCTGGGGACAGGCTTGACCTAGACCCAGTTCCTGGGACAAATAAAAGCCTGTTTGGGCTGAGTGCATGGAGTTTGGGGGACTTTCCTTGAAAGCTAATACGTCCAAAGACACAATGAAAAATCTCAGGGACGAAGATGTCATTGAAGCTACAGACACAGACCATGATCCTGCTGTAGAAACCACAAAAATAAAAACACATTTAAATGTACCCCTGGTGTGGATACCAGGCATCGACTCCAGAGCTTTGGACTCAAATCCAGGCAGCCACTAGTGTGAAATACACTAAGTGGACAAATGTATTGGGATGCCATTACACCAAATGGGACTTTAAAGACATTAAGATAAGAAGATAACATATGCCTTAATTGTCATTGTACTGAAGCAGGGTGCTACTCATATAATAAAACTGTATGGGAAACTTAACAGTGCAGACAAGTACAGACAGTGAACATGAATAGTGCACAGGCAACGACACAAAATGAAATGAAGGATTAGAAAAGTATTGCACTTTAAGTGTGAAGGAAGGAAGATTTTGGAGTTTCTGTGGGAGTTTGTGTCCATTCATTCTGTTGACACTGAGGACGAGAAGGTCTGGATCACAATCTCTGTTCCAGATCATCCCAAAGGTGTTGGATGGGGTTGAGGTCAGGGCTCTGTGTGGTCCAGTCAAGTTCTTCCACACCAAAGTCATTCTGCCATGTCTTTATGGAGCTCGCTTTGTGCACTGGGACACAGTCATGTTAGAATAGAAAAGGTTCTTCCCCAAACTGGGTCCACAAAGTTGGAAGCATGGTGTTGTCCAAAATGAGGTCTGCTGAAGCATTAATATTGTCCTTCACCAGAAATAAGGAGCCTAGCCCAAACCCTGAAAAACAGGTGTCCCAATACTTTTGTCCATATATTGTACCATCTGAACAGTCTAAAAAATGTGTCTTTTCAAAACACACATATAACAAGGCTGACCTTATTTAACCGTGGACAGAGTCACGCTCCAGATCGCCTCCCTAAATCTGACTGCTAATATGTCAAGCTCCTCAGTCATAATACTATATTATACACGAAAACACACTCGGGTTATTTTTGCTGGTGAAATTGTTGCAAGGAATCAACCGCAGATCTACTGAGTCAGAATTGGATTCGGCTCCCACGTTTGTGCGCATGCGCGTTGTGGCTTTGGTGCAGCATGATGAGTTAAATTGAAACCTTCCACCTCCTTTACAGCTCAGCAACCACTAGATGTCTCAGCAGCCCATTCAGACAGAGAACGGAACACACAGGCTTCCATAAAACTAGACAGGCTTTGGTGTCTGGTTTGCTGCCCACCGCGTTTAAACAAAATGTAAACGTGTCCATCCACAATTGACAGCTTTGAACGGGCGCCCTCTTGTGGCCGAGGACAGAAGCGTTATCGGTCTTTCCATGCTTTAAGCACTTCCACCTGAGTACATGCATTTTTGCTCCTCTTATTGAATCCATGTGTGACTGTATGGGTCAGTGTGTTTTTCAGCTTAGAAACTCATGACTCACATGTGCATCCTCAACACAGAAGGGCGAATTCGCTGTTAAGACAGTTTCTCATGACACGACAATAAATATGTTGTTCAGGCAAAAGCAGCCATCTGCAGATATTTCAGCTTGAGTCACCGTGAGATGGAGTGCCTGCTGCATCAGTTTTGCAGCTGGATGGAGAACCATACAGTGTCACTGGGATACACATCTGGAGCGATAACAGCAGTCACATCCAAGCTTTAAGTATGATTTACTGCTGTGGTTCTCAGGCCCCGGGGCTGCACATCAGTCAGTCAGTCAGACTTATGAAGGACTCCATAAGCATATTGGCCAATATGACTACAAAACTCTGTATTTTAGCATTAGTTTGATCAGCTGATGACACCACCTTTTGTATTTGCAACGCATATCTTACCTTTTATTTAAAGCATACACGGTTTATTGGCTACAGCTCAATCCAGGTAAAATAAGAGCAAAAGATATTTCTATTCTTACAGATCACAGTGAGAAAATACTCTTATATATATTTATATTCTAAATATATATTCATTTACATTTGTATTCTTACTGACCACAGTACTCTGTGTATATAGCATAGAGTTAATAGGACAAAGCATTTTCAGTGTATTTTCTATGTCGTATTGTTCTTGTTTTTGTGTTATTTCCAGTTCCACTTCTGCTTCTGGTTCAGATGAAGCCGTCGTTATATAATATAAACACTTGTTCCTCTGTATATGAAAATCCAAACAGTAAGATATTTTAACATTCTCTCAAACCTGAATCTGTCCAGTTGAAATCAAATCATCATCACCAGTCAACAGTGAATGCTGTCACAGCACCCATGTGCAGCAAATGAAGGGTTTAGGGCGTGTTCACATCTGTTGCTGAACCAGAGTAAATGCACTGTTAATTATAATCACATTGTTCTATGTGAGATGTGCCATGTGTCATGCCTTGCACTGTTTCATGTTAAGGGTGGAGAATGAATCACAGATCAATGGAGGGTTCATCCATCAGAATTCCCATGGATCCAAAGATAGATCAAAGAAAATGTATTTATCTCATTCCCAAACCTTCATTTGAAGCAATGGAGTTCCAACTTTATATTCACTAATACTATTTCTAACATTACTAATCTCACAATACATTATTTTGGATTAAAAAATATGATGTAAATGTGACTGGCTAAGGTATTTACATAATAGTGGAATATAGACTATATGTCAAGCTTTTTGGAAGGATTCCTGAGACTTTTATTATGTGTATTGTGTGCATTAAATACACATGATAAATAAATATAACATTCGTTTATGCAGTTTGGTCACCACCTTCAATTCAATGTCTTAATTTAAGGGCTTATCATATATTGATGTGATACAAGCTAATGGTTATTTCTAACCTAATGGAGTTCTCACTGAATGAAGCTGAGAAGAGTGACCTGCTTCGAACCCCTTTCTGCATCTTATTGGCAAATTAAGTGGCCAGATCATCCGTACAGGAACTACATTTGTCTTAACTAATAGCTGTCAGTTCAGTGAAGGCTAATGGCTGCTTGTGTATGGCTGGGTCACTGTGTCCGCTGCTAGTAATTTGTCTTCATTATTTATGAGAAGAGACATAGAATTTTCTCCTGTTTGCTGTCTCATGGATTATGAATTAATAGAACACATGTATTGTTACTATGGAGCCCTGTAGGTGACATTCCCACATCATATAAATAATACGCAGCCCCAGCTTACTAAAGAAAGGGGTCCTAATGCGTTGGCACTATTTAGTATGGCACGGTACGAGACAGTTAAGCCTAAACCATCAGTCAGTTAGACCGGGGAATGAGATAATTAAGTCATGGCCACAACTTAGTAAAGCATGAGAATGAGATAATTAAAATGATGGCTCTAACTTAATAAGGCATGGGAGCTAGATAATTCAGTCACGTCCACAACGTAGTAATACATAGGAATGAGATCATTAAGTCATGGCCACAACTTAGCAAAGCGTCAGAATGAGATAATTCAAATGATGGCTCTAGCTTAATAAGGCATGGGAACTAGATAATTCAGTCACAGCTTAGTATGACATAGGAATGAAATAATTAATTCAGTAATGCAAGAGATAAGTTACTCATGTCCAATTTAGCAATGGGATCTAGATAGCAGGTCATGGGAATAAAATACAGTAAAGTTTTGCCCAAGTCAGGCCATGAAAAAATAAGCCATGGCTAGATCTTAATAAGGCCTGGGAACTAGATAGTTTAAGTTCCTCCCCCGTCTTTGAGTCATGACCACAGTGATTCAATTTCCAAGCCGTAGTAAGTCATGGCCATACATTATTAGTGTTAAGATGTGATGTCACCAGCTGGGCTCTGTAGGTCCCACATAAATGGTGCTATATTGTGACTGAATATGAAGTCATAATATTACTACTAATAATAGTAATAAGGATGTGGTATAATAAACAGTAATCATAAGATTGTAGTTTAGGGGGTTAATAAAGCTACAGTTGAATGAGATAATAATGATTCAGATCATGAACTTGGTTTGTCAGCATCATGTCAGTTGTAGCACACTGCTGCCATTTTTGTCTTCTATTTTGCTCTGCTTCTCTCGAAGCACTTCTGTCTGAATGTTTTCCGTATCCACCATATGTAGGGGACAGACCTTACTCTCACCCTGATCACGAGAAGGTATTTAAATTTCGCTGAGCATAGAAACGTAGCACGCCATCCCTGAAGACTACTCAGCCCTGCGGTGGTGGTTGTAAACTGCCTTAGTGGACAGTTCCCTCATACCTCTAAAAGTGTGTACTTCACCCTTTTCTTTCAAAGGGAATTAATACTTAATAAGGGCACTTGTTTACTTGGCAGGGTAGGTGAACTGACACAGCAGATGTCACTTAAGATACTCTGAAGTAACCACGGAAGTGATTAAGGCACATGTAGAAACATGACTTAAGAGAATTATTAAATGAAATTACAACTGTTAAGGGGTTTTGTCACAAATCTGCAATGCAACATGTGGATGCATCATAATCCTTCTCTAATTTTCTGATTTTATATAAAGTATTAATGTTATTATTAACATTAACTGCATGCATTAGAACTGTGTTACCTAATGTCTCACTGGCATTGCATTCACAGACATGCTTTTAGTCCCAGAAAAAAATGTAAATTAGTTATGATATGTGCATGTTACTGGCCATAGTAAAATTGATTAGAAACTGTGTGTGTGTGTGTGTGTTTAAAACTATGTTTAAAATGTTTAATTACTATTAATTGCTAATCACAATGCTACACACAAAATTAATAAATTAATAATGAATTCAAAAATAGTGTATTGTGCACAGAAGTACTGCTATATGAACAAAAGTGCAATAACATTTGGTTTGCAAACACCTAAAACTAATAAGGAGCTTTTTACCAGCTGAGTTCCCTTTAACACCGTTTTCTGTAAATCTCAACTTAAACATTTGTTGAAATCAAATATAAAAACGAAAACTATTTGCCTCTGCAGGGCATTCACATTTGTTATAGAAAATCAAGATACCCTCAGAGTTCAGAGCATTATAGCAGCTGCAAAAATCAGCCGAGATGTAGAGCTGCATGCTGCACCCAAAAAAGCAACTAACTTTCTGTTAGTTAGCTAGAGCACTGTTATTTATTCATAAATCAGTGACAACAATTCCACGCCAGTGTCTGTCAAAATCCTATACAAGCACCTCATTCTGCTTTATAAGGGACTGATTAGTGATCAGCTGAATCACATCTTATTTAATGAGGAAAAGCATTAAAACACTGCTGTAACCAACACTCTCCTCTCACAGTAAGACGGATGGCAAAAGACTACTAGAAGTTTGTCAAAGCTGCAATACTTATACCTATTAAAACCTGAGAAAGTTAAAATTTTTGCAGTGGTGTATATATATATTTAGAATTTTTAATCAGATTAATGAGGAATCGGCCTGGAATGGTGTTTAATTAACAGGAGTTCTTCGTCAAGAGTTCATTAGTGGAGTTTCTTTCCTTCTTAATGTGTTTGGGATCATCAGCTGTGATGGTCATGTTGGTCCACAGTTAATGATCCTGTTCCACTACGGTTCTACTGCACATTATGGCAAAAACCACTGAACTAAATAAAAAAACAACAATCCATCATTCCCTTATTACAGAACAGGTTCTGGTTTGTTTACCTCTAATCTACAATGTAGAAAAACAATGTAGAAAATAATAAAAACAAAGAAAAAACATTGAATGAGAAGGTGTGCCCAAACCTTTGATTGGTATTATATGCATACATATGTGTGTGTGTGTGTGTGTGTACAATACATGCTTCAATCCATTGCCTTATTAGAAGTCGCTTGAGGCCACAAAGCCACCAGGGAGCCTTGTGACAATCTAATACAATCCTATCCACAAAGCTGGTGCTGCAGCTGGTTTTCCTACCAAACATGCAGGAACTTTGAAGGTTCTGTCTATGAAAGTTTAATGATTGTAACTATAACAACAACAAAACATCTTTTTTATCAACAGTCAAATATGTTTAGACTTACTGAACAAACATACATAATGACCATGCACACAATAACACCCTCCCTCAGAGGTTGCTGAAACAAGCCAACTTCTTCTGTATTTCCAGAAAAGTCCAATCCCGCTGTGCTATTAAGCCATTAGATTTGCTCACAGTTATCACAGAAATTGTACAGGCAAGTTAGTTATACAGTAAAGTTACGTGCCCCAAATATGCTCACAGGACATTTTAATTTTGTGTAAAAGGGTAATGAATTACCCTTAAAGAAAATGTAAAGGTAAATAAATAATTAGAATCAGAAAACTTTATTGCTTAAAAAAACATTAGCATTAGCAGTTAGCATAAGCAGAATGCAAAAACAAACACTTGTACACAAAAGAAACGTTGAAATAACTCTCTCTATCCATATGTTTAGAAAGCGGAGAACTTACTAATATTAAATAAACTGAGATAACAGTTGAAAATTGAGGAAAAGTTTAAAACACTAAAATACGAGGACAAGACTCGGAGCAGCCATGCTACATGCTGCAGAAGCTTCTTCTTCTTCTTTTTTTGGTGGTTGACAACTTTTCAGTGTATTACTGCCAGTGTAATGAACATACAGGGAGTGCAGAATTATTAGGCAAGTGTCACGGCGCCGGGGGCTAATCCCCCAGGGCCGGGAGCTAACCTGGAATGGACACTCGGAGAACCAGGATTCCATGAAACTGACGCTTTATTACAAAAGCCAAAACAAA
>JBBPDH010000136.1:2908165-2922995 GCA_037974565.1 Clupeocharax schoutedeni
AAACACTTTTTGTCAGGGGAAAAAGGGCTTTCACACAAATAAATGTGTCGCAAGATACTCTCCGCTTTTGGGTTGGAACTGGTGGTCGGTGGCAGCCTGTGATGGGTCCAACATCAGGACTGATGAACCCACAACATCCCAAACGTCGGCCATGTTGCTCTAAACTGCTGTAGCCAGAGATTTTCTGTGAAGTGTCTCTCCACCACCTCCTCCCAGAAGGTCTTATTCCATGGGCTCTCCCATACCCATGGGTTTCATCACACTGGGGTACTTTCTGGGCTAATCTCCATCATTTTTTTTTTTGTTTAGCGGAGGGGGGCATCGCGTGGAAACAAATGTAGATCATTTGCGACAAACAAAAAAATATGTATGGAAACGGCTCATGGGAAGATTTTTTTTTTTTTTTGCGACAGTGCGTTCTGGGGAGGGTGACGTCATCACGCACACCATTTTATCGATAAAAAGCCAGTTGGATGGAAACATTTCACACACTTTTTTTTACGCCAATTCTGTTTGCCCATAACAAAACGTCGCAAAACACTGGATGGAAACTTGGCTAACATTACAGTCCTCACACCCCCCACCCCCGTTCCAGACCCCCCAAATTAATATGCTTCTGATGTCCATGCTTGTCAGCACATTATCTTAAATTCTTAAACAGCTGCTTATAGATTGACTTGGTTCTTTCATTGCTGTAGCTGAAGAATTAAAAAAAAAAAAAAATTCGCTCAGCATATTTTTGATTTTGACCATTACTGCATAGGAACATTTTGCTGTAAATACTTATAAAGCAAAAAAGTGTATGATTAATTAATGAGTGCTTGTTATTAGATACATTTTTTAATCGCTTGACACCCCTAATAATCACATTGCTGGATGGTCTGAGGTAGGCTCTTATTTCTTATTGGCTTATTTCTCTAGAGCAAAACTAAAGAAGCAATCTGTGGACACCACAGACAACAGAATCTGCAAATAACTTGTGTTGGCTTACCGTATTTAATGTACAATTTTAGCAAAATTATTTCTTGGCTTGCTGGATGTTTTGGAATTATATGCTAATGTAATACTAATATACTTGTGTTAACTATTTCGACCAGTTTTAAACGCTCTGCTGCTGTGTGTATTTCAGGGCGCAGGAGCTTGTTGCTTCCTTTAGCAGTTCAGGACCTGAGGAACAGAGTGAAAGCTTGTCAGCACAACTGTCCACTGAACCGGACTCAGTGAACGAAGACACTGGAGCTTTAAAGCGCAAGAAGAAAAAGGACAAGAAATTGGGCAAAGAGGCAGTTGAGGATGCAAACGGCAACCGGACATCAGAGGGCCATTACGAGACAGCGGGCCATAACACCAGCACTAATGAAATGGAACTACACCCAAACTCCAGCAGTGAACCTGAGGTGAAAAAGAAGAAGAAAAAGAATAAAAGACTGGAGGAGAATGAGGAGCCCTCTGCCACCGATCTGCCAAACAGTGATTCCAGCGGATATCTCAGTGACAAAAACGGCAAGAAAAGGAAAGCACAGGACAGTGAGGGTCTCCATGAGGACCCTGACATGCCTATGGCCAAAAAGAAGAAAAAGGCTAAGTGATGAGTGTGTTTATACTGGGACTGTCATCTAAAAGTGCCTCTTCATGGCATGCTGTTTGTATGCTGTTAATATAAAATAAATATAGAATTATTTGGTAATATGTAATTCTGTCATTTTGCCAATAGAGGGCAGTACATTGTTTTCAAACTTGCACAAATTGTGGCTTTTAAAAGCTGGTTATGTTTGATGATGCCATACAGTGTTTGTTTAGTCCCTGTAAGGTTTAAAGGATAAAATGTTGAGCCTTCTTATTCAGTAGCCCCTGTAATGTGTAATCAACAGGCAAAAGAACCTTGAATGCAATTTTGCAGTACCAAACTCTGCACAGGACTAATCCTTAGAAGAAGGACTGAGATTTTAAGAAAGATCTGTAACGGTCCCACTTGTGTCCCTGTCTGAGGGATTTCCCCAGCAGGATCTACCTTTCCAAGCCAGCGTGCACTTGCTCTCGTCCCGGCGCCAGCATTTCATGTCGAAGGTATAAAGTTTCTAATTTTACATGCACAGGAAACATAAAGGGCCGTTCCAAACCTCCAAAAAAAGATTTCTGACTGGAGCGGGGAAAAAAGAAGAAAAAAATCTCAAGGAAAAACGGCGTTATTGGCAGGTGTTCGGTCTGCTCCCTGCTGTGGCTCCTGAGGAAATATTCCCACCTCTGCTCACCAGCTCTGGGGCAGTAGGGGCTCTGTCCTGCAGGTGGACTTGTTAGAAGCTGGTGATTAGCCACGTCTTTGTGAAAGTCTGGTTTGCCCATGTATGTTCTATTTGAACTTGTGGAGCTGGAGGTGTGTAGAACGACCTGTTGTCACATCTTAATAGACCGCTTTGTTTAGATTATCCAAAGACGACTTGGAAGCTTGTTTATGATGACTTGTCCAGCTAAGCTAGTGGTAGCGATCCAATCTACCCTAACAATGTCACAGTTCGCAGTTTTTGAAATGAATAAAACGAGTTTTTCTTTAATCTTGATTGGTATTTTCATCAGTTTTCTCTAAAGATGGCTCAGCCCAGCATGAGATTCAAAGTTTTAAAATGTCTCTTAAAACGGTTCTTGAGAGGGGGCGACTGTCTCACTATCAGGAGATTGCAAGTTGACATTTTGACAGAGTTGAGGTTAGGCAAGTTTACTTTGACTACAACAAATTGTGTAATGCAGCGGGTAGGTTTAAACTGACTGTCCAAAATCTAACATGATAAATAGAAGGCTAAATCAAAACTGCTCCAAATGATCGTTCTCTTTAACATAGTGCACTATGTTTAGTGTGCAATAAATCAGAATCATAAAACGTTATTTATCCCGGAGGAAATTGACACAAGACAACAGAATAATGTGAAATTAAACGCAAGATAAAATGAATAAAAGAAGTCTAAATAGAATCTAATAAAAAATCCAAGTCAAATAAAGTAAAATCTGAATAAAAATAAAAGATAACAACCATAATATGAATATAATTAGTAATATTTCTTTCATCTTGACTGGACTTTTCACCAGTTTTCTCTAGAGATGGCCCAGCTTCGCACATGCTGCTACAGAAGAGCAGGTCAGTGTTGTAGAGTGCATGAGAAAGTTCAGAGTGGCAAAGTTAAGCGAAGCAATTAAACTCCTATTGTCCTTCTGCAATTATGACTTCTCTGAAGTACAGTAAATTGGGAAACCATTGTTTATTGCCCCGCCTTGGCCCCGTATTTTCATTTGCAATCTAAACTGTGCTGCACCACTGTAAACGTGCTGGTCCCATCCCAACTTTCTTACCGATTCAGCTCTCATATATTCAGCTCCCCCCTCTTGCCTCTGTTCCAAGCCCTTTTTACAGTCATACACTCCCTCTGTGTATATGTGTAACAGCACCTGGCCGTGTTTCAGATCCGAGTCACTGGGGATTATGTGCAGACTGATACATTGTGTTTTTCTTTTGCCCCTTTTGTTTCAGAAAAACAGTCTAGGCCTTTTTCACAAGTTCACAGTAGTCTGCCTCCCTTACCCCACAAGACCCAGGGCGCTCTTTAGGAGGCATGCCCCCCCACCACCAATGTTTTGCAGGAAGGTGGCCAGGAACGCTCGTATTTTGAATTGTTCCTCCTTTGTTTTTCCACTACCTGAGGGCTGTGGGAGCCTGGCGTGGAGGCTGGAGGCGAACGAGTTTGGCGGCTTTATTGGGGCTCCAGCACTGATGAGTGGTGCACGCTCTCACGTTGATTAATGGAGCTTTGGAGCTGATTTGGAGCAGGGTGGACTTGGCTGGCCATAAATGACACCTCATAGATATCTGATGCATTAGTGTTCGCTTCCCCCTGTGACACCCACGCAACAGCATGTATGTGACGTTTCCTCAGGTCTCACTGACCTTGAACAGAACAGAACAGTTCATCCCTGCGCTGAACAAATGTGAGCCTCTTCGCTGTTGGCAGTGTTTGAAAATTATTTGGAAAAAGAAGCCTCAAAATAAAGGTAGCGTACAGAGAGAAGCCTCTTTTGGTTCCATAGAGCACATTTGAAAGGATGTTTTTCAAAAAAAAAAAAAATTTTTGTAAATGATATTCACAGTTTTAATATGGCTCTTAAATGGGTCCTTGAGAGGGGGCGACTGTCGAAGCCTCACTATCAGGAGATCGCAAGTTGAGGTTAGGGCAAGATTAAGCACGTTTACTTTGACTATTACAAATTGTGTAATGCAACATGATAAATTTAAAGAGGGCTGAATCAAAACTGCTCCAAAGGATTGTTTTCTTTAACATACTGCACTATGTTTTACGTAAATCCGAATCGGAAAACTTGATTTATCCCGGAGGAAATTGTTCATGTTGTAACTGCCACATCACACAGACAGAGAAACGCAAGACACCAGAATAATGTAAAATTATGAGAAAGTTAAAATACAATAATGAACATAAGTCTAAATAGAATCTAATAAAAAATCAAATAAAGTAAAATCTGAATAAAAAAATTAAGTGTAAGGATAACTATAATATGAATATAATTAGTAATATTGCACTTGCGCCATATTTCTGCTTTAAATATTGGAATCAAACATTCTGATGTTCCCTATGTTCCTTTAACCTGAGTAGCCAAAGGGGACAAATCTGTTTTAAGGGAGATTAAGGGAGGTTTCTCGATACGCTGATCTCTCTTTTCCATGTATGGTCACGTATGGAGAGGCTTCAGAATGTATGGAGAGTGAAAGAACTACAGTATGAAATGGGATACCAAAAATACGCTACTTTTACTCTTTCAGTTTTTCAATGACAGTCCTTGGTCTCCAACCTTGGTCCTGGAAAACCCCATGTTTTAGTTGGATTGGATTAGTCTGATTAGCTGGATCAAGTATGTTACAGCAGGAAAAACAGCAGACTGGGAACCAATGTAGAGTGTAATCCAAGACGATAACTAGTTTTTTATGTTGGTTCTGGAAACTCTTCCCACGTTTCATTTTTGATTGCGATTACTTTGATCCCACACAGATCAAAAGTACAAAACCTGCTGGTAAGTTAACAACATATGAGCTGAATGAAATTCATATTATTGCAGTTCAAATGGGTCTTAAATCAGGAATCCTCAGTCCCAGTCTTCCCAGGATCCTACGGATGATTTGGCACAAACTTGGCACATTTTGATCAGTTTTAATGGCTGTTGCTTCTACATAATTATATTATTTACGCCTATATGGAGAACCGAAAAGTAATTGTTGTTGCACTTAACATGTGTAAACATTACAAAAGCACTAATATTCTTTGGGTGGCCTGAATGTTGCACATCACAAATGTAATAAACAGCTTATGTAGAGAATCAATATAAAATATATTATTTGGTCCTATGGGGTGAGCTACTCAGTAGGTGGCAGGCCTAGTTCCAAGTTGGTGACCCCTGTTGTAGAATATAAGCTCTATGGAAAAAATAATGAGACACCTGTCCATGGAGTTGGTCCCCCTTTGCTGCTATAACAACAGCTTCCACTCATCTTGGACGGCTTTCCACAAGATGATGGAGTTTGGAATTTGTGTCCATTTATTCTGTAGAGCATTTATGAGGTCAGATCCAGATGTTAGACGAGAAAGTCTGGATCTTCTCGCCTAGTGGTGGCCTAGTGCTTAAGGTATTCGCCCTGCAATCAGAAAGTCCAGGTTTGATTCCCAAGACTACTAGGTACCGTCCTCACACACTGCTCCCCAGGCGCTGTGTTCGTAGCTGCCCCCTGCTTCACTTGGTGAATGAGTTAAATGCAGAGGAAGAATTTCATGCTGTTCACACTGTGTGCTGTGGTGTGTTCACGTATGACAGAATGGTCACTTTCACAATATCTGTTCCAGTTTATCCCAAAGGTGCTGTATGGGGTTGAGGTCAGGGCTCTGTGCGTCAAGTTCTTCCACACTGAACTCCTCCAGCCATGTCTTTATGGAGCTCACTTGGTCCACTGGGGCACTGTCATGCTGGAATAGAAAAGGTTTTTCCCCAAATGGTATACATTAGGGAGCTCCTTACTCAACATTGTAAACACCTGACCTGCATCATCTTGCACCAAAGTAATATAGTCATTTGAAGTCCCACAGAACTCATCAGGAGCTGTGATTGGTCAACCTTCAGTCTTAGTTTTAATATTTCACACAGTGACACAACTGTTTTGCTGATAAATCTGCATTGCGTTATCATTTCTTCGGAAAAAATCAGTGTAACCTTCTAGACGTCTGAGGGTTCATGGAGTTGGCAATGGTGCTCACACGCTCCCACTCTACGCCGCTTCACCTGATGCAAACTGCTGACTCAGTGGTTGGGCCAGAGTTCAGCAGAAACCGCAGCTTAGTCCCCGAGGCCCTCAGTTCCACATCCAAACACATTATGGCCCATAATACCGGCTGAAACAGTCCTCCCCGTGGGTCTCCATGGAGATGGCACTGTTTTGGATACAGCCCATGTTTAATTCCTCCGGGGAGGCTTTTATTTGGTAACACACTAACAAAAACAAGCAATTAATAGATGACGAGTGCCAAGGACCTTCAAAGATTTGCTGCGCTGTTTGATTTTGGTTTACATAAAGATGATGTCCTCAAGGAGATAGGAGGAAATGACATCATGCCTTGGTTTGAATACATCCCCATTGATTCACGTGTTTATTTTCACTGTGCTGGAATAATTGATCATTTGTTAGCAAACTTTTCCTAATAAACATGCCCTTGCTGTGTTGTCTAGTCCCGCGCAGGCATTTCCCATTGTTTTCTAGTGTTCAAGGTTTGGAGTCATTATTAACGAGCTGAGTCGATTTATGACCTCCGTCCCCTCGCCTTCTTTAGTGCTCCTTGCCAAATTAGGTCGCTTCACGCCCAAATGGGCTGTTTTTATTGTGTTGGAAAATATGGCTTTTGGAAGGTGTGCATGTAATTGGAGCGATTTTCTCTCCTAAAAAGCATTCCATAATAACCAAAAGGGTGAAGTAAAAGTGGTGTTTTATACATTAAAGGGAATCGGAAAGTGCATTGTATTTAATGCTCTGTTTTACCAAATGCAAAATCTGCCCTTGAAACAACAATCCTATGATTTCAGCTCCATTTCTCCATTTTTCTCCATTTCAAACAAATGAATTGGATGCTGGAGAGCAAGTAAGCATAGACGTTCAAACTTGATGACATCAAGCAGTCTTGATGAAAAAAAATGTATTTGATGTCTGAAGTTTGATTCTTTAGTTTTGCATTGGAGCTACAAGGGAAGACTGCCCTTGTAGGAGTCATCACAAAC
This sequence comes from Clupeocharax schoutedeni, assembly GCA_037974565.1. Classification (NCBI taxonomy): domain Eukaryota; kingdom Metazoa; phylum Chordata; class Actinopteri; order Characiformes; family Alestidae; genus Clupeocharax; species Clupeocharax schoutedeni. The sequence continues at coordinate 2,915,480 of JBBPDH010000136.1, forward strand.
AGACTCCTTTATGTGGTTTCTGCCATGCTGTTGTCTATAAAAATGAACAAATGCACAAACCTCTCTCTGTAGACACTTCTATTTCTGTTCAAAATGACAGGTCAACAGGTCAAAATCCTCATGTATAAGTTTCTGTGGGTTCTGTAGTGTTCTTCATGCTGATTTCAGATCTGTGTTTAGTTGTTCCTGCAGGTACAGTGTTTGTGATGAAGCTAGTTCTATACTGCATGATAGTTGGTATAATGATCATATAATAATCATATGCTGAGTGTTTCTGAAGAAACAGTGGGAGCTGACTGATACTGATCATTATATATCTGTCTGACTTCACACTGAATATACTGAAACAGTACTTGATTGGTGCTGCACTTTGATAAAAACCGATTGCAAGTCTATTGCAGTAGATCTAATATTACTCAAAAAGCTGATGTCATTGAAAAAAATGAAAGTAGATCTGAAATCAGCATGAAAAAAGAAAAGTGGGTTGCGGTGTCTGATGATTACAAAAAATGTGTTGTTGTTGACCTGTGTTATCTTTTAACAAATATGTTTTATTGATGATGGTGTGTCTGCTTCAGAAACCTCATAAACAAGTCTATGCAGTATGAAGCAAGTGTACGTTGTTAATAATAATTACAACTAGTCTTACAGCTCCAATGCAAAAATGGAAAAAGAAGAGACATTAAAAACATTCCGGGGAATCAGGAAAGGTGAATAAGGAGGTAATTGTGTAAATCTGATGTGTCGCTGAACTGAAGTCCTCACAGGTCTGACGGGTGCAGATAGAAATGACATAAATGGTTAGGAGAACTGGGGAAGATGAGAGGAATAAAAATGATTTAGAGGTCATTGTTGGAAGATACTTGGAGAAGAGATAAAGATCTGGGACAGCTTTGCTTCGGGGCTTAAGGCTGGCAGCCTGGCTCACTCACTGTTTCTCCTTTTCCCTTTCCCTCTCTGTCTCTGGGTGAGTTCGCACAGAGTGTCCATGCGATCCTGGTCCGGCTGCAGGGATGGGCGCTAATTGGCCCTGGCTCCCGTCACATATCCTGTGTCAGACTTTCCAGGCCGGACGGACGGGCTTTTGAACCACACACATGAAAGGAGCAGGGATTTATGGGAAAGGCCCGTGGGCTCTGACGTGGAGGTCCGGGCCGGCCGTCACGCCCCTCCCCACCACCCATAGCCCCTTAACCCCCACCCTCCAGCCTCCACCTAATTAGTGATTTGTAAGCATTTCTGTCCAGCCTTCCCAAAGCTTCCAGTGTTGGAAAGCCATAAAAAAGAGAGGGGGGGGGGGACTCTTAAGTGTTCTAACAGCCTGACCTGTATTTCTTCGTCTTCAAAGAGCGCGCCTGTATCTTGGCTTAACTGCTGGAATTGAATCATATCAAAGGCCCTTCCTGGGGGTTATTGACATCCATGAAATCTTTTTATGGCGTTTTCAAAGGGAAATTTATGGCACTGTTGGCACCTCTGTTTTTGACTCGCACACTCTTACATTTCTCTCTCCGAGTCGGTCCGCAGCCATTTGTTTGTGTATTTAATTTTTGAAATGCCTTGTTTGGCAGGACTGTCTAATTTTAGAGATTTCAAATCGTAAATCATGTGAGGATAGTAAATCATATATCCTTTGCGTTGTTTTTTTTTTTCCTCACTAGGTCAGAGCTATAAGTAAGTGTAGTGCAGACCACGCTATAAACAGTTCATTTCTGTCAGTGTACAATTTAACTGTTATCTGAGTCTGCATCAAGCTGCTGCCTTCACTGTGTGGTGCCCATTCACAAGAGGGCGTTAATGCGCTGTAAGCAGGCGTGTGTGAAGGCCCTTTACAACAAACACTGCACTTTAAGCTGCCTAATAAAGTCTGAGCAGAGACACTACAAATCCACAGCAGACACAAATCTTGAGCAAAGATCCAGATTTCAGTAATAATGTTGCAGCAGTGCACAGTTCAGTTGCTTGTATGGAGACCCCACTCTCTTATAACTAAATAGTTTGAAGTGAATAATAAGTCTTCAGATTAATAGCTGATTTATACACCTATCGAGGGGTTAGACATACAATTCGAATATGAAACTGAAGGTTAATTACATTCCTTCAGTACAGTTACATGACAAATGAGCAGTCTGTTCTCCAAAATACATGCTAGCCATCAGCTATACTGATTTCCTGAAATAAATCATATAACATATGTGTTGTTTTTCATTTTGTACCATTGTGATGTGTAGTTATAATCTTATTTAGTTTATTTTTAGTTAAAAACGGTTCATATTCCTGAAACACCTGAGGGATTTTTTTCTCTCCATGGTGTCTAAGTAGATTCCAGTAAGTGAGCTCTCCACACTGGAACAATTCTACAGGACCTGGACGGAAGTCCTTACAGCATAAGGGACACTTTTAGGAAAGCATGATGGAATCAACAGCAGCAGCATGTCAATGTCATGGTCACGGTACGGTCAGTGGCCGGTGTAGTCCACTGCTTTTTTGTTGCTTTTGTTCTGGTTTTGCCCTGTTATCTGTTCTGTGTGTTTGGGACTTTTATTTTGACTTGTTCTGTTCTGTTCTAGTTTGGTCACGTGTCTTGTTGTCATGTGCTTTTCTGTTGCAGCTGTTTTCTGTTCCTGTAGCCCACCTGGTTTGTGTTTACATCCTGATTGTTATGTATTTAAGCCTGTTTCTGTTAGTCATTCCTCATGTGTCCATCGCCTCACTTCCCTTGTTTCCTGGTTCATGTCTCGGCCCCCGTGCCTGGTTTTCTTTATTTTCCTGTTTTCTGTTTTTGCACGTTTTAATAAAGCGAGCAGCAGCATGGAAGCCTGCCTGCCTTGTCCCTGTTTGCCCCGAGGTAAATCACGGCAGGGGACTAAACCACCCTGTCGTGACAGTCAGGGTATGAACTACTATTAGCTTAGGACCACGACAGCACTGGAAACCATGTAGGAGGCTAAAGGAAATTAGCATTATTATTGCAGTAATTTTTCCTCATTTTCTTTTAAGTTTTAACATGTATGGCTGATATTATCTAGTTCTAACAGTTTGCTCCAGCAAAGTTCACCCAAGCAAAGATTTAAATTCAATTTTCCATTTTCCAGTGCCACAGAACTATGCAGTACCAGGGGCGCCAAAAGCATTTTTAATGTGAGGGGGGACGCATGGCTCTACGCATGGAGGCGGGTCTTGGGGAAAGTTTCTGTCCTTTTACGGGGTGGGGGATTCTGGAAACCGCTGTTGAATCTTGAATCTTTCGCGAAGGAATCCATTCCACTTCATTGATAGGAGAACACACACACCACGGGAAATCTGCTCCAGGTTGCCTCCAGCTCAGTCACTTCACCTGCATGCGGTGAGTTGGTGATGGTTAGCTGAGTTAGCCAGTGCCACGAAAGATATATAACCATTCTTAACATTGTGAGCTTTCACAAGCATACAAAATCAACAATATTTGAATATAAAAACTATTTAGGTAGATGTATGAATGATGCAATTCCATATTAGGCTAACTGGGCTTGTTATGTAAATTATGTCATTTGTGGGTGGAGGATACATGGGTTTAGGAGTCTGCCATGTATGGTTGCAAGCAACAATGTCTGTGTCTATAGATTGTCTTTTGGTTTCCTTCTGGCTTTGTTTGGCTTCTTTTTCTTATTTTGAAACCAAACAAGCTGCCAAATGATTAAAGTGGTGAAAAGGATCCTGTTACAGTGGATGGCAGTTTGTATACCTGCTTGCTAAGTGTTCCTGTCATTTCCCCTAGTCAGCCGCTTAGGCCGCTCTCCTCCGTCAGCAGATCTTTATTTGGTCTCTGGGACGTCCAGCCCATGTCCCTTGGGGTTTCTGTACCACCGATGAAGGGGGCATTACTCACATCCCTCCTTTCTGCCACCACCGTGCACCTGAGCATCTCGTAGACCACAAGACTGCCTCTTTTTTGAATGGCTCGACGTGTCAAGTCCAAATAACCCCACCAAGACCCACCGCGCTCACCCTGGGTGATGAAAAAAACACATTCTTCTTCCTGTTTGAAAAAGTAGCGACAGGGATGGCAGTTTATTTTTCAAGTCCATCACAAATGACCTCTTTTTTTTTGGTCAGCACTAGGTTTGTTGATCTTTCCTTCTCTTCCAATGTCATTTTAATGCTGATGTTTTTCTACACTAGGCCCTAACCACAGGTTTAGTGCTTTCTCTCTCTTTCTCCTCTCTCCCTCTCTCTCTCTCTCTCTCTCTCTCTCTCTCTCTCTCTCTCTCTCTCTCTCTTTAACACACACACACACACACTCTCTCTCTCTCACTTTCTCAGCTCTCTGTCTCTGGGCCAACTCTGCTAGATTAATTGAGCTTTCTAATCTGCTGGAATTCAGAGGTTTTAAAGATGTCTAGACAAAGCTTAATTGTGTCAAGGACCTGGATGGCTGCGGCACTCAAGTTTTGTAGCATTTTTTAAATAAAGGTATTTACTTTGATGCACAGATGCCAAACACATAAACAACAATGTCTTATTAGAAAGACCAAAACAAATAGAAAAGAGCAAATCGTAAATCTATCCGAATCTTGTAAATGCACCAATATTCGAATGAGCCATGAGATAAATCCGTCAGAGTGCGTTGGACTAGGGGGGCTACGGCCATCCCCTCTTTTCAGCAACACCTCGGCCCGTTTGATTGCAGGAGTGCTGAACACCCACCAGAGTAGGAGTAGGCCATATAGCAAAGGATTTATCTTTTTGTGTGTGTGTGTGTGTGTGTGTGTGTGTAGGCGTATGTGTGATGTGAGGGAACAGAAGCATTCCTCTGCTCTCGAGGGCACTGCGTTTCTCTCCCCTCCGCTCTGGTTGATGTATGCGGGGCCAAAGGGCTGTTCGGCCCTTAATTCATGAGATGATTTACTGCAGCAACACATAAACTTGAGACGTGTTTTCCTGCACTACCTGTGTACGTACACATGACTGAAACTTGTAGCACAAGAATATTGCTTATTAATATATAAACTGCATAATGTACATCGTATTAGCAAGCAGTGCATTGTAAAGTTTCCCAATTTGGTCTATTTGCCAACAATTTGCCAACAATTAATATCCAATGCAAAATAAAATTGATAATAAATGTGAAAAATACATACTGAATGCACTGAATACATATGTGCTTTTTAATTCAGAGTAGAAAACATAGTTCACCATCATGCTTTACCTTTCTGATGTGAGCAGATGTTGCTGTTCATTGTCATGAAATTGAGCATAATGATGTGTGTGACACCAGTCTTTAGTGGTCTTTAGTGGTGGATTGCACAGCTCTGAATGTGCCAGCAACAGTTAGCTGTTCCTCTATTTTGTTTTCATGTGACTATCAAATTTATAGACCTTCTATTGCCTGTAGCATGGCATGAACTGTCAATGCCCTTGTCAAATTGTTTTTATCGTGAATGAAAGAATTCACTGTTCGCTGTCTGCTGTCCATCAATGCGTAGTTTACATTCAAATCAATGGTAAGAGATCCGTTTGGACAGATACAAAAAATGTAAACTGAAACCAATTAAGTCTCTATATCCTCTTTGAAAGACATTTAAGTTTCCCTCTGACATGTATATTATTATATCAACTTGGGACTGATGCTCTTAAACGAGATACTGTTTAACTTTGTCTTATTCCCTCTTACAGGAGAAGTGCACTCAAAAATAAATACATTCTTATGATGACATTTGTTTATTTCCAGATATCAGATTGTCATTCAGTATGAGGCCCTAATATGATTCTTTAAAGTGATGTTTATAAGCCAGTGCAGTATTATGTGTCACGGACGACAGGGGGACCTCGCGTCCATGATTTACCTCGGGGAGAGCAGGGACAAGGCAGACAGTTGTCCATGAACTCAGGTTGCTTTATTTGACGTGAACGAGAAAAACAGAACATAAAGAAAACCTGGCTCAAGGGCCGCTACAAACATGAACATGAAAACAGACAGAACGTCAAAATAAAAGTCCCAAAACCCAATAACAAAACAGAACAAAAACAGTGACCCCTAACGGCCACTGGCCCAGCCATGACATTATGTTCCCATACAGCTATGGGAAAAGTAGCCTAATACACATAATACACACTTATTTTATGACAATTTGTTATAATTCATATTATTTTGCATTAAACTGTTTTAAACTTTGCATTTGTTGTATGAAAAGAGTTCTGGACACTGAAGGCACCTAGTTAAAAATGCAATACTTATTAAGAAGAGCTAGTTTATAGATGGACTGGGGAGTGATTGATGTGCCTTCAATTGTTTACATATCACATCAAAATCTTTTACTTGCAAAGGAATACATTTTCATTTACAAGGGCCTTTTAAAATACACTGAACCCCAGGAAATTTGTGTATCCTATGGGAAAAGCCTTCTTCACAGTGTTCACGCACTAATGACTGAGTTGGTAAGTGCATCTGAATGGAGGAATCAATTGTGTGATTAGAGCTGCAATAAAGCTCTACAGGAGAAACAGCAGGAGCTCATTCATTAACCAGCAGCTGGTTGTTCCCTACTGTAGCACACATTTGGGCAAAGCCTTTAGTTCTGTATTAATAAACACATTGGTTTTATATGTTATCTTTTGAAAAAAAAAGTAAAATGGCCATTTTTTGTTTGCTCAATGCTTCTGGTCTGTATACATATATGTAAATCCAGTTTCCTCATATTCGTGGATTTGGAGAATTGATTAGAACAAAACATGTAAACCTTCACATTTGCAGTCAACACACACTTTCAGTTGGGCCTTTCTCTTTCAGGGTGTTTGTGTGTGTGTGTGAGTGGCTCTCCACGTTGGTGACAGACTTCATTAACACATCCCTTAGCTGTCCTCTCCAAGCCTGTAATGCAAGCCGTGGATTGGGCTGGCGTGCTGAGAGATGTCCTGAGAGGGTCCTGGGAGATGCTGGCACTGGGGTCAAACGGGCTCTGGTCCCTGAGGGCTGCAGCCCAAGACAGTTTTGTGATTTCCCTGCTCCAGCACACCTACTAAACCTCAAATTTGGTGTGTCTGGACACCTCGAATTTACAGCAACATCCTTTAACCATTGTACGTTTTCTTCTGTACAAGATATTTGGTCTTTTTTTTCAAAACTACAGTGATTTTTTTTTGTTTATATCATATTTGGAGGCTGTCTTGCATCATTTTTAGTAAATTTATTAAATTTACTTAACTGAAGTGTTATATGCACAACATATTTCCCAATATGGGAAATATTTGCAAATATTTGCACATTTGAATCAAGCATAAAGAATAAGTCAACCTAGTTTGCTCCAAGGGGCTCACTCCCTCAAAACAGGCTGCAGATTACATTAAATCAACATAGGCAGGAGACTGACTTAGTTCTCAATATCTATCTAATATTTCTCATCGCTAGGCTATTGTACACTTTTTTAAAGATTATTAAAATATCATGACAATGAATGAAAATTGTCACGGCTGAGGCCCAGTATGGGCCACCGTGTGTTTATTTTGATTCTGTCTTGTGCCATGTGTTCCGTTGTTT
>JBBPDH010000136.1:2926340-2937205 GCA_037974565.1 Clupeocharax schoutedeni
TTTTTGAATAAACCCCTGAGATGGAACCTCGCTTTCCGGTCTGCTCCTTTTCCCAAGGCAGTTCGCGGTCCAGGGTGGTTACATCTCCCCTGGATCCCGACAAAAATTGTAAAACAGTCAGCTATTAGAGAAGATTTTCATCTGATTGTATGGAGTATGTGACATTGTAACAGTAGTATTACTAGTAATAATAATAGTCCGTTGCTGTATAATACTTTATAGGCTCTGTGTCCTTTACAGGTCCACTATAGAATAATACCAAGAATAAACTTGGCATTCTTTTAAGTGGTCAGAGACTACACACACACTGCTGCAGTTGCTCCCAGCTGAGATTGTGTGTGTGTGTTATGGGGTGGTGAAAAGCTGACCGAAGTACTGCACAAGATGGATTTTGCGGATTCTCCGCCTCATTCCTTTTGGAGGGTTTTTGTTTTTGGAGTTGTGGTTTTGTTCAGTGTTGTGATGGATTCATAGGATTTCCTTGCTGATAATATATGTAGAGTCTTTGTATTTGTTAAAGGGTTTTGTGATAGTCAAAGCTGTATAAAGAATTCCAGTTTCATCTTGACGGTCGTTTCTTTATGCTGTTGGTTTTGTGTTGCAGTGTATGAGTTTTGCATTCATCAGTGGTGGTTTCGATGCATCTGTGTGTGTATTTTGAGAATGGATCTTGGGGCAGAATTGTGGAATGTGACCAGCAGTAGGCATGCAGCCTTGGAGACACCCGCTGACCTCACAGCACCCATAATTACAACAGCAGACGCCCACAGAGGGGCCAGACCTGCAGGTGCAGACTTTCTGATGTCCTCTATGTGTGTGTGTGTGTGTGTGTGTGTGTGTGTGTGTGAATAATGGCCCCAGCAGATCTCCTATGCTCCTGTAAAGTGAGCGGTTCCGCCACTCGTCTTCGTCTCCGTTTCTAACCCCCACCCTCACCCCATCCATCTAAAGCATTATCACCTTATGCTCCGCCAGTCTCTCACACTTGTGCTAGTGTGTGTTTGTGTGTGCTGGGCCTCATAATGATAATACAGAAACAGCTATTAGCTCCTTAATAAGTGATATTGAATAATGACTTTAGACTTATACTTTGTGTTTTCAGCTTGAGTTTACACAATATAACAACATATGTGATGAGCCGTTATCCAGTGCCAGCTGGTATAAACAGGCTAGTAGACCCTATTCAGAGAAAAATCGACATCAAATAAGGTTGAATCTGTTGCGTGTATATTATTTTGCTTGTTAGTAAGAAATTTCTAGAACTCTGCAGGCCTACAAACAACAGTGCCATCAAAATGTGTCGAGAACAATTTGAGTTAGCTAAGGTGCTTAGGATTTCTACGCTGATTCACACAGTCTGTCTGGGATTCTGCATTCATTTATATGTTGGGAAAGATTGAAAGTCCATGACGAGGGCAGCTGGTAGCCTAGTGGTTAGGGCATTTGCCCTGTGACCAGAAAGTCCGCGTTCGATTCCCAAGACCACTAGGCACCTCTGAGGTACCCTGAGCAAGGTAACCTCCCCACGCACTGCTCCCCGGGCGCCATGTTCGTAGCTGCCTCCTGCTTCACTTGGTGAATGGGTTAAATTCAGAGGAAGTATTTCGTGCTGTTCACACTGTGTGCTGTGGTGTGTTCACGTATGACAAATGGTCACTTTCACATCCAGTCTGCAGTTTAGGGAGGTCTGACATGCTTGTGGTCATATAATACATGAAGTTTGTCTAACAGTAAATATAATTTTTTCCAAGTTCCATAGTTGTAATATTTCAGATTTTGATCAATAGCTGGATTAATAAACACACCTTCATACACATTAATACAAATCAACTGGAAAACATTCATAGTGTACATTTATTGGTTTTCTAGACAACTCCTGTCATTGTTTATTGCTGAATCTAGAAAGGGGCTGCAAAATGCACAAGCTTTTTAATAGGGTGTTATTGCTTTTAGCCCTCCTGTCTGACATTATGACCTCCCATCACTGCTGTTATTGACACAGATGATCAAAAATATAGAAAATACTTTTGAAAACTTCAAAATGACCAGTATCATGAGCTGCACTCCCAAAAAGAATGATATGATTCTAGGGCAAACCATGAACTGGCGTGGAACCTTAACATTATGTAGTGGTTCTTTACACAAAAAACATCTCATTTATAAAAGTAAATCTATAAAGAGCTATCCATTCTTAGAGGAAAACCAAAAGTGGTATCGCTCCAGAACCCCTTTATTTTTAGTTGGATCATTTAAATAGGTCATACTTTGCAGAATAATTGAAGTCTATTTGGGATTCCCTTCTATCTCCAGTGCAAAATTTAAGAAGCAAACCTGAGACCCGAACTTGTCTTGGTTGATTTGATTTTGGTAAATTAGCTTTTTTGCTTGACTATCCTTTTAAAATGTTGAGGAGTTGGCCAAAAGCCTGAGCCCCACACTGAAGGCTGTAACAGACCTGTTTAGGTCTCTTTTATAGGTCTAGTTATTCTAGGATCCTTTTGGTAAGGTGTCTTTCATCTTTAAGTGCCTTCTTACAGGCTGTGGTCCTTGGTAGGAACTCACTTGAGCTCACGTCGCTCGAGCTTGTGCTTTCTTTCTCACTCTCTCTCTCTCTCTCTCTTTGTCTCTCTCCCTCTCGATGTGTTCTGGCCTCCCCATATAAACCCTTGCCTCAGCCCTCCTGAATTTATAGTGGAAAAACTTGCCTCCTCTCTTCTAATACCTTTTCTTGGCCCGGCTCCTAAACGCAGCATCTCATTGTGGAGCGAGTGTTTTACAGAGCGTGGAGCCGTGGGTCAGAATCAGGCCGTCCACCTGTGCAACAAGCAGCGAGCGAGGCTGGAGGAGACGTCCCGGGACCTACCTCTGACCACTCATTGAGCTCAGTCGCAGGAAGTCACCTGGCCAAAAGGCTTCTGAACCTTCAGACTACTGCATGCGCTACAGGCCACAAAAGCACTGCAAACAATAAACAGAGGGGCAAAAACACACCCCTGTCACCAGACACAGAGACGGCATCATATCCTGCTGGCTAACACAGCAAATAAGCTCCAATGAAAAAAAGTTTATAGGAACAGTTGCCTGCGTGTTATAAAAGCGCCAGAGTGCCGAGCCATAAAGGATTTACAGAGGTGACACCCGAGTGTTCACCTGGGGTGCCAAAAGGTAAACACATCTGCAGATCTCTCATATTTGTGCCACAGTTCACAGTCTCAGTTTTGCATTGGTAAAATTAATTGCCACAAATGTTGACTTGCTTGAGGACTGCCGAACGGACCTGAAGCACACCAGAATCCTTCAAACTGTGGTAAGCCACCATTTTATATGGGCCATTTAAAGCTCTGAAAATACCCTCCTTTGGCTGTTTGTTTTTCTCCAAGCCACCAAAGCCCAGCGAAAATGATCAATCGTGTCCACCGCTAACCAACTCACTCCTGTCTAAAAATGACAAGGCATCCAGACCTGAGTAGTAGCCCAGACAGGCACATAGAAACTTACATGCTGCAGTTTGGTATGCTCTGGCCAGGCCAGGCCAGGCCAGAAGACTCCTGTACACAGGAGACCTGCTTGGACTGGGCTAAAGTGGCACACAAATGAAATAGCCCATGCTGCGGTTAGCCTTTCCGTCACCAAAACAGCACACAAACCCACGAGATTCTGATGAATATTTCAGCAGGTTGCCATGGCTGGGTGAGTGGTGAGCAGGCCTGTGCTGTTTTGTAGAACTCTGAATCCTTCTTAATAACACAGGTCAACAGTTTAAATCATCATATATAAGTTTCTGTTGGTTCTGTAGTGTTTTTCATGCTTTTTCCTGCAGGTACAGTGTGTGTGATGAAGCTAGTTCTATACTGCATGATAGTTGGTATAATGATCATATAATAATCATATGCTGAGTGTTTTTGAAGAAACAGTGGTGTCTGACTGACACTGATCATTATATCTATGCCACAGGGTGGCCTGTCTGACTTCTCACTGAAAATATTGAAACAGTTCTTGATTGGTGCCTGTGGTTTAATAAAAAATGCATGCAAGTCTATTGCAAATATAATATTACTCATAATTCAAAAAGTTGATGTGACTGAAAAAAAAGCAGATCTGAAATCAGCATGAAAAACTGGTTTAGAAAAGTGTGCTGTGGTTTCTGATGATTACAAAAAAATCTTTTTGTTGACCTGTGCAAATCTGACATGATACAGGATGGGTCATTTACGGCAGTGTACTACTGACAGTCTTGATTCTTTACATTAGCCAAGATCTGTATTTGAAAAGTGTACTCGTTCACTATTTTAGGGCACTATGTCGTGAATCAACCATTTTGTAGTGTTGTTCGAAATTCCAACTGTCAAATTCACCCACTAGTAAGTGCACTACAAAATCGCTGCGCAACACGCCAAAATCTAGTGTTCAGACACTGTACACTACATGAATACACATAGGAGTAGGTGTCCTATGTCGACAAGTTTTCAAGCTGGAAATCATCTGCAGTAGGCAGGACGTTAACATTAGCTGCTATGTGCTATCACCATATTTACCCTTGACATTTGATTTCCTCTCATGAGCAAAATACATCTCAGAAGCTTCGCCCTGATGGAATTACGTAATCTCCTCTGCAACTGTATCTTGACACGTGTTATTAAAATTAATGCTCGAATTGGATACATGTCTCTGGAAAGTTAGCAAGCTAGGATAGCTACTGAAAAAGCTTTAAGGAAAAAACTTGCACGCGAGATCGCCACAGTTGAAAAAACCTTCTGTTAGATTGTTTTATATATATATTTTTTGTGTGTATGGGCAGGCATACCTTGTATGGCTACAATTTATGCATTTAAAATGTACGCTGTTAGCATAATGCTGCAATCCCCATCATGTTAGTCGGCTACTCCAGTGCTGCAGAAAAAATAGACATTTTAGCTAGAGGTTCATATATTTAATGGTATGGAAATATTAAGTTTGCACTTTTTATAAAGTGCACTTTTTGGACACAGATAAGGTCTCCATGTCCAGTGCCAAGTATCGACTAAAGTGATATATAGCCCAACAGTGTTGAGCCATGGAGCGGAGGACGTGTGTTCTCTGGAGTGATGGAGCCCCATCCAGTACCCAATCTACTAGTCTTCAACTGTACCTGACCCCAATAGCACTGGGGCTAAATGCAATCAAATCTTCACAGCAATATTCCAACATCTAATACAAAGCCTTTTAACAATATGAAGCCATTTCTGCAGGAAAGGGGTTGCAAATTCGACCACTTTTGTATTAATAGTACAAACACTGGATGAACATGTGTCTGCAGACTTGCAGACATTTTATGCATTTTGCATTAGAATAAATCACATGTATCTTTAGAATAGTTATGGTTAGTGATAATTATAAAAAAAAAATTGTTGTCCTGTGCCAACCTGAGCTGAGCTATGATACAGGTTGGGTCATTTATAGGCGTGTGCTACTGAGCCAAGAGCTGTGTTCAAAAAGTGCACTCGTTCACTATGTCGTGAATCATCCATGTTTGTAGTGTTCGAAATTCCAAATTCCAATCTTTAGTGAGCAGATTTACACTTCTAACGAAATTGTGTTCCAAGTATGACCACATGATATCCTATTTAAATTTCCCCACATAAAAAGAACATCAACACATACTGTACACTGTTTCCATTTGACTTTATTTCCTCCCCACTATCACCCAAATCAGCAAGCTAGGCTTGGATGCTTTCACTGGTCCAGTTGGGATTGCTGTAGCATGTCTTTTACTTTGTGCATATTCTACTGTCACGACATATTATGTGCATTAATAATAACATTGTTATGTTAGCAATACTGAGGATTGTCAAATCTGCAATGTTTGTGTCATAACAGTTTATATTACATCCAAATTAAAGGTCATAACATAATAGATCCTGTAATGTCAGCTCCAGTAATGTTATATATAACTGGACCTAATCTATCATGATGACGTATGATATCACATGGTTTGTCGCATGCAACCTGGTTCAAGTAAAGTGTCACATTGCATTCAGCTGATTGTATTCAGCATCAGTTCCTGAACACCTCCGTATGTGGTTTGGCTGACCTGATCATAATCCGGCTTTTCCTGCTTTCAAATGAAATCCAGAGGAGTCTGGATCGTTGAAAATGCATGATAATTCAAAGTGTCAGCATGGTGTATTCATGTTATTTCCATAGTAATCATAACATAATTGAATGTTTGTGGAATGATAAGTGAACAATGACTAAAGTATGAGCTTGCAGAATAAGCCTCAATAGTAAATAAGCGTATCATTAGAAAGGACAGCGGCACAGAGAGGGTCTCTGGGGGCCCAAACTGCTGTTCTTTGACCAGGGCGAGAGAGAAAGAGTCAGTTGAAAAGGAGGGACAGTAATCTCTTCCCTGATTATTCATGGAAGAGCTTAAGCAGGGACATCATTATGTTCCCTCAGCGGAGGGGAGAGTTCACTACAACCGGACACTGCCTGTGAGGCATTGGAGTAAGGCCGGCAGAGACAAACATTGTACATGTCCTTATGTAAAGGCTTAGACCATAAAAGTGATGTGTTCGTTCCATGCCACTGAAAGACCGCTCATTATCTATTTCTACCTTGGCCGGCATGTCAGACTGGAAAACTGCCGTGTTCTCCATACTCCCAGTGTTTGATTCAAGTTTTACATGTTTAACCAGCCGAACCCTCCAAGTGCGTTCCCTTCCAGACTTCAGGGATAAAGCTTTCAGTGTTCCTGAGACCTCTCCATTGTTTACCATTTGTAGCGACCGTGGCAACTGATTATTCTGGGATGTTGCCCACAGTCTTCAGGGCAGAAGCCAAGCCTGTGTTTACGAGGCCAATGAGATCAGTTGAAGCATCGAACTCGGAGGTGGTGGGGTGCTCATACTGTGTGTGTGTGTGTGTGTGTGTGTGTGAGAGAGAGAGAGAGAGAGAGAGAGAGAATAAGGCTTCCCTTCTGCTTCATGATGTCCCAAAAGGATTTTATGCAGTTATCACAGAGGCAGCCAGAACAGCTCAGACTTACCAGTGTTGGCTTGCTCAGCGGAAGACAAGCATCTACAACACGGTCAAAAGACTTGCTGAATCGTGACCCTCTCATCCATTACTCTTAGATATAACTGGCACATGCTAGTGGTAACTCTGCTACTCTCACCCTCTGTTTTCCTCTTGGACCTCAGCTGAAGTAGTTTTCAAAGCATTTATAATATGTTAAAGTACTCAGGACCTCCTTCTTTTGGTTTCACATCAGTTCAAGTTCAGTACATCTCTCTTCTTCTTTATGTTTATCCACACCCCTTTTAAACTTCCCCTGCAGAGAGGTTCCAAAACTGGCCTCAGGTGAATGAATCTATTTCTCAATCTGACATTCTCTGTCCATCTTCAACTTCCCATGCAATATTTTCCCAGACATTTATAACCCACAAAAAGTAGTCAGGATATGCAGTTTTAGTTGAATGGTTGAATCATATCCCATTCATTGCTCAATTTCAGTTCTTGGTATCTGACAAATTTGCTAAAGACAAATCGGGCTCCTTTGCTCTCTATTCCCCACTCTGCCCATCTCGTGGACTTTTTCGTGAAGAGGAGATCCAAAGTAATTAGATCACACTAAAAACAATTTCATGACCCATTTGTTGTCCAATTTCAGTTCCCTGGTCCCTGACTGGCTATCTATCTGACCCCCCCCCCTCTCTCCACCATTTGAACATCCCCTGCAACTGGTTCCAAAGCATTTACAAAATAGAATAGTTAGGATTTGCACTTTTAGCTTCTGAATCAATGGTTAAAATCGTAATCCATAGGGTGCTCAATTTCACTTCTTGGTACCTGACACATGCCCTATTTCACTCTCTGAATTTCTCTCTCTCTCTCTCTCTCTCTCTCTCTCTTTCTGACTTCCCCTGTGGCAGGGTTCCTGAGAGCTCCCAGGCCCCGGCCTGCCTCGCCGCAGACTGTGAACTAGAGTAGCCGTTGATAAATCACTCCATGTAAGGCCTTCACGATTAATTTCTGCCCGTCAGCAGTGAAGCGGCTGCGGCTTTTGGGGTTTGTGTTGGCGGATGGGAGAAAGAGAGGGAGAGGCGGGAGAGTGGGGGAGAAGAGAGGGATGGCGGGTGGGGGGAATAGTCTGAAGATTCGAAGGGTGGCGCTGCATTCCAAAAACAACATTTCCCACCGGTGGGGTAAAGCCACCATTGCCTGACAGCCTGGCATTAATCTGGCCAACATGGAGCCAGATGTGAGATTCTACAGCTGGGGAGGAAAGGAGAAATATCACTCTGCTGTCTCTTTCCCCTCTCTCTCAGCCCCTTCTCGAAATATTACTCCCCTGTTTCTCTTGCTCTGTGCATGTTCTTTTTCACTTGCTCATAGCCCCCACCCCCACCCTTTGTGAAACAAAGACCCGGAGGACTCACTCCCGAATTGGACCAAGCCCAGTCAGCACTATCAAGGCACAGCCTCTCGATCTCTAAACAAAGTGTCGGAGTCCTTGGAGAAATGAGGGAGGACGTGTTGCCATTTCAGCTGGAGATGAATGCCAAACCCAGCCCTGTGCCCACCAGGACAATGTTAAGGGAGACATATAACAAATCATGCTTCAGGCTTCCAGGAGAAGGTGCACAACCAAAACCAAGCATGTCGTGATTTAATGGGATTACCACATAAATGCAGCAGAACCTTAGCTGGAACCACATGAAGACTCTGTTGATTTTAGGCACTTGATTGCACTGTTTTTTCCATGCATAATGCAAGTGTATCATTCCAAGCTGACGATGATGGCATGAGCAAATGAGAGTTGAGGTTTGTTAATTAGGGAGGATGACATTCTCTGTGTACACAAACTTGCTGATTGCTGGGAAAGTTCCTCATAAGTACCAGGCAGGCAGGCTTTTAAACTGGAATTTGATTTCTTTTTTCTGTTCAAGAACACAGCAGACTTCTGAGGTGTGTGCACCAAATGCTGGAGCTAGCCAAGTCCTCAGTAGGCCACTAAAACTCTTGCGTATACATTGCATTAACCACGACCTGCTGTATGCTGAAAATTCACTCCTCCAAAAGACTTATATTAAATTCTTTAAACACTGAGAAAAACAGGCCGACAGCATGTTATACCCACCTTCAGCCACTAAAAGGCTTAATTGCATTCAGTTTATTGCGTTGGATGGTCCTTTTCTGAATTTATATACAGTGCTCATAGTTTGCTGGCTGAGTTTCTATTTAAAGGGAACGGTATTAGGTGTAGTGACTATTAGCCATTTGGGGAATTTTATGAGGACGTGGGAGTAATAGGTTTATTTATAGTTTGTTAACTAGCCACACAAATATATTTACACCCAGCACAGTTTATTTTTCAGTGATGCAATACTTCCTGGACATTAGCGCAAGGCTGTGTTGGGTTTCCAGCGAAGGCGCATGGCTTCAGTGGCTGGCGGCTAATTGGAAATGCATGTTTTAGACAAAGAGGGAAAAATGGACATCTGTTTGAGATTTTCTGCCGGCTTCTCATAGAACAGATCCAGAGGCGTGCAGAAGTGCTAAAAGGCCCTAACTAACCTCAGCCTTTGAGCCGGACAGCCTCCCACCGCACGAGCCTCTTTTCTTGGCGTAATACGGAAAACCGAGCCATGTGCCGCAGAAACAAGATGGCCACCAGAGCAACATGTGACCAAGTTGCGTTGTTTTAGACTGACAGATGTGGAGTTGGCCTGCGTGATGGTGCATGAGTTTTGAATAACATGCACATCTGTTGCCCAGCTGTTCCACCTGCCGTCACTGTCCATTCAGTTGCAGGTGGGCTGTAAATGCATGGCCTCACAACTGCATACTAACACGGGTGGGTGAAATATTGAGCAGGTTTATTGTCCTTCAATGGAAAAATGCCATCATGAGAGCCATCAGGTTTATTAAACAAACCTCCACACCCCCCAAAATACCAGGACCTGGGAATGGACAGACAGCTGTACTTTGATTTTATTAAATACAAATTCACTATCACATATTTCTACAGTGAATTCTGGACACCTTATAGTACATATATAGAGAAGACCACTAGAGACCGAATCAACTGTCGCTGCGTCATTTCCAATAAGCCCACTACTTTAACTCACTCTGCTGTAGACATTTTCCTTATGAGCACACTCTTCTCATAGTAATTCTGGTCTGCTATGCTTGGACTGCTTAGCAGTATGAAGTGGTTTTCAAGAGCATTTCTTTAACAATTGCTGTGATTGTCTCTGTCTTGCAAGTCAGGCAAAAGCAATAACATTCCCTCCTCAAATACTTGAGCTACACAGACAATTGTGCCATCATAGATCAAGACTTTCAAAGAGCTACGGGTTTCATCGCAGAGGGAAAAATGCACAAAACAAATAATACAAATAGGACAGAGGGGAAATAATGGAAAGGAAAACAGAGCGTGGTTGGATCTCCGTGGCAAACGAAAGATGGCCCTCTAAAAATACAAGGAGGCCGGAGTCATGGTGAGGTAGCCTGCTAAAGCAAACAAACTGGGGCAGAGGCTGCAGTACCTCAGGGCTAAGAGTAGAGGAAACCCCCAGTGGAAGTAAAGACTGGAGGGGGGCTGGGGGTGGACGAAGGTTGAGTGGGGAATTGGTGGGTTGATATTTTTGGGGGTCGTGGGGGAGGAGGGGGTTGATGGGATCTCTCTGTCCATCTCTCCTCACTGTCCGCCCAGCTGTGCAAACACACGCCTGGCTTTGGTGGGGAAGGGTGGCCAATAAGCCTGAGACATGGAGGGAAGGCACTGACCCACAAATCCTCTCTCTCTCTCTCTCTCTCTCTCTCTCTCTCTCTCTCTGTCTCTCTCTCTCTCTCTCTCTCTGTCTCTCTCTAGCCCAGAA
>JBBPDH010000136.1:2955350-2968112 GCA_037974565.1 Clupeocharax schoutedeni
GGCATTACTATTTTTGAGAGTAATATGTAATATGTAATATATTACTTTTTTGAGTAACTAACCCCAACACTGTTCACCAAGTGAACACAGCGCCAGTGTGTGGGGACGTACCTTGCTCAGGGTACCTCAGTGGTGCCCAGCAGTCTTGGGAATCAAACCCGGACTTTCTGATCACAGGGCAAACGCCCTAGCCACTAGGCTACCAACTGCCCCTGGTAGTGTATTAGCAACATAAACGAGCTCCACATAACATTCATACACTAAGCTTGAAACATTCCTCTAATCTTTATTTCCTACATGAAGAAATCAGGAGCAAAAAAAGAGAACACTACTGAAAACAATAAAGCACAGAAGTTCCCTAAACACTGTTAGGGGACTATATATTGTAGACCTCTAATACATTATATATTGTTACAGTATGCTAACTATTGCATTCAAGTACAGGGAACAACATAGAGAACAGGTCCTCTGTTCACTATTGCCTACATTGGATCACTACATGGAACACTATTACAGGGAACAGAAATGATCCTCTATTCACTATCCCCTAAACTGGAGCACTGTATAGAATAGTACTATATTTTTTATTTATAAGTTAGTGTTATTGTGTTGTATGTGACTTGCTGCACAAAGTCTCGAAGGCACAAATTTGGTACACTAACAGATGCGGCTTAATGGGGGATTAGAAGTGAACTGTATGTTCGGGATGTTTTTGGCTACTAAATTAGAAAATCAGAAATAGTGCACTATTTGGTGAGTAGGACATAGTTTTGGATAAAGCCATAGCTTTTTGAAAGCAGACACACACATCAGAGGGAAGTGGAGTCCTCTTTAATGATGAAAAAACATAAAATCTGTGTTTTTCTGATAAAAAGCAAACATTTACAAAAAGAGTTGTCTTTTTATCTTACAGCGGTTACAACAGAAAACAAGAAAAAGATGCGTTTGCTTTTCCAAAGCTGAATGCATTTATTGAAACAGAGTGACTTCTTGTGGGTGACTCAAGTGGATACATTTTTCTTTCTACCCCGTCGTAAACTTTATTATTTCCTCTGCAACAACTTGTTTGTAGCAATCTTCCTTTCGGTTCTGAAGTTAGTGAAGGCCTTCGAGAACTGAGGCGTACGATGGCGGAGGTTACCTGAAGAGTCTAGCTGATATTTCCCATGGCTTGGGGCCTTCTGTAACTCCTGTAACTTCTGTAACTCCTTTCAGCGTTTAGCTTTTCGCTCCTGAGATCATATGGAAGTCGTATGCGTTTTTTAGGGGTCATTTGCAGGATGGTGGTTAATAGAGCGCAGTTAATGTCATCGTTAATGAAAGGAAATGCAGTCGCGCTCGTGTTTGTTCCGAGCATGACAGTAGCCGGGCTCAGGAGATTCCTGAGAAGTGAGTCTTCGTCTTTCAGTAATCCGGCTCAGCTTGCATAAATAGAATTATCCACCCTTTCTCTCTCTCTCTCTCTCTCTCCCTCGCTTTCTCTCTCTCTCTTTCTCAAATAGGCCAGCTCCAAATCATATAGATGAAAAGCGGAGTGGAAAAATAGGTCATTTGATTGGTGATTCATTCATTTACACCAAAGCATTACACACTTACCCTGTTGGGTCATACATATCTAAAGGAACACCCTCATATGAATGCCCTATTTTTTATTTAGGCTCAAGAACTTTCACTATATAAACACTGTATTCAAGGCCGACACTTGTATCCTTTCTGAGACTACTTGTACAGCATTAAGTAAATGTAAATATGTCACATCTGTACTGTTTAAACCTGGACTGATTTTAATTAAAAAGGGAATTCCTGTATAGATTTCTTTATTGTTCAGTTGTTGAGATGCACACCAATTCAGACAGGTTTGGTGTGAACTGGTCCATTGTAGAGAAATGTACCAACTCAGATTCCAATAGAACAGTGGTAATAGGAACCATGAATTGCGATGTCTACAACAAAATGCTGTTGGGAAAAAAAACTTGGTGGAAATTATGCATGTACCTTTCTATCTTTACTTATCTCCAGCCACAATAAAACTTTCGAGAGCTTTTAGTGGCATTAAAAATACTTCAGATGTCTGGTTCCATTCACCACCACTGTGAGCAAGTTACAATTGAAACTCGAGAACAGAGCGTTTCACACAAAATCACTCTGAATGACATTATTCACATCTTAAACATTTAATTATGTAGAAATGCTCAGTGGAATTTAACACTCCAAGTGAAATAATATATCAATATTTGCAGGATCAGATTTAAACACAGTCTGTGTGTCATTTAAAAACCAGTGTAGTCTGCAGTGCATGGCTGCTGTAAAATTGAATTGAACTCACATACATCTCTGAGTGACATTATTTTATGTACCGGTTGGTGGTGAGGGTGGTGTTCACTGGGGGGCTTGGGACTGTTGTTTCCATGGCCTTGGGACAGTGTCCACTTTTCCCAAAGTGTTCTTTGTAGCAATAAAAGAGATACTTTAAGGACCCTAAAGAACATTTGAAAGAATATCTCCATCTGTCATATCTGTAGCACTACTGACTGATTACCCATTGGCTTTTATTTTGAGTTCAGTGTAACGGACTGGTAGTACCTGCTGAGAGATGAAGGGGGGGTAGAGAGGATAGAGTAAGTAGGTAAGTCAGCAAACCTAAAGTAACAGATGGTCCACAAACACTTGCAGCTAAAACTCACAACACCCCACTGCCACCCCCCATCACCCCCAACCGTCCTTCCAACAGGAGCCCTAACGGCTTGGTACCCCCTCTCACCTCCGGCATGCAGGAGTGTGAAGCTCTAGTTTTAATAGCCAGGTAGAGATAAGAGGTGCTAAAAGCCACCACTCTGTTTTACATCTCCATGGGGTGTTGTAAATCCTCTCTAATTTGCTTTTTACTCTCAAACTGGTTCGTAGACATTTGCTATTTTCCATAGTTTAAGATCACATTTACTGCCTGTGAGGCATTTTCCTAGCGTTCATCGTTTCTCCAAATGTTCTCGGCCTAAAACATCTCGGCTGACATCATAAAAAATCCATCTGCCCCCTTCGTGACACAGGCTGTCCTCATAAATAAGTCAAATCGTAATTAGTATGCATGATGGGAGATTATCTATGGTGGTAATTGCATTAAAAGTCGTTTGGTCTTGATTATTTACGGCCTTGTTTGTGATGTCCTCTGTAAAACCTATCATCAACAATGTGTATATCATACCTGTCTTGTTGTGCTAATATTTCATACAAATTGCAGAGCCATGTGTATTTATCAGTGACATCCACTACTAATTATTAGAGCCTCATTCTGGACCTTTTATAAGATTGCGCCATAACCTGGTGTTCCAGCAGGAACAGAATTATGAAGTTCGTTTTGATAATGCCACAAAAAAGCATTCATAGTAGCTTTTGGGGCTCCTGGATGGATGTAAATGTCTTCGTATGGTGTGCTGGGGCTTCTTGTTTATTTATCGGGGCATGCACAGGGTTCCTCGATGTGCTCTTCATTCCGTAGATGAGGCAAAAAACCCACATCAGACCATCAAACCATGCATGGGAGCTGGCTGTGACCTCATGGCCATGTTTTTCCCTTCAGTTCCTGGTTTAGGGTTTGTTTGTGAGAGTTCTCGGGGCAGCAGCGGCAGCCTTGAGTGTCTCAAAGTCTCTTTTTTGGGCCCGCCTCGGTTGACCTTTCACCTCAACCCCCCCCCCACCCCCCCAAAAGAACATGGACAGAACCCATAATGGCTCTCTTCCTGCACCGTAAAGCCACAGCACCAAAGGCAATTACAGTAACCATGGCCACGGGCCCAGCAGGCCGGCAGTGCTCAAGCTCCAGAACTTCAAACAGAAATACAGGAGCGGGGCGGGGCACCACGCATCGGGATGGGCCTCAGCACGGAGGGCCTGGTTTGAATTAGAAACCTCACTCCTTCTCTATGAGAGAGCGAGAGAGCGAGAGAGAGTGAGAGAGAGAGAGAGAGAGAGAAGAAAAAGAAGAAGAAGGAGGAGGTGGTTTGGACCATACAGTCTGGGTTTCATTAGAGCCAATTATCTTATCTGTTTCATCTCAGGACAGACCCGCAAGGGCTGAAGGCCAAACTCATGCTAACACACTATCATACACACACACTGTGGAAGAACACACAGACAAAAACATAAACGGTCAAAGTGCTCAGATCCACATACAAGTCAAGTCATGTCAAGTCAAGTAGTCTACGTTGTGATATATATTATGCATTCGGCTGCTCATTGAATAATATGGGCATTAAAATTCAAAGAAATTCTTATTTCAAGTGCATGAACCCCCCTGCTCACACACACACATACAAACACACACACACGCACACATACACATACGTTCCCACACACAGACACACAGAAATACACAAACATTGATACTCGGATTGCACCCCCGGAGAGAATGTGTACATGTGCACATGCATAAAGTATACTTATGCACAGACATGTGCTGCCCCTGATTTCCATTATAGTCCTTAGGGGAGGTGGAGGCTGACATTTTTAGCCCGCAGAAGACGAGACCTATTCATAAATAGTGCATTAACCTGCAGGGCTCATATCAAAGACAGTACTCAAACTGTTTCGCAAGTATTTCGATTCCCCGTTGAAAGTAGTGGAATTTAACACTGACCCAAGTGGACTTGGGTGGAAAGTAGTGTGAGACTTTCTGTTCGGAGGTTTAAAAGCATGTATCTCAAATCCAGAGTCCAAACTGACTTTTTTTTTAGTATTTATATTAATAAATTATATTAAAACATGACATGAAATTCTAGAAATAAAGAACAGGGATATAAAACAACCTTGATTACAAGCTGACAAATTTTCAACATAATGTTCAGTATGACGGCCTTCTAAGCTAAAACCCACATCATACTCATGTAGCTGAATAAGTTTTGTTGAAAGACTAGAGACGGCCATAGTAAACATGTGATTAAAAATATGAGTGCAATTGTTTGAATCTAGTTGATCTACTAAACTACCCTTTTACTAAGTCAAGCAGTGGGATGCCACCAATGCGGAGCACCCAGGAAGCAATGTGTGGGGGTGGTACCTTGCTCAAGGGTAACTCAGCGATGCCACTGGCAGTCTGGGATTTGACAACCTTCAGAACTCTAACTGCCAGGTCACCATTTGCAAAGAGGGGTTGTGGAGATAAGAAGTAAGAATTGTCCTTCTTAATTAATACGCATTGGTACCAGAGAACAACCCGATCTTACGACTTTTCATGCAGCCATTGCGATATACAATGTAATCAAAATAATCTGCGCTAATCTGGTGACCGTTAGGGTTAGGGTTAGGGTTAGGTTTAGGGTTAGGGTTAAGGTTAAGGTTAGGGTTAAGGTTAAGGGTTAATGTTAGGGTTAGGGCTAAGGTTAGGGCTAAGGTTAGGTTTAGCGTTAGTGTTAGGGTTAAAGTTAGGGTTAGGGACTTTCTCTGTCCCACGGCATTTCAACCTGTTTCAACCGGTTTGCGAACAAAAACAATTAGGAATCAACTCATTATTTCTCTCCTACTGTCCCTCAGTCACCAGTTAGCGCTGATACTGGCAATGTTACGCAGTGCACATTAACCTTCCTCTTATGTTAGCTTTCTGTTACTATCTCTTATGTTAACGGGTCAGTTTTGACCCGTGTCTTTAATCAGCCATATTACCCTCAAAACAATTTTTTATCATCCAATTTTTTTCCTTAATTCTTGGTTACTTTCTTATGCTTCCTTTGATATGATCCAGAGGTTGGCTTGCTGTAAATCTTCTTCTCATTTTTGACTGCTGCAAAGAGGAGGTGTGTCCTCTGCAAGTCACCAATGCTAAACTAAATTTGCCTTTTGCAAGCCTTACATGTCCGAACAGGTCTGTCTTTGTTTGTTTGTTTTGTTTGTTCAGGTAAAGAGAAACACAGGCTAAGAGAGAAGCCCCTCAAAGTGTGTTTATGATTTTTGTTTTGACACTAACTATTGTTTTATAACCTTAAATTATAATGGGGTCAAAACTGACCCTACCAACACAAAGGTAATCATTTTCACCGGAGCACTTTCTAATTTAGTACAATAGTTTTTTTTGTTTTTTTTTTTAATTAAATACAGATTCCTGACAAAGTCCAAAAGCCTTGATGCAAGAAACAAAATTAGGTGGTAGTTTTATGCATTTAAAAAGTAAAACGGGTCGGTGCTGACCCTAACACAAGAGGAAGGTTAAAATACAGGGTAGTGAAGTGTTCTAGCATAAATAAAAGCCCTAAAGAATGATCGCAGCACGTATTTTGATTACATTGTATATCGTGAAGGCTCCACGACAACTTGTGAGACTGGGCTCCACTGAGTCACCAATGGTGAACCTGGTGCAAACAGATTAACAATGAAAACAATACATATTTTTAGAGAATTGTGGTTTGAATGTCCATACCATCGCTACTATCTAGGGTCGCAGAAACATCCACATATAGGATAAACACCAAAATGTTTTTTGAAGGCTGTAGGTCAAAAATGCTAATAGTTCTTTTGTCAACAATATTTGTGCTGTTAGAACTAGATGCTAAGCCATGACTTATATTTTTTCATTATATACAAAAACAAAAAACAAACAGATAAAATATTAGAAAACACTGAAACTCTAGGAGGTAGGAAGCTGTTGAAAGAGGGTGCTGAAATGTTAGAAGCCTCATATATGTGCTGTTTAACATTTCAGCACCCTCTTTTAACAGCTTCCTACCTCCCAGGTCATGTATATCCAGTGACTACTCACTGAATTCAGCTACTGCCCACTGACTTCTAATTTATGTGAGTTTGGTTTTCAGCTCCTTTCTAAGGACATTATGGTCCACGGTCATAAACCGTACAAAACAGATGCGGCAGATAAAGAACCACAGAGAATTTCTTGAAGTAGCCAAAGCCAGTGAGAACCATCCTGAGGAAGTGTGCGGTAACATCTGCAAGAGAAAGTCAGGTCATTGGCCCGCATTTTGTTCTTTGTTCTCTAAAGGTATGTTCCACACAATTTCCACATGGGCCATCAGAGAAGAACAGCATTCCCTGTCTCATTCCCTTCTCCTCTCACACTCAAAGTCACACTGCACTCCCTCCTTCATTCCTTTTCATTCCCTCTGGTCTTCTCGTCTTCCCCCAAACATCCTTGTGCTGTAAGAGTCCATATTGCTCACTGTACTGATCTCTCTCTCTCTCTTTCTCTCTCTCTCTCTCTTTTTTTCTCTTACACTCTCTCTCACATGCGCTCTCTTTCTCTCACTCAATTTCTCTCTCGCACTCTTTCTCTCACTCACCTTCTCTCCTTCTTTCTTTCTCTTTCTATCATTCTCTCATTCTCTCACCCACTCACTCTCTCTTTTTCTCTCATTTACTTTCTCTCGTGCTCTCGCTCACTCTCTCTCTCTTTCTCTCTCTGTCTCACTCACTTTCTCTCTGTCTCTTTCTCCCTGTCTCTCTCTCTCTCTCTCTCTCTCACTCTTTCTCTCACACTTTCTCTCTCCCCCTCCCTCTCTCTCCCTCTCTCCCTCTTTCCCTCTTTCTCTTACTCACTCTCTTTCTGTCTGTCATTCCTCCTTCTGTCTCATTTCACTGGGGAGTTTGCTGCTTTATTAACTGCCAACAGTTCATAACCAGTGCAGCTAAATCAACTATACCCTCACGGTCCCCCTCCCACCAAGTCCCACCAGATCCGTATCCTAGCCTTGGTCTGTGGCAACTAAATGGTCAAAGATGAATGGAGGAACAGAGGAGACAGAAGAAAACAAACAAAAGGTCCCGCTCCTTAAACTAAGCAGAAGTGCTCTCCTACTGCTGGCTAATTCGGCCTAATGAACTGTGTCACAATCAGGCTCCACTTAACCAGGGGAAACGCTACATTTAATTTACTCCAAAGTCAAACATCAGCAAGGAAACTCCTAAGATAAACACAGCGCACGCAATTGCGGCCTCTGTGACATGGAAGCACCTAAAGAACGGTGAGCAATGAGCAGGGACCATGCTTTGTGGTTATACTGTAGTATATTTAAGCAATAGAACAAAAGAGAGGGCGTGCTGTTCACAGTTATACTCAGTTCTGTTCCATACTCAGAACAGTTCTGCAAAGTAAATAATCATGTAAAGCAAAGGAACCTCAAACATTGTAACAAACATTATTCGATATTGGGACACTTCTCGCCAAAAAAGCAGTAGCACAGAGCCATGAAACTGTCATAACATCAAGTGTGGCCCAACTTTTTCAACATTTGTCAGATTAATCTGAGCTGTGTTTTGTACCAGCCAGTCCATAAACAACATATCTTGTTTGTTGAAATGTATTTTGTTCATTACTGGCAAACTTTGTTTTGTTGTTGTTCTGTTTTTGTATGAGGTAAATTGTTGAAAAAGGGCAAACAGCAA
This sequence comes from Clupeocharax schoutedeni, assembly GCA_037974565.1. Lineage (NCBI taxonomy): Eukaryota > Metazoa > Chordata > Actinopteri > Characiformes > Alestidae > Clupeocharax > Clupeocharax schoutedeni. Next base: position 2,963,733 of record JBBPDH010000136.1, read on the forward strand.
CACATACACTTTTCTGCTAATTAGACAGATACCATACATGCAACATATAAGTATATATATCCTAAACTTTGCAATGAGAAAATTGCGTTTGGTGTTTTCCAAATATCACCAGCAGAAAATTTTCAAAAGCCTGTATGTTTTGACCTTTTTTCTCCAAATACCATCTGATCTTCTGATTTACTGCTACAGGTTAATACAGTACTGACATCATAGGTTGAAGCAACTTCACCAAAGCACCCCAAAATGTGGTAGTTGAGCTGCTTTGGCAGTGATCACCCACAGTGCAGTAACTGGTGTTACAGCATTAAAGCATTAAAACAGCATTAAAGTAAAATAACACACTTTCATGTCACATCATTTCAATCTGCAGGAGTGTTAGCTTGCTAATAGCATGTATGTAGCATTAAACATGTTTTGAACACTAAACAACCTCATAGTGTATGGATTTAGGTGACACTAGGTAAAAACAGAGCGTCAGTAGTTGGTACTAGCCTGGCATTGCATGGTGAAACATTCATGAAACTACTTAACAGTTACTTGAAGAAACACACTGCATGCAACACTTTTGATTCTTTCACAAGTTAACAAGATACACAACAACTTTTTTTATACATTGTATCATTCTACCAATAAATAAATAGTGACAGCTGCTGTCATGCTAACTTTGCTGGCTAACCAGCTAGCTAGTGAAGTTAAGCTAATTTTGAATTAGCAAATAAGCGGCACCCTGATGTGATCACTTGGTATTTTTGCTGTGTTGATTGGTCTTTCCATGAAACATGTTTCAGTATTTACAGATGGTTCCAGCTGCCTTGGCAGAGTGGCAAACAAAACTCTGAAGGCTTTGCATTGTGTAGTGGAAGTGAAATTCACATTTACCGACCACTTTTTATCTCAAGGAATTAGCAATGGCCTCATTCCCACTCATTTTCTGTAACTGTTTGTTCCTCAAAAGGGTCACCTACCCCAGAGTCAATGGGAGACAGGCTTGGAAAAATAATAGGTTTTTAAATAAATTACTACATATGCCTTAGCAGTGAACGCCCCACTACCATATAGACCAGCACTAAATTAGTACACATTTTTATAATCTCTATACTATATACTATACTATATACTATACAATATATATTGTATAGGTTTTCTGTACTGACCTTTTCATCTATGTACTGTAAGGTAGCTCTCGGAGGCATTCAATTCTTTGGGAGTCTGGTTCCCACCACAACCACAGTGAACCTTTGTCACTCTGTAAATTTCTCTAGAATGCAATATTTCACATCAGACCACTCTGAATGACTTTGTTAACCTCTTAACCATTTATGCAGAATATTTTGAAGCATCATGGACACTCCTTCTGTTAACCCCTGGAAAGCTGCCTCTTCTTTTGTCAGAGTCCTTAAGCAGCTTGGAGATAAATGAATCCCAAAAATTACAGAACAGATGTGCTAGACTTTCAGCTTAACCAAATTCCCCAAAGACGTTTCTGAGCAGTTCTTAAATTTGATGAATAGCATTAACACCGTCAGTACAACGGACGGGCAACTTTGCTATGAGCTATGCTACAGTCAGTTCTGTGAAAGGGGGAAGGAAAGATATATAGCACCCATGAAACCGCACGGATCTTGGAGTAGATGTGAACAGCCTGGGAAATGTATTTTGTTTTGTACCTAAATTCTTTTTGACTGGATATGGTGGTTTGACAAATCCATAATGCCGCGGTATTGCGTCGTGTTTGCAGTTACACCATAAAACTACAAAGCATTGTTTTACCTCAGCTATAGTGCACCACACTGCGACTCCCACAATGTATCTATTTTATGCATTGTTTCCTGCTGCCCCTGCCTTAGATGGTGCAGGGGGATGGGAGAGGGGTGCAGAGGGGGTGTTTGGGGGGTGGGAAGTGGGGGGCTTACTGGTGTATGAAAACTTTGCCACCATCTGAAGAACAGCACTGATTGGCTCCAGGTGTGGAAGGTCCAGCTTGCTGTCTGACTTCATTTCCTGCCGCTGCTTCATCACACAGCACGACTCCACCACCTCGCCGTCTCCAAGGGGAGTCTGGGTAACATGAAGAATAAACCCTGCAGGTGTTCAGAGCTTCATCTCTCTCTCTCTCTCTCTCTCTCTCTCTCTCTCTTCTTCTTCTTCTGCTTCTTCTTCTTTTCTTCTCTCTCTCTCTCTTTTCTTCTCTCTCTCTTCCTCTCTCTCTCACTTCCTCTCTCTCTCTCTCTCTTTTCTGCTCTCTCTCACTCACTTCCTCTCTCTCTCTCTTTTCTCCTCTCTCTCTGTCTCTCTCTCTCTTTCTTCCTCTCTCTTTCTCTCTTTCTCTTTCATTCCCTCTATCTCTTTCACTCTATGTGTGTCTCTCTCTCTCTGTCTCTTTGTCCCTCTCTCTCTCTTTCTTTCTCGGTCTCTCTGTCTCTGTATCTCTCTGCCCCGCTCTCTCTCTTTCTTTCTCTGTCTCTCTGACTCTCTCTCTTTCTTTCTCTGTCTTTCTCTCTTTCTTTCTCTGTCTCTCTCTCTTTCTTTCTCTGTTTCTCTGAATCTCTCTATCTCTCTCTCTGCCCTGCTCTCTCTCTTTCTAATGTGTCTGTATGACCAGTGGGTTTTTGGTTTATGTGAAACTAAAAGTGCCCCCCCCCCTTTAGCAGCGGAAGAACATTTCAACATTTCATTCATGCAAATTCCAAGCTCTAGTAGCTTAGCCAGCGCTCATTAGGAAAGAAGCAGAACTTTGCTCAGTGCTTTAACATAACGAGAAACCACTTCTGAAAATAAAAGGTTTTTCATCATTTTTTAGTGCAAGAGGACTCTAAGTGCCTAAAGAACCATCTGAATGCATTACTTGCTTTTTATCTGGTTAGATAGTTCTTCCTTATTATAGGAAACTTGTTTCTTGTATCTGTTTACATGTAAACCATTTTTTTTAAGGCATATAGAACAACAACAGCTGAGAGCAGTTCAATGGTGTAATAGTAATTTTAAAAAAGTATAATACACAGTAGAAGCATAAAGTAGAAATTAAGTATTTAAAAAATCCAAATGTAAATTAATTAGTAAATAAACTCAAACAGATAAAAGATCTCTCATGAGCTTTAAGCCTAACTGCTCTGTTTCCATTTGTCTTAGCAGTATTCTACTATTGAGAAAAAAAACTGACCAGTCCCATAAAAATGCCAGTGATGTGTCCTATAAAGGACTGCATATATTTTCTCAAATAAATAAGCCCTGACTAAAAATAAAATCAGAATGACTTAGCATTAAACTTAACTGAGACAAAACATCCCACTGACAGCTGAAAAAGTACCACCAAATGGGAAAAAAAACAGAAATAGAAACATTATAATAAGCCAAACTGTGAGGGAGAGAGAGAGAGAGAGAGAAAGAAAGAAACAGAGAGAGCGAGAGAGAAACAGAGGCAGAGAGAGACAGAGAGAGAGGGAGAGAAAGAAACAGAGAGAGAGGTGGAGAGAGGAAGAGACAGAGAGAGACAGGTAGGGAGAGAGAGATAGACAGGTAGAGAGAGACAGAGAGAGAGAGAGAGATAAAAAGAGGGAGAGAAAGAAACAGAGAGAGAGAGAGAGAGAGAGACAGAGAGAGGGGGGAGAGGTAGAGAGGGAGAGAGAGACAGAGAGAGGGAGAGAGAGAGAGTCAGTATGATTTATATCAGACTTTAGTAGAAGGCAGTTCAGCTGGTTGTTTCTGCGTGAAGTACATTTTTTAGTTTATACGACAGTAATCGTTCTGTCCGTGTGTGGAGTGGTGTGGGGCTGATGCAGTGTAATGACGGGGATGTGGGGGTGTGGGGGTGATACACCTGTGTGTGGCACTTCAGCGCTCTGCACAGCATTCCCTCAGTACACTTCTGCTTCTATGTCTCTCCTGCCTTTCATTCCTCCTCTCCTCTGAAGAAAAATGTCTTCAAGAGAAGTACATTTCTCCAAATCAGCTGCTCAAATGTGTGCATTAGTCTCTAGAAGCTGATGCATTTCTTATCGTGTCATTATCTGACCATTACTGGACTTTTTCAAAAGTAAAGAAAGGGTTACATTCAGCTTTTCCAGATAGATGGGACTGAACTAAATCAATCATCTGTATATATAAACAGCACTGTGCAAAAGTCTTGACCCATCCCTTCTTTCTACTTTCTGATTTGCTTTGAATAATCTTTTGGTGCAATAATAATGTTTGGTATAATGAGTGGATTAAATGAAAGACAGGCTGCAAAGTGTCTAAAGCTACAAGGAGCCTAGATAAAGGAGTTCCACCCATTCAGCATTCAGTACCACAATTATACTGATCACTGCCTGATCATCTGCTCCTGGTTCTTCACTGGTTCAGGACTTCAGTTAGAGGCTCTTTGTTCTGCTTGAATGATTC
>JBBPDH010000136.1:2982307-2993801 GCA_037974565.1 Clupeocharax schoutedeni
AGCTTTATTTGGGGGTGTATTTATTACATTTTATTTATTTAAATTAGTAAAATAATTATGAAAATAAAGCTTTATATCCCAAGCTTGAGTATAAAGCTTTATATCCCAAGCTTGAGTCCATATGGGCACTCTGGCTGGTCTGCGGCTGCACAGCTCCATATGCAGCAAGCTGAGATGCATTGTTTGTTGCATTGTCCTTTCAATCATAGCCAGCAGGATAAACAGTCAGGACATCCTCTATAGAAAACTTCATTATGACATTTAGTGCACAATTTCTATCCACTGAGTTTAACATACTGGTAAAAAAAAGAAAACATAAAGTGAAGAAAAAAACATTTTTAGCGTAAATTAAAAAATAATTTGTGACCATTTCTACATTTCAATTGTCACTAAACACAAAGTGCAAAGATCAGCTGCTATTTTCAAACAGCATGTATATATATATATGTGGGCATCTATTAATATATATGTATGTATTTATATAATCACACACTTCTAGATGTATTATGCATGATGTATAATATATAAAGGCACCCTTCTGTGTGCTGCTTGTCGTAGGTGACTGACGGCAAGCAATGAGCCAAGTTTATTTGATTCTCTTGGCACCTCTTGAGAGGCTAAAAGTGTGTGTTGTGAAACGCACGCGCGAGTCACTCTGACTCCTTGGGGCCCCTCTCCCCGAAATACACGCTCCACAAAAAGCACCGACCACCAAAACAGAAGCACAACACTGTCTAAAGTGTCAATCACTACTAATAGCACGCAGCATCTGTTCCAATCATAACAAAATGACAGCTAAAGGGGAAGGGCACCACGCAACTGCGGGCAGGTGGGCCGATCTCTTCCTCACTCACTCGTGAAACTAGGGCACAATTGTAGCGTTCTGCACTGCTGCTCTGCATGTCATACTGGCCCAGCCCCAAAAAGAAAGTGACCACAAAGGATGGTTCCATTAAGGGGACGCTGCTGCTTGAAGGTGTAGCTCGGTGGAAAGCGAGGCAGTGCTGGTTTTATAAATAAAGCCTTCCGGTGGGCGGTTTTATTAGGAGTTAACTCAGACGGAATGATAACCAAGGCTAATCTTAGCCCCCTAATGCCTTAAGCCCGAAATAACGAGGCCAGGAATAGCCATGCCTGAGCGCTGAGGGGCAAGAACTTTCAACTGGCCCTCGTGCTCCAGCAGCCCAGCGAGGCAGAAAGAGGTAAACAGCATGCCACTCACACCAGACTTTAACCTGCCAGACTGACCTGCTCGCTACCTTCAGAGCCTCCAGAAGCCCTTTTTCAACAGGCCAAAGATCTCTCATAAGTCTATTACTGTAGAAATCCATATATATCCTGCACATGTCCTTGGTATAAATAACGTAATGAGAGTACTTAGTTCAAAAGTGTACATCAGGTCCACATGGGTATCGAGAATTCAGAGAGTTCCTGACTGGTCAATACCAAAATATCCTCTGCAAACAGTGCTTTATGCAGCAGTAATGTCTTCTAACGTAGCTGGTTATTTTAATTGGTTGATTCTACAATGAACCAATGGGAGAGATGGAAGGGATAGAAAGGACGGGACGGATGCTCTGCACATCACGACCAGACATCAGTAGCATTAGCTCCTCCCATATTGAACATACAGGAAACTCTGGAAACTGTAGTAATAGTAGTAATAACATAACTCAAAAAGAAGACTTCAGTTATGATCGGCAGCTCAAAGTATTCGCAGTTGGATGCAACAGTATATTCATGGTGAGCTGAAGCCCAGCAGCTTGAGCGCTGTATGTTGCTATAGAGGCTGCAAGTATAGCAGCATAGATAGAAAAGGTGTAAATGATTAGAATTGTACTTTTTTTTATCACCATCTGGGTTTTAGTTGGAGATTGTTCAAGCAGTTTTTTTCCAGTCCACAGGCGGAACCTATCCAGCAAGCAGGTTTGAGGCTCGGTTTTCATCAGAGAAAACATCCCAATACAAACATTTTTGAGATTATTTAAACTATTAGCACTTTCTTACCACCCTCCTTTTATTGGCATTTGATCATTTAAAGCTCTCCCACACATGTGATTTCAGATATCTCTGACCTTGGTGCTGTTCTTTGGTGCTCTGAGCCAAAGTGACTAATATGACTCAATCAAGACTGCTACTTCTTTATCAATATTATAGTAGCAATAACTGTCCTTATTAAGGCAACTTGCAATTTTTGCAACTTGGAAAAATAGTATCCAAATACTTAATCAAGTACCACCTAATAATCCAACCATTTATTTTTTAGTATACGCTACAGAAAAACAAGCTTGATCCCAATTAATGTAAAACATCCATTTTAGGACTGACTGGTTCAATTCTGCAATTAAAAGGTAATTACAGAGATTTTGCACAATAAGGTAAACTAATCTTAGAGAAAATCTTGTTTTTTTAAATGTATCACAATTTTATCATCATCACCACGACTGTAAAGACACTAAACAAACAGTAAGTTTCTCTACAATGTATCAGTTCATGCCAATCTATTTAGTTTCCATTTTAATGGCTGGTTTATTATGTAATTTTATAAAAAGAGCTGGAATTCCCCTTCTATATCTGGTAATGTCAGCAATTTAAGCTTAAGAATGTATGACCAGTTTTGAAACTAACAAAAATAAATGCCTGCCCCCCCCCCCTCCCCCCCACAACCACCACCTATTAAAATGCATGCCACAGTCCGTGGAGGCAAAATTAAAAACACACTAGACGATGAGAGGGATGAGAGAGAGAGAGAAAGAGAGCGTGAGAGAGAGAAAGAGAGAGAAAGAGAGAGAGAGACAAAAGTGTTGGCAGAAGCTAGAACACTGCCTGGAGGTTTTAGGCAGTTTTTCTGCAAATGGGGTCTCGTGTTTCTGCAGGCCTCTACGGGAGAATGGAAATCTGCCTGCCAAAAAACAACTGAAATGAAACCGGATCTGAATCTGCTGTTCAGAGAGGGTCTGCTAGGTCTTAGACAGCTCTCAGAATAATAATTGCAATAATGGAAAACAGGGTGCCCCTCTTAACAGTGTGTCAGAGACCCACTCAGCCATGTCTCGACCTCGATCTTTTATTCAACAACATCGAGAGCCATTATTTCCGCCGGTGTCTCTGAGTGGGTGCCTGGTATCCGCTGTGCACAGGGGCCCGCTCAGATGCAGCTAGCGGCACTGACTCACCCTCCTCAGCTGCAGGAGAGCTCCGAGAAGTCGCTCGGTGGCCAGAGTGAGTCAGAGCTGATGAGAAACAGATAGATCTCAAATAAAACAGACTCCCTCGGCCAGCGTTACAAATCTGCAGGGCTAAAAATGGAAACGCTGGATGACATTTTTCGAATTGACATGTTCTGCATCAACAGACGTGCAAGGAGTCACATGAGCTCTCCTGGCCGACACTCATCAGTTTGACCCCATAAACGTGTGGCTAATGTCATTCACCTGAGAAATAAAGGCTGCAACACTGATATGGTTGTATTTATAGTTATATGAAGTTATCTTGTATGTCAGGGGTCTTCTGCACTGGTCCTGGAGGTGCAGCAAAGTTGAATGATATTCTTCCTTCAACACAAAACCTAAACCTGGCCTTTACCTACATTTCCTTAAATCATGAGGATTACAGTAATTCCCCGCTTTCCGCAGGGGGTACGTTCCAAGAGCACCCACGTATAGTGAAAAACTGCGTTGCTGTGTTTTGGTTAAAAATGACAAAAATGAGAATTTTTATAGTGTAAACCCTAAATATGGCCCCCAAAATACTACCAAGACACTTTTATTAAACTATATTAATGCATTACCCTTACAGAATAAATAACAAATAATCAGAATCAGGAAAATTTATCGCTTAATAAAACTTTAGCATAAGCGGTTAGCATTAGCAGTGTACAAAGACTCATACACAAATGAAAGGTTGAAATAACTCTCCCTACCCACGTGTTTGGAAAGGGCACAGCTTACTAATACTAAATAAACTGAGATGTTGGAGCTTCTTCTTCTTCTGGACGTTGACAACTTTTCAGTGTATTACTGCCACCGCTTGTCTGGTGACGGTAATACAGTTCGGTTCTCAGAAAAATCTGCATTAGACGCGAATACTGATCCGCGTAAAACTGAGGGATTACTGTATATCAACCTCCCTATTTCCCAAGTGTTTTGTAAAATATTTTTTATTCATGGTGTTCAAATCCTGATTGCCAACTGAAATGTGCTTTATTTGCTAGCTGCTATAACGTGTTTAATGAACAGTCTAATAAATGTGTTTTCTGTGACAGTAAATCATTTGAAAGCATCTCATGAGGGGCGCCTTTTACATTGCTGTATTAAACACATTTTGAACGATTTTTAAGTTTAAAGGTGTGATGAAAGGTTAATTATTTTCATAACAAAATCACAGTTTTATTTGTTGTGCAATTTTCAAATCACAAAGGGCCCCAAATTTAATTAGGTTCAACTTTATTCAGAGTCTTAATTCATCTTAAGAGAGGAAAATTCTCCTAATAACACACAGGGCTGCTGGTCAGATACAGTATATTCAATGTAGAAGCACAAGAACACAGACTGGAGCTTCAGTTATAGAAAATAATAGCACTAAAATCTCAGTATCGGCTGGGTGGGGGTGGAGTTAAGTGCTGGTGGGGGGAGCGGGGGTGTTTTCTCGAGGGGAGTTGTTCATTTTGTCAGCCTTTGCTGGTACTTTCACTTTATCAACAGGGGATTTCATTTTGTGCAGTGCAGTGACTTCGCTGCGACAACTACAGCGACAGGAAATTAACTGTTTCACTGTCCTTGATCTCCTTACTAGGGGCAGCCAGTGGTCTAGTGGTTAGGGCTGTGAACAGAAAGTCATGGGTTCAAATCCCAAGACAGGTAGTGTGCACCACTGAAGTACCACCCCCACACACTGCTCCTGTGTTCCTGGATTTTGCCTGCTTCACTTGGTGAATGGGTTAAACACAGAGGCAGAATTTTGTGCTGCTCACATATGACAACTCTGGCCACTGGTTCTGGAAAATGGAGAAAAATCTGTTTCTGAAAGCTTTGTACAGTAAATAAGGAAGGAACCATGTCATTCTGCGTTGTAAATACAATTCTAATTCGCAATGCCACAAAAATGTGAAACTTAAACCTCACATTTACCAACAAACTGATGTTTATACTGAAAAAAAAAGTAAAAAGGGCTACACGGGCAGGAAGAAGTGAGTATTTTATTTCTCAAGCTGCCACAGACGTCCCTGCTGCTGCCACTTGGTCGACTTTCACTTTCAGTTTTTGGGACGGTTGGAAAAGAATCCCATTATGTCAACTCTAATCTCTAATCAGGTTAAATCACAAACTTTTTTTTATCATGTTTAAGATATAATAAATAATATAATGTATATTATAAATAATAATATTGAAAAAGGAGCCTATATATGAACTGGTTTCAAGAGGTTTCTGCCATGTCAGCGGAGTAATATGCATACACACAAACACACACACACACACACACATGCACACACATACAAACACACACACACATTGGTCACTTATTACTCACACAGCTAGGTTTCCTCGCACAGGAATAGTGATAGTAACACAGATGCTACACATATCACCATATAAAAAATTGTAATAAAATTAATTGTTAATTATTATGAATAATTATGAATAAATATTTTGTGCTTCAGAACTGATAGCAAATACACAATCAAAATCCTGTAAAACTCATTAGCTTTTTGCCATAGAGAGTTGATCTGACATTTCTGCAGATCACCACACATGAACTGGTGTCTTTGGGCTGAGCTCTTTGCTGAGCTCTGAGAAACTGCACATCCAAAATCAGCATTCCCTTAAACCCAGTTCCCAAACGCCGGCTGCTAATTTAGGTCAGACTAGTCCGACGAGGTGTGCGTCTTTGTATCTGGCAGAAATTTGGACCACGTGTCTTGACCGAAGAGTCCTTATTAAATCACATGCCTCGAGTAAGTGTGAACGAGTGTGAGGGCACACACTGAGCACAATATGAAAAGATCAGAGACAAAGAACGGAGACGAGCTTCACTAATAACTGTGCCACACAAACAAGCACACTCTTAAAGGACAAACGCACAGAGACAATACATCAGACGAGCAGCCTGCGTCACCCAAACACAAACACACACTTGCTACATCCTTCCTAACAATCCCTGAAAGAGACACACACCTACGCACACCTATGGGATTACACTTTGCTCTACCAATCAAAGGTATAGAAAGTAAGAGAAGAGTGCATTGGAGCAGGAGGAGGACACAGGAGAGCAAGAGAGACAAGTGATTGGGGAGAGAGACCTGTATTGCACACACACACACACACACACACACACACACTCATTACCGTTTAAAATGATAAATTAAACTCATCAGTGTTATCAATTACACAAACTAAACCATACTGCTGAGCCATACATATAATCATTACCCAGCAAAAACATATATATCTGTAAATCAGTACAGCTTTGGTCAAATGACTTGTTAAATTTTTGATGTGTGTATTTTTCTGCTGTTGAAAACATTGAACATGCATCCACAAATACAATCTGCCATAATGTTTGCACAGGGCACTTTTCACATTTACATTGGTGAGAGTATGCTAAATTCACAAATAAACCGTAAGTGTGCATTTAAATGTGCATGAGTGTATTCTCAGTGCAGGATATTCTTATTATTATTTAGATGGTCAACAACATTTCACTTGCCCAGGGGTGTGCCAACTTTGGGCAAAAATACATAATAATAGTGCATCATAATACAAAATTAACTGAAGTTTGATGTTGTTTATAAACGGTTATGGTTTTCTTTGGACAGCCCCTGTTACGAATCTGTTATAAAGTGTTTTTTTAAGGCAGACAACCAGAACATTCGATTGAAACTCTATGAGATTAAGGTTGGAAATCTAGAAATGAATTGTTTGTGGTAAATAAAACCACACGTCTATTATAAAAGGACCTCAGGAGACGAAGAAAAGGACAAACAAAAATGAATTACACTATAGGATATGGGCCCTTTAAGAAATTAACGGTGATAAATGGACCTGCAAACTCTTAACATGACAGCAAGGATGAACTCCCGTGCTGCACAAGCGATCCCGTACCCCTGATACTGATCAGCTAAAGTATATTTGCTTCCAGAAGCAGACAAGCTTTGATAGTCACATCACAAGCAGATACAAAGGGGACAAATGCAGAGGCATGGACAAAAGGTGAGCAATCGAAGTTGCTGGGTCAGCACGGCTTGTTGATTTTCTTTCTCAAACACAGCCAGTAGGTCACGCATGAGGTAACCCAGGTGTGCTGGAGCAGCAAACCGTGCTGGATTCCCCCGAACCTAGATCTCCGCATGGCTGTACCTGAGCTGATCACAGTGCTGGAGATGCTGTGAGTGTCCAGTATGGTCCTCAGCCACTCGGCAGGGATGCGGGAGTCGCTCTCGTAGATGGTCTGCAGCATTCTCGAGGCCGAAACCAGCAACCCGCTCTCTTCTTCCCCCTATCCTTACTCTCTTGCACCACTGCGCTCCCTGATCCACTCCTCTTTCGTCGGCCCGTCCTCTGCAGTGTATTTCAGCCACCGGGGGAATAAAAGTCAGTGGGTGCCTTTCAGCCAGCTGTGCTCCGTCGCATCGGGTGAGTGGAAAAAAATAGGAAATGACTGCTGTGTCTAGGCTTGTGTGTCACAGCTGTCTTCCTCTATTTTTTTGTTTTCAGGGCTTTTTCTGCAAAGAAACTGAACCTCTGCCTTCTGCACTGTGTAGCTCTGTCACTCATACAGCAGTATATCCTCTCTCTCTCTCTCTGCCTCAGCCTCTCTCTCGCCCCATCATTACCATGTGAATGTACTGCACTTCTGTCGCTCTCTTTCACCCTCCCCCTCCCTCCCTCTCTCTCTCTCGCGCTCCCTCGCTCCCAGGTGCCAGGAATAGCAACAGGGCCAGCCCAGGACAGAAATAGGCCGGGCCAAACCAGGGGAGTGGAGCAGCGGCTAGCCGCTCAAAATAGCAGCACAAAAACACAGCTGTCTGCCTTCATCCTTCTCCCCCAGCTCTCTTGCTCCTCTTTATCTCCTTCTCTCAGTCTCCCTTATCTCTCCCCCACCTTTTCCAGTGCTCAAATTCTTCTCTCCTTCCCCCCACTTCTTTTTGTACTCCCATATCTCCAGCCGCTCTCTCGCTTCCCGCCTGCCGCTGTCTTCATTCGGAGAGGGAGAGAGCATCAGGTTTTGAATACAGATCCCCGTCCTGCTCTTCAGAGCGTTTCCCCCTACAGTTCTGTGCTTTCTTGCTTCTGTGTGTCTCCCCTCGTCAGCATAGCATTACTGAAGACTGTTATTTTTAGGCTAGGGCTTAAAACCGGAAAGCACCCAGCAAAGTACAGAAATCACAATACATTCAATGAGAAGTGAGGGATACGTTTTTTTTTTTAAACATTCCAATGAATAAATATAAAATTACAAAATGTTAAACCGTGCAAGCCCTCTCACATAGCCTAATATACTATACATAATCTGATATACTATACATAGACTGATATACTATACATAGACTTATATACTATACATAGACTGATATAATATACATAAACTGATATACTATACATAGACTTATATACTATACATAGACTGATATATTTTTCAAATATATAGTTTTTGCTCTCACATTGTGCATTCATAACTGAGTGTGACAAATAAACATCATGCATTTTGAATGTTGGATCTATATGATAAGGTATATGCTTCAAATCAAGAGGGTTACTTGTCATTTCACAGTCAAATGACACAGTGTTCCTCCAGGACCACAGTGCAACACAATAAAAAAAAAAGAGAACCAACACAATATTACACAAGTGAAGACAGGACAAAATATACAGAGCGAAAGGAGAGCAAGAAAAGCACCAGAGGAGCAAAACAACAGGGCGAGACAACACTGTGTGCAGTCGACATTTGAATGAATACAAACTAGTGAGAGATCCTGTATTGTAGCAGCAGAGGCATTAGGTTTACAAAAATGCCAAATATAGATACACAGCCATAGGAAATAATTGAGAAAATAAGAGAAGCCGCAAGGCTGTGAGAACACCTCGCATAACACTGTACTACAGTATATAAAGTCACCTGTAGCCAAGGGCCAAATTTAAGTGAAAATAAGAACACGTCTTTACTTAGTTTTGTTTTTCTGATGTTTTTTTTATATTCAGATGGGCAGATGTGTACAGGACATGTTGTTACTTCCAGTTACAAGATCAACAAAAAGGCACACAACTGTATAAGTGGTCATGTATGCAGAGACTAACATAGCCATATAGAAAATACATGAATGAATAAGCAACTGGGTGAAGCCCAGTGTTGGTGATTATAATGCAGCACTCAGTCCTTCAGTAGAGAGAAACAGTTCCATACATTTTCTGAGCTGTTTATCTGAGCTGGGTGTGCCTATCATAAAGCAAACGGCAGAAAAACACCACGGACAGGTTGTAATTGAAAAAAAAAACTGCATAATTAAGTAGTTTAGATGCCAGATGTCTTTGGTGCCGTAAGCTTTTAGGCTAAAACTTTTAAAAATCCATTCGTGGCCAAAGGCCTACATGCAGGATGTAGTGGAACAAAATAGCACTTTTTTGTACCATTATTATATACAAAATGGATAAAAAACACTTTATTTCAAGTCAATCCGAATGGATTTGTTTACATCACAGTGATTACATTATGCAGAAATGTTAAGGCAGGCGAACACACCCAAGTTACTGCATCTTTATTATCATGTTTTTGTGTATTATTCATTCTAATGATTCTAATATTACTGTACATAATACACCAACACACACGTCTAAGGCCAGCAGAGTCTTGCTGTTAGTCTAAACCCTGGGCGGACAGACAGCTGTCAAAGCCATCAGTCAGACCAGCGATATCACAAACTGAACAAACTGACAGCAACTTGACATCAAATAAACATCTGCCCTGTTTTTTTTTACTGATAAATAATAAACAATCGAATGACTTTAAGCCCTGACCCATTTATCTGTGTATGGCCATGTCGAATCCATTTGACATGAGTTCTCTACTAAACACTGACGCAATGCTTACAGTTATATATTTTAAATCATTTGATTTGAAAAGTTTGTTGCATTTTTGTGCAAGCAGCCCGCAGCGCTCTGAGTCGCGGCTGGTTTTAAGTGAAAGTGACCGTTTGTCATACGTAAACACACCACAGCACACAGTGTGAACAGCACAAAATTCTTCCTCTGCATTTAACCCATTCACCAAGTGAAGCCAGGAACACGGCACCCGGGGAGCAGTGTGTGGGGACGGCACCTTGCTCAGGGTACCTCAGTGGTGCCTAGCGGCCTTGGGGATCGAACCCGGCCTTTCTGGTCGCAGGGAGGATGCCTTAACCACTAGGCCATCCAACTGCCAACATTACTTTGGTCCTTATAATATGTCATCATTACTTTTGCCCATATTATATGTCTATTACTTTGTCCATATAATATGGACAAAAGAAACGGGACACCAGACTTTTGCAGAAAACTGGACGCCTGACCATTAAACCAACAGAGACTTTAATAAAACTGCATTCAGATACAAAGACTTTCAGCGGCTATAACACTCTGGACTTTGAGGGGAACAAACTAGATAAAATGTGAACGCCCTGCAGAGGCAAATAGATTTGGTTTATATTTGATTTGATCACATTAATGTTTAACTTGAGATTTACTAAAATATTTGAATTGTAACTGTGTTAAAGGGAACGCTGCTTTTATAAACTTATTTGTAAACCAAATGTTCTGGCACTTTTGTTCAAATAGCAGTACTTTAGAAATGAAAGTGCACAATACACTACTAAGTTATTTAATTTTGCGTATAACAATGCAATTAATTGCCTGGTTTTCTGTGATTTACAATTTTTATCATTACCCAGCATTATTATTTATATATGTGACCCGATCTGGCAAAATGAGTCACAGTGACCCAAAATTCAAAGTTGAGGTGTTGGTATCATTAAAAAGATGAGAAAATAAGCTTAAACGCTGTCAAGTTACAACCATTTTGATTAGGGTAGCACAGCACCATTTTCCAACCGAAAAAAACAGTTTTTTGTTGATAACAATCCATAGCTTTCAAAGAGATGCACCCAGTATTCCACAACTAAATTTTACTGCAGGCATTTACATTAAATCAGAGTGAAGTTTCAATTATTTCAAAATATTTATTAAATACTTATGAAATCATTCCTATTTTTGTAAGATTTGAGAGCTGTAACTTTAATAGTAATTAAAGTACATTTTCACAAATATTTCCATGATAAAACTGTGGGAAGACCTTTACTTTCATGTAAGACCAAAAAAGAAAAATCGATATTTTTGATGTTTTTCAACATAATCTAAATAAACAAATAGAACGACAACTTCAGACTGATCGAGTCGTGTGTGTGTGTGTGTGTGTGTGTGTGTGTGTGTGTGTGTGTGTGTGTGTGTGTGTGTGTGTGTGTGTGTGT
>JBBPDH010000136.1:3117527-3130258 GCA_037974565.1 Clupeocharax schoutedeni
ATTAATCGGTTATCGGCAAGTACAGACCAACCTAGCTATCGGTATCGGTAAAATTCAATATCGGTCGACCTCTAGTACTAACAATTACAACCACACAGGACTTTAAAAGTCAAATTGACTTGTGTGGAAGTGAGTATGACCATGAATAAAACACTATTGGCCATTTTAATGCCTTAAACCCTGAACAAATGTGAACGAATATCAGTCTGGGCATCATGAACTTGACCTGAGCCAACACAATTTCATGGACTAGGTTGGCTTTAGACTTGTTTACCTTGTTTTAGCTTTGAATTGACATTCAGACATTTTGTTTACAGCCAAGGAGGAGGAGAAGAAAGAGGAGAAGAAGGAAGAGTCTGAGGAGTCTGATGACGACATGGGATTCGGTCTCTTTGACTAAAGTGATTTTTCTATGGAAAAATAAAAAACCCCGACTGAAGTACATGGTGTTTCTTGCCTTTCTCTGATCACTGTAGTGCTGTAAGGTGTCATCTACTAGATATTAGGGGTGTTTTTAATAGTTTTGATAAATGGCATGTTTTTAGGAAAGACATTCTGACTTGATCAGAGGCTGCCAGTATTGTTGGATCAGGTTCAGTGGTCTCAGAATTGCAAGTTGTAGAATCAATTATTGCAGATGGGTGGAAGAAATCTGTTGGATTTCTGCTTTAGAACAAATGTTAAAACATACAGGGCAGAGTTGCATGTGGTTTGGATAAATGTGCTACTGCAAAGGGACTAATTGAATTGATGTTTTGATACTTTAGAAATGGCACTACTGCTCAGAGTTCTGGGGCCATATTACAGAAACGTCCTAACTTGAAAATCCTATCTTTAACCATCCGATCTTAACTTTATGCTTAAGATGAAGATTCTGTAATACGGCCCCTGGACTTCCTGTACTGTGCCATCATTTAGGGAATTGCCCCCATTTGATCAGAAGGTTGTGGGTTCAAATTCCTGCACTGTAAGTAGCACACCACACTGTTCACTGGTTGCAGTGTTCTGGCTGGCCTCTGCTTCACTTGGTAAAAGGGTTAAATACAGAGAATTTTGCACTGTTCACACTGCTGTGGTGTATTATGACAAAAAATGGACACAATGCTTCACATTCTTACAAATGTTTCTGCAGTACCCTTTATACCACTGATGAACAAATTTAAGTTACTGATTAATTCTCTTGATTCTGGTTTCCTAGACACGGAGTGGGGGATGTGTATGGCAAAATTGTTTTGAGGTTAATGAGCAAACAGGCTCGCTGTTTAATCCCACCAAATTAGTTTTTCAGTAACTAAGGAACAAGAGAAATATAATATTCAAATATGAAATAATGGGCTGACATTGTTAGTGAAAGTGATAATTCTGTCATACGTGAACACACCACAGTGCACAGTGTGAACAGCACGAAATTCCCTCTGCATTTAACCCTTTCACCAAGTGAAGCAGGGGGCAGCCAGGAACACAGCGCCTGGGGAGCAGTGTGTGGGGACGGTACCTTGCTCAGGGTACCTCAGAGGTGCCTAGCAGTCTTGGGAACCGAAACTGGACTTTCCAATCCCGGGGGAAATACCTTAACCACTAGGCTACCGCTGCCCCACAAAGCCAGTGACACTACTAAGTATTGACCCTATAAAACACAAATATAGAAGAAATTGCATTGGTCATGACAATCAAATCCCCAACTCAAACACATACCTCATTTAGCAGAGAAGATTTACAAGACCGTTTTATAGCCCAAGGCTTGAGGCTCAAATCTAAGTGAGAAAAACTGCACTCCAAATACAAGAGTAACACATTTTTATTAGTTAAAGGTTCTGTACAGTCAGTTCTTCCTGAGAATAATTTATCAGAGTGACAACGTGGATTTATTTATAGATTGTACTGTACACGGGGTGAGCTTGCACAAACTCGAAATGACATTGGCTTCGAGGAAAAGAAATAAAATAAGTTGTGGTAAATGTGGACCAAGGTCTACGCCCACCACCATACTTCTCTTTGAGAAAGCAATAGGTAAGAAGGCTTTGAGCTACTAGAACTGTGCTTTTATCGCCGACAGGAGTAGGTTTAGGGGACACGACGAGTCCCCAATGGCACATTTCTACTCATTGATGTCCCGTTAAGGGAGATACACCCTTCTTAGACTAATAGTTTTATAGAAGTAGTTGTGATTCTTTAAAAAATATATGCTTTTGTATGTGTAGTATTACACTTAAACAGCATGGCGTGTTGCGTTCCGGAGAAATGCGCTGTCTCTCGAGGTGCCCCCTGAGTACGCCAGAGGATGACGGAGAACAGTGTGAGCCCTCAATATGTATATAATCTGGGATATTGGTAGGAGCGTATCTGCTATAGTACAGTTCATACGAGGAAGTGCGTTCGTTTCAACAGTAACAATAACAATAAACCTTTGGGTTAGTGAAGACGGTTCCAGGATTTACGGTCATCTCAGAGTATGGGTTCCAGTTGCAGGATTTTCCAGCTTAAAGTGGAGCCTCGGGCCTAGAACCGGACTTCATCTCTGGATTAAAAAAAATAAAATAAAAACAGGACTACCAGCACAAACAAGACCATAAAACAAACGTTTCTCCAAAAGTTCATAGTATGTGACAACTATATAAAAAAAGGGGCATATTTCATATTCTTGTAGTGATGAGTCAGGCTTTAGAGGTGTGTATCTTCATAGTAGTGAGAGTTCTAAGTGAAAGTGTGTGTGTGTGTGTGTGTGTGTGTGTGTGGGGGGTGGGGGGTCACTGCTGCTGCTGCATGATTCAGTAGGCCTGTATGAGGGCAGCCCAGTGTCCGAGCAGTGGACGACCTCTCCTCTCCCCTCCTGTGCTGTAGCTTCCCGCACTTTCTCCGAAGCAGCTAGTGCGGCCGGGACTGCGCGCTCATCTTCAGCCGTGCCTGGTCGATGACGTCCAGGAGGTTCTTGGCATCCACGGCGAGTGCGTGTGCCGCAGTCAGCATCTGCTTCTTGTAGTCCTGCTGCAGGCTGGTCAGCACGTACTGCTGCGCCAGCTTCATCTTGTTGATGAGCTCAGCCAGGTCCGAGTTCAACAGCTTCTGGGCCATCTCGATCTGGCAGGACAGTGTATGGGTTAGAACTTGATTTAATGGCAGTGAGGCACATGGAAAGACTAGATACACTCAAACCAACTGCACTCATTCCCGGAGATATTGACAACACCCTACATAACCGCACAGTGCTGCAGGCTGAACAGTGGGCTATGCGTATTTTGTTTTCTCTATGTAAAAGGAAGACTTACCTCTCTGTGTGTGCTGGCTGGTAACACAGGTATGGTCTCATCCACCGTAGCTAGCAAGGTTCTCAAAGCCAGTCCCACCTCCTGCAACCACAATCAGCAGTGATGAGTTCTAATTACACACTCAGTGTTTACTGAACACTCGTTTAAAGCTGCTATTTGATACTTAGTCATTCTGTTATACTGTCTATAGAACAAAGACAACAAGCCTTTCAGAATGCACACTCAGGCTGCTATTTTCACTCATCTCACACTGTTCCATACGGTGACACTGGTCATATTTTTTGCACTTTTCTTCAACCGTTACACGTTTTGTTTTACTTATATTTCTACATAGAAAGCTGTCCACGCACTCAGGACAGTAAAGTTTCACCCTGACCTTATTTTATACGTCTTAATTGCACTAATTTTTTAGTGGACAATATCTGTTGGAACCTGAGCTTCTGAAACCTGAGCTTCACCATTTCGTCTCTGTATACCTGTACAGTAACCCTTCAGTCTAATGCGGAATCCGTTAGACTGCGGTGGCGGTAATAGTCTGAAAAGATGTTAACAGCCATAAAAAGAAGAAGCAGCAGCTATTGCAACATGTAGCATGACTGCTCTGTGTCTTGTCCTCGTATTTTAGTGTTTTAAACTCCCCCCCACAAATTTTCAACAGTTATCTCAGTTTATTTAGTATTCGTAAGCTGTGCCCTGTCTAAACATGTGGGTAGAGAGAGATATTTCAACCTTTCTTTTGTGTACGAGGCTTTGCATGCGGCTCATGCTAAACGCTAATGCTAACTTTTTTTTTAAAGATTTGGTTTTTTTGGATTATTTATTTACCTTTACATTTTCTTTAAGGGTAATACATTAAACTGAGTTCAAAATGAAATCTTCTGGGAGCAGATTTGGGAGCATATTTAGAGTTTACACTATAAAAATAGGCATTTTTAGACATTTTTTAACCAAAACACAACACCACGATTTTTTACTATACAAGTGTGCTCTTGGAACGTGACCCCTGTGAAAAGTGGGGAATTCCTGTATATGCATAAGATGACAAAGTTCACTTTGACTTAAAAAGAATTTGTGAGATTTCTCACCTTCACCATGGGCACATATTCCTCTGGGGGAGCAGGCTGTATTTTACTGGACATCTCAATTACTGCCTTCACCAGTCCAGTCACGTTCTCATACACCTTATCATTGGAGCGGTCGAGGTTCGCCGTGGGTGGTGGGCTGATCTCTTGAGGCTGAATCTGCAAATTGTAGAAATGAGAAAATTGTATTTCTGTAGTCTCCAATTGATCCTCAAGGACCCTTGAGCAGTCCTGATACTGTGCATCAACCCAACTCACAACACAGATTTAGACTGATCTGGAGATCTCTGAGGAGTAGAGGATCAAAAGCCTACCGCTCTTCTCATTTTGTCCCACCAGAGGGAAGCATTTACATGCAGCCGTGGTGGATCGGTCAAGTACTTGGATCTGAACACTAGATGGCGGTGCTGAACTCTTTAAAATAACAAATACTGAAGAATTCATCACTTCATCTTCAGACCGCAGTTCATAAGTTATAGCAGGAAATGAAACACGATCTAGATAGGCGAGTCTCTGTCGTTACTCATGTTCTGGCGAGTAAAACACCCAAATATCGCGAGTTAAACTACATTTACTGGGTGACAGACAATACAAATAGTGAACAGGGAGACAAACCCAAACCCACATATTCAACCAGAACCCAGCCATTAAAGACACCACACAAATGGACAAAACATATTTCTAACTTAAAGGTACAGTAAGCAACATTTCACCTTTCCCTCGTGGCTTTCTTGCAACGTCCTACGGGAAAGTAAATTCCCTTTTTACAGGAAAGGTTTTTTTTTTTGATATGCCAGGATTTAGTGAAATGTTTTGTTTATTGCACCTTTAATTTGCGACTAAGCTTAGAATGGTAACTATGATGACCAAAACATCTAGTATCTGCATTCACACGCATTACTTCATGACAAATAAGGGAACATGTCTACTGGTATATTAGAGACACTAGGGTGCCTACACACTAGAGACTGATGTCAAAAACTCAGTCAGGATGTTTTTCGGTTAGGATGTTGCTCATCTCTGTCAGACCTTTATTCATACTTGTCTACAGAGAAAAGGTAAAAACGATTCAAATTTTTCCAAACGATTCTAGACAGAAAAACAACGGCACACAGATTTTAACTTCCTTAAACCTTCCTAATTTCTACATGAATACTTTTCTTTTTTATTCACTGTCCGCAATTACTAAAGAAGAAGCCTAAAGTGGCCAAACTATCAGACAAAACATAAAATGTACAGTTTTTTACTTAAGACATGTCTGGTGCCCAATCTTGCTTCAGTTTGTCATTTTAATTTAATTTGTAGTGAATCCCCAAAACATTGCCTTGGGTGGTGCAGGCTTGTGGATGTGGTTTTGGACTCAGTATGACTTACAGTGAGCCATGAAAATGAACAAAAATTCATTGTGTTGCAAAACAGGGTCTGTTTTTACAAACCCTCTCAGGAACAGAAGTGCCGATCCAGTGAAATGACTGTCATTCTATTAAAAAAAAAAAACAGTATTGGCCTCATTACTTTAGTTCTAAACTAAAGAAGCAAACTTTGAACACCAAGTAAGACTTGACTGATCAACTACATCCAAAATAGTGGAAATTTTTGATTTTTTTTTTCGGTGGCAACGTTACATTTACGGCATTTATCACACGCTTTTATCCAAAGCGACTTCCATTCCCTAACTACAGGGGGCAGTCTCTCTGGAGCAACTTGGGGTTAAGGGTCTTGCTCAGGAACCCAGTGGTGGTGCTGAAGGTAGGATTTGAACTCATGACCACTTGGTCCAGAGGCAAGTATCCTACCCACTAGGCCTTATAATTGCAAACAGATTATGTACTTACTGACAGGCTTAATGGGCTTAAAGTTAATACTATGAATGAAACCCCACCCCTGCTCGAGCTGTGGCCACACCCCCTCGATAACATTCTGTAGTGTTGTCTAGTGTGTAGGCATCCTTACTGGAGGAGATTTACTGCCACACTTCTTTGCTTTTTTGATCTAACATGCACACGAGTTAGACACACACAAGTGACACACACAAGTCCTTACCCTCCAGGGCTACGTGCAACAACAGTGCAGCGAAAAGCAGGCGAGCGTGAGGGAGGGAGGGAGGGAGGGATGCAGGGAAACAGAACAGGGAAAAAAATAAGAATTAATGATGCAAAAAAATTAAGAACATGCAAACAATAAGAACTGGAATAAAAAATAGATCCTGCAGGGCTGCATCGTTTCACGGCGAGATTCGGCAGGAGCATGTTCCTTTCGACTGCGATTACAAGGTGGAGCGCGCGGCTGCTACAGAGGTGGTTTCGTGTCAGACGTTTCGAATGTAAAATTAAATCCAGACGCATCTGATTCAGCTTGTTTAATTAAAGGAAACGCGAGACATCTCTGGGCTCAGAGAGGCCTGTTTGTTCAGCTTCACTATGCAGAAGAGGCTGTTTTGCTTGGGCTGTTGGGGCCGGAAGTGGACGAGCTTTGAAGCAGCCTTGCTTTTCAAAACACGGGGCCTCTCGCAGGAACCGTGACTAAAAATGCCTGGAAAAAATATGTGGACAAAAAAAAAAGCACTGGCAAAATAAAGATCTAAATTTCAGCTCGGCTCTAAAAAAGCTGAACTGTTGCACAAGTGCTGCCTGGAGCTGTGGTTTCACAGTCCGAGGCCTGTGTGGAAGAGGTCAGGACCCCGCGGCGGAGACGAGCGGGGGCCAAGAACCCGTCTCTACACCCCTCTTACCCTCCGACTAGTGGACTTTCCCAGAGTGGAACCACATCCCACTATTCTCTTCTCTCAGCTCTTGCTGTACATAAACAACTGCATGGAATCAATGTAAACCAGTTCTGCCAGTTCTATGACATATTACTATGTGATACAATAATTGACCCGTTTTGATTTATCATTATTAAAAATAATAAGTAGACTATATTTTGTGTGTGTGTGTGTGTGTGTGTGTGTGGAGGCCATTAGGCCCGTATGATGATGAGACTTTGTTCTGAAGATAAATGGCTGCTCCAGCTCAGCTGAGGTAAAAGAGTCAGTTTTCCATCTGCTCTGCTCTGGACAGCCAAGATCTCCAGTTCAAGCGGTCAAGCGGCAGCACTTCAGCACAACAAGGCAAAAAAGCGGAGGAAAAAAAAGAATGTGTGATGGAAAATTTGGAAGGGAAAACCAAAGCGCATGCTTCGTGGCAGGGAGGGTCGCAGAGGTTCGGTTGAGACGCAGGCAGACGCCGCCCGAGCACCGGAAGTCCCACGATTTTTGAACAGAAGATAAAAGCAGCCACACCTTGACACCTTCGTTGTAGCTGTCCACCGGATTGATGCTGGCCAGGCTGCCCAAGTGGCTGGGGGCTCCTGGACGAGGGGGCTTCTTAGGTGGAGCCACGTGCTCTGTTGGAGGAAAAAGGTGAGATCTGTTGGCAAATGGATCTAAAATGACAATTTTAAGGGAAAGTTTGGTCAAGAAATTAAAAAAAAATATATTTCTTCCCTATTCCACACATACAGCAGACAGTGGAAACTGCAGATACAGTGGAAACTGCAGATGTCCTCCACATTTTTTCATGGCAGTATATAATTTTTAGAGCTATGTTATTAATAAAAATACAATTGACTAATTTAGTAACACACATATTAAAGTAAGTTCAGCCACATTTCCAAATAACTATATATAACTATATAAATAACTATAAATGTTTTTGGTACTGTGGAGAGAAACACGTAGAAAGTGTGCCTTGGGATGGTGAAATGCCGCTGGCGGGAGGTTTGAAAGTAGCCAATCAGAGAACGCTATTTATTTCTCCTTGCGGCTGATTGGCTGCTGCCCTGCGACGCAGCAGGAGTTTTCTCCAGTTTTTCATTTTGTTCTTCTTAAAGCCCTGAATTTATATTACTGTAAATGAATTTTTTTATTGTATTTACCTGCTTATACTAAAGAAAAGGCACTGCATGAATTCCAGTTCAGTCTATACAGGAGTAACATTCTTATTTACATTCTAGCACTGCTGGAGATGGATTTACCTGTTTATTTTCTTTAAAGGTGATGTATTAAACTGAGTTTTAAATGAAATTCAAGTGTTTGGGGAGCAGATTTGGGAGCAGATTTAGGGTTAACACAAAAAAAATTGGCTTTTTTTTTTTTACCACATCACTATCACATCACGTTTTTTTCCACTTTTGGGACGTAACCCCTACAAATGTCGAGGGTTTACTGTTAAGCTTAATGTCATAACATCAAGACACTTATCTCAGATTTCATGTTTTTATATCTAGGCAAGCAGTAAAGGCTTTTGGTTGAAACAACACATACACAACCCATTTATAAATTCAATACAGACATTTCTGAATGTCAGCAACCACAGACAAAGACTGAACTGCCAGCAATTGGCTGCATATTCATTCATGTAAGATTGGTATGTTTCAAAAATACTTTTCCACTGTAGATTCTTGCTTTAACTCAAAATTAACTAACTTTAGCTTTTCATTAACATTAAACCACACAGTAACCCCAAACCTTTAAATGAACTGTTATATAAGGGTTCTTGAGCAAAAAGCAACGCTTCTTCATACAATGAACACTAAAAGGACCAATCAAACGTATAAATGGTTCTTTTACTGGTTAATCTGTTCTTCTGTGTACCTCAAAGATAAGATATCAATTTACTATTTAAAAACGTGATTGTAGAACCTCTGCAATAGTTCTTTACCAATTCATTGATTATCTACACTGAAGCCAAGTCCCATTTAGGAACTGTCTTTTTCAGTGCGTAGAGCGAACACTATTACCGTTCCATAATCTGTTAACAATTCGTCCATTTGTACTTAGGCTACTGGGACCCATCGAAATAAAGATCACGCATTTTATGACCGTTGGGATTAAATTTTTTTTTTTTTACAGTTTTAAAATGAGAGAATGCCCAGACAGGGCATGCTGGGGCTCTTACCTGCTTTGCCCACGGGCTGGTATATGTGCTGATTTCCCATCTGGAAAAACAGAAAACAACACAAACAAGCGTTAAGAGACTCGTCGGCTGGCCTGGGCTTCATTTCTTAAATGCTGCAGTAAATAACAAAAGCATGATTTCTGAACCAGAATGCACTGAAGCAAGCTGAGGATTCCACCCCACATTATGTTTGTTAGTAGTAGAGAAGATCAAAGTCTGATCTAAATCTGAATTTAAAGTTACCGATTGACACAAAAAGTCTAAGATACAGACCCAAACCTAATGAACAAAACAATGTAAATCAAAAGTATTTGAGTAACCATATAGTTATTCGAGAATATAAGTAGTGACTTTTTTTTGAAAACGATAACTCAATGTCATTTTTTTGCTCCTGCCCACCCCGGCCCTGAGGGATCCATGTATGTGATCCAGCCCCTGAGGCGCTTGTGCAGATGCACCAGCACATTTCCAAAACACTTCTAATCCAGCATTTTCTCTCTTTCTCTCTCTCTTTTTATTTTCTTTTTTTCCCCCTGAAAGCTGGCATGCCAATGCTTCCTGTCTTCCCCGATGTGTTCAGACAGTTCTGTAATTACTGGGAGAAAATGGGCCTGGTTTTGCGGGTGCTGTCGAGCTGACGCCTGTTTTTCGCAGATTATCCGGTGGAGATGATGGCATGTAAAAAAGGCTGCTTGCGGCCTCTCTTCCCACTCACACTCCCCTCCCCAGGTCCCTCTCTCGGGACGGGCTGGAGCTCAGGCCAAAACAAACACCCCCCCCCCCACCCACCCTAAACCTTAACCCTTAGAAGCTGCAGTAGAAGGCACCAATAAACAACAAACGCATGACTTCATATGAACATTTCTGAACCAGAATGCACTGAAGCAAGCAGACGATTTCACACCACATTAGGTTTGTAAGTAGTAGAGAGAATGTTTAATTAGGATTAGAATTTAAAATGACTGATATAAGGTAGTGACTAAGGTAGTGACTCCTGTTGAAAATGATAACTCAATGTCTAAGGGTTAAAAGTGCACATCACTTCCACTAGTCACTGGCTGCCTGCCAGAATGTGAAAAGCACCTCTTATCTGGCATAAATCCATTCTTAAAATTCTTAAGTGCTTTAGAGCGCACGGCTTCAGGCGAGAGGAATGAGAACACGTCAAGCATTTCTGTATTTACAGTGCAGAATATATTACTGAGTGCGAAAATGTGTCCTCAGCATGGCACTCAAACCCCCCCCCCCCGGGATAAAAGAGAAATAAGCAGAGCTGTGGGAACTCACTGGCCCCTGGAGCGCGCCGTCCTCCCGGTCAATGCTGCCCCTCGAGTTCCTGGACTCCAGCTTCTGGACACACACCACCAAAAACAAAACAAAAAACAAAAACACACACCATCACATCTCTGTTGCATGCATCGCTACATAACAGTTCAGCTCACGATCCTTAAATAGCGTCCAAAATAAAAAAACAAACTACAACCACAGTGCAGTGCAAAAAAACACTTGGAATTCACATTCATTTTTTCTCTACTGATCTTCAATGCAGTCCCCCAAAACCACTAAAACACCATAAAGCCCTTTTGGGTGGGTGGTAGTTTCTGTGATTTTAACCCTGAATGTGTCAATCATTTCTACAGACTTTGAGCTCACATAACTGTGGAGAAGGAGTTCTATAGGGATGGAGGCACTTGTAGGTGTGTTTACTTGTGTTCTCTGTGGCTCAGATCAGGCTGAGGTGTATACTTGATGTATACAATAGAAAGGCTGATTTAAAGTGGTGCATTGATTGTTAACATGCTAACAGGCTAACATGACATTCACTAAGAACAGTTCAAAATTAAAAAATAAAATATTTAGTGTAGTGCAGTGTGTATAAATTGAGTATCCACTCCCTTATCCATCGTTTATGCCAAGATTTCTTTGAGAATAGAGACATACTACGGTAAAAAGACATCTAAAGCTAATTCTAACTCTGAATTCTGAAGAGTTTATCTCATTTTTCTCTCTGACCTCACAACCATTTAGGTCAAACAATTGATGAAATCTCAACATTCACCATGATCTAATTCATAAAACACACCACCAGCAACGACTACAAAAGGAAAACTTTTTTTGCCTTGGACTATTACATTTGAAAACAGCTCAAGAATGGTGTTGTTGGCTACAAATATAACCATACACAGAACTAAAGAGTTCTATCCCAGTTCTTTCTCCCATTCTTGATGAATTGCCTCTTTAAAAGGACTTTCTTGAGACTGCCCCAAGTTTCTACATGCCAGCGTTCCATAACATGCAGTGGAACCAACGGTTTATATCCACCCGACCAAGAAAGTGCCACAGAAACAGTACCGGTTTTCCAAAGCAGGACTTGAAAATGTGCATCCTGGGAGCGGAGTGCGTCCTGGCCACTGCGAGGAGAGAGTGAGGGGAGCGAGATTCCATCACAGAGGGAGTTGAGTTGTGGCTTCTTTCTGGAGTGCTGCGTAAATGCGCCTTGAGTGCGGCATGCAGGGAAAACACACAGCCAGCTGACTCCCCCTTCTAGCGCTCTCTCTCTCTCTCTCTCTCTGCACTTTCCCTCAACTCGCCTATTCTGTCCGCTCCAGCACCCTCTGACGCACAAGACATGTGGTGGAACTTTGTTGCTTCTTTAATTTAATAGAAGCTAAGAGCCAGCAATCAGCTTTGTGCAAACTATGTGGATAAACCCTTAAAGAGCCCCCCTATTATGTTAAACTGAATTTTCTTCACTTTTTTTTAATACAATTGTGATGCAGCATGTAGGTATTGTCCACCATTCACTCCCTGGTTCACACAGTCCATATGGAAATGAAATATATTGCATTATATTGGAATTCATGCTGTCGAAGTAAAAAATGTATTTAAAAATATATTTTAAGCAATATATTCACATACCATATATTCCTCAAATATGTGAAATATGTGACTGTAAATACATTGATTCATCATCATATAATAATATATATACTTAAATATAATTTAAATATAATTACACATATATAGACAAATACACTGTTCGACAATACTGTAGGCCATATATTGCCCATTGCCTATATATTCCCAAATATATTCAAATCAATTAGGTTGTTTTAAATTTCATTTATTAACTTATGTAATTTATGTGACAATTAGAACAAACAAATACATACAGCGCAGTGGTGGTCTAAAGTTTAAGGATTTGGGGTAAACCTGTCATATATATGTAAAATAATAACTTACATATGTGTTTGCATATATTGAAAAATAATTTTCAATATATAAATGTATTTTTAGAAATATACTACAATACGAAAGCAGCAATTTTTTGTATATTTAAAATATATTTAAAATATATTGGTGTTTGGATCATATATTTGTCAATATATTAGTCAGTGTATTTTTTGTAGTGAAAATATATTGTCTATAATATATTTTGTATTGTG
>JBBPDH010000136.1:3130358-3142974 GCA_037974565.1 Clupeocharax schoutedeni
CACACACACACACACACACACACACACACACACACACACACACACACACACACACACACACACACACACACACATTACTGCTAGCTCTATAGTGGGAGTATCTCTCTCCAGTTCTGGACTGGACTATTCACTGCCAAGTTGAATCGTGTTCTTTAGTCAGGGGCTGAAAAGTACAGAGAAACTGTCCTCGAGTTAAAGTACAGGTCAAAATCTTACCCAATAAAGTAGAAAAACTGAGGCTAAAACCACAACTAGCTCATCTGGCTGGTCTTAAAGGGGAACCACACCATTATTTCGAAAAATAGCCCATAATGTACAATTACTGTATAATCAAGTGGACTGGTTTGATATAAAATGAGTCTCTGTAAAGAAACTGATAGGAACCAAGAGTCTCAAACAGCCACGTGCCTTATGTGTTTAATATATAATAAAATAAGGTGCTAAAACATATTTTAAGGGGAGTTTGTTCTACAATACCCCCAGTATTCCCAAACTTTCATAAAACAATGTCGCAAAGTGTATTCAGAATTTTCTGAGAAGTGTTCCAAAGTCCAAGAGAGCATAACTGTATTTTCGCTCCGGTTAGAAAGGATGAGCCGCCCTCTTCTCATCACTAAGCATGAGGCCAGTGGAGACGTCTACTAGCTTACGTGAAACGAATTGGTTGTGTCGTGTTCTCCAGTGATGTTGCATTAATGGCAGTTCTTCCATTAGGAAGCATGTTTACCCTCCCAGTGCTGGTGGCACCGTGTGACTGGTGACTCTACTGGTGAAATATAACAAGACCTAAACTGGGGAGAACATTTCAGGGAGAAAAGAAAAACAAAAACTCTGTGACGCGTTTTTTAAATTCTTCAGATGTCTGGTTCCCATCATCACCACTGTGTACCTTTCTTACATCTAATTATGGAGAAATGCTGAAGCATCTGAAGATCTCTCCTTTAATTTCAACAAACTGGTGCAGTGACTAATGGATGGTACTAGTATTTGCACAGATGTGGATTAGCCCAGTTACAGGTAGATTCATTTTGTTTAATTTGGGGGGAAAAACATCACATTTAATAAGATATGCATTAATTAAAGTATTAACAGTGAAATAATCAACGTAGGTCTGATAGATAAACATATTATCGCTTTATATTCTAAAAACGATGATTGTTCATATATCTGTCTTAGGTTTCCAGCCATTCCAAGAAAAAATCACACAATATTTTTGTAAAATTCAGCCAAGCTTTAAGATCAAGAGTTGACACTTACTTCCATGTTAGGAGACCACATGGGCACATCCTGTCTGTGGTGGTTCCAGCTCTCGTGTGGGTCGAGAACAGAAGCCTGGGCTGGGTATCCTCCTCCGGGCATTGCGGGCATGCCGTGAGAGCCGGGGTAACCGGATACCTTCAACAGAGCAAAACACGGGTCAAAACAAGCTCCGACGCCAAATAAACCTGATCACCAATCAGAACAATCCCTGCTGGTTTGCTTATTCTCACTTCCAGACGGAGCTCTTTTGGTTTATAGACACTTTTGCAATGAAAACGGGGCACCACCCTCCAGCTCCATCAATGGTATAAACCAGTGCTGAAATTTGCTTGATCTCTGACCCTCCCTGAGACCCAGGGGAGATCCTAGTCTGGTCTCCTTTTCAGTAAAAGGCTTTAAATGAACCGAGACTAAAATAACCAAGCAATGCCCGGGCTATTCGAACACATGCCTTATACGGCAAAAAAGTGGGCTCACATTGATGTGATAACGGCAGAATTAGGAGCGAAAATATTATTGTTGTGTTTCTTTTTTTTGGGAAGACAAATTCCATCTCGAGTGGACAACGCCAGGAGTCTTAAAAGAGTCAGCAGGAAATGGCTGCTGTCAGGCTGCTTTATGAGGCACTGCAGGGCTGTGAAACAGCTTAACTGAGCTGCTGACCTGGCAGAGCGGGCATCGGCTTCGCGAGCGCAGGGCCAAGCTAGAGCCTTTAGAGGCCTACAGCCCACATGTTGCCTTGTTTATGTTTATTTTGATTACTTAATTGCATAATTGTCTGCACTTCCAGCTAATTTTCCTTTGTTTTGGCGTCAGTAAATAAAAAAAACACAGCAAAACTGTAAAGGCCGGTTCTTTTTTCCACAAAACAAGGCTGTACACAACCTTTTCAAATCCAAATACTCTTACAAACACATGGACCGAAATAAAAACTGCAATTTCCACCAAATCTCCCCACTTGTTTCAAAGAAAAATGAGCCAGAAATTAGATAAAGGACCATGCATCACTTCACAACACCCTAACGGGATCATGACCAATAGCAAGTTCCCGCGGAGTCCAATAACTCCGAGATTAGTAAGGATTGCGTTTCTGACCTGAAATGTAAAAAACTCAACTTCAGTGGCTGACCTCACTATTGCTCTTGTGACTGAATGCATTTAAATCCTCATAGAAATGTTTAAACATCCAGTGTAAAGCCTTTTCAGAAGAGGAGAGCCTTGGCAAAGGGGGAACTTCCTTTTAATACTCTTGATTTTTACAGAAACATTGGCGCACACCTACAAACCTGTAGACTGCGTTAAGTTTTGGTTAAAAATGCCTATAAATGCCTATTTTATAGTGTAAACCTTAAATAAGCCCCCAAATCTGCTCCCAGAAGACTTTAATTTCATTTACACTCAGTTTAATGCATTACCCTTAAAGAAAATTAAATTCAAAGGTTAATAAATAATCAGAATCAGAAAACGTTGTTGCTAAAAAAACAATAGCATTAGCAGTTAGCATTAGCATTTATCATTAGCAGCGTGCAAACACTCAAAAGAAATGTTGAAATAACTCTCTACGTACATGTTTAGAATGCGGCACAGCTTACTAATTCTAAATAAACTGAGGGGGGTTAAAATACTAAAATATGAGGACAAGAAACAGCGCAGTCATGTTACATGCAGCAGCAGCTTCTTCTTCCTTTTATGGCGGTTGACAACTTTTCAGCACAGTGAGGTTAAAAAGACTAATGAAAAAAATGACTGCTGGTGGTTGGGTTGATACTGTGGTCACAGCATAAAGAGTGATGAATGACGAATGTGTTACTGGTGAAACTGATGGGACTGATGTGGTTTAACTACCTGGTAGTGGTTGTGTTGGCCTGCGTGCTGAGGGCTGGGGAAATAACCTTCACTGGACCGTGGACTGGGGTAACCAGGCCGACTGGGCTGCAAGAAACAAAAGATTTAGGCAGAAGGTTATTAGACGTATATACCGCTACACAACAAAGCAACAATTTATGGGGCTTCCACGGACCTGCTGTGAGGGAGTATTCGATGACTCGGTGGAAGGAGAAGACGGGCTGTTCTGAATGACACACTACACAGAATGTGTGTTATGTAACACTGTCGAAAGCAAACACAGCTAAGCCAGAAAGACGGTTAAAGACGGAGAAGGACGCGTCTCAAACGTGTCCATAAAGTGTGTTTTGTAACACACAGCACGATTACTCACAACCACCCACAGCTATGGTCATTAGTGCATCTTCATCAGGCGAACTGTATCTAGTGGACTTAAGAAGTGAACCCAAGTCTTCACCCACAAGCCGACAGACATGCTGGATCTCCTCTACGGTCCCAAACTCAGCGTTAATGGGCTCTCTATAATATAATACCTCTTCCCACAGAACACATCGTTCTCCATTTTAAGGCATTATAAGAGATAGGATGGAAAAGACAGAGGAGACACGTGGCAACACACTGTGCCAAAGCACACACTGCTGAGTCGACACCATTTATCAATGAGATGTTTTTCAGTTGGAAAGCGGATTCCTAACTCCTGCAACAATTTTGCATTATTAACTCTTTTTATGTAAATTGTTCATATTATGAAGTTCACTTGCATTGCCTTTGTGGTTTGTCTGTTACAAAACAGACACTGATTATTTTCCATCTGACCATTTTCTGACCTCTTACAGCAGTAAACAGGCTGTTTTTAATATTGTGCCTTTAAGACTGATTTATATAGCCATTTGCTCTGTGTTCTCAGCTCGGGAAAGTACTGAATGAAATGTTGGAGTAAAATCCTTGAATCCTTGTGTGGATCCTATGAAGACCATAAAATGGTACACTGCACATATTACCTACGGACTGTCTGCAGCACTGACTTCAGTGTGAATTGAGTAAATTGTGGTAAACATTGCAGAGATTTGCACTTGTGCTTTTAGGTGAGATGAATTGGGAAGTGTTTTACATTTTCTAAATTTTGGAATGCTAATGAACAATTAAGTTTTAATAAAATTAGTGTTTTGCAGTCAAACAGAATTAGAAATCAGAACATTTTCTTCCTTAAGCAATGAAACAGGATATTTAAGGGGAATATTAGTCTGGCCAGGACATGAATTTAATCATCTGGACTGTTGATGGTGAAAAGCAGGCATCCTGAAAGGAAAATGAAGACAGATCCAGATTCTCTGCAGGAACCTGCCTGTCACTGATGTCTGTTTTTCCAAACATTTAAAAAACGTTGACTGTTTCCAGTCTAATCAATAAGCATTGCTTTCAGTTTTTGTAAGCTTTCAAAGCAAACATAGAAGACAAAAATGGTCAGTTATGATAAATCCAGATGTGGCTGGTGTTTAAGTATGAGTACCTGATCATTAGCAGACATATTCATAAAGCACCTTTTACAACCAAGTTGTCACAAAGCAGCTTTAGATTTGAGCCCCTAGTGAGCCAAAGGTGATGAAAAACTCCCTCAGCTGGAGGAAGAAAGCTCGGGAGGAACTAAGACTCAAAGGGGAACCGGTCCCTCTCAGGGAAAGAAAGAATGGAGAGTCTTTATGGGGATAAATAACAAGAGTAGGCTTTCATGATCAAGATTATTGACAGATAGGCCTTCTATGGCCAACAGAGTTGGTTTCATCAAGTGTCCATAGAGGTAAATGGAAGACAGAAGCAAGACAGAAAACCTTTAGATAGAGCAAATACCTCACCCTCACAGTCTCCCTTGTAAACTTACTGAAACAACCGCTCTTATTTTACAACCACTCCAAAAACATACAGTGAAAGTGAAAGACAGTAAATCCAGTGAGGAAAGTGACAGAGCAGTGCCTGTATAAACTGGCAGAGTCAAGTTACGTGTACATGGAGCCAGAAGCAAAATCAAATACTAATGTTTTATCTATGACAGTTGGGGGTGATGAGTGGGTGGTTATCGTTCTACATTATTGGTATGATTATGTTTCCTGCACCCTGTGATGTAATCAAACATCACGAGTTATATGCAGGTGTGCAAAAGTCCCTACACCTCAAGAAAATTCAAGTGTTAAGAATGATATAGGCTCACTTGACCAAAGGCATTTAGATTTATAGCGTTTATCAGGCGCTTTTATCCACAGTGACTTCCAGTCCTTAACTACAGGGGGCAGTCTCCCTGGAGCAACTTGGGGTTAAGAGTCTTGCTCAGGAACCCAGTGGTGGTATACTGAGGGTAGGATACAAACCCATGACCTCTTCATCCTGAGGTAAGTATCTCCCTCTGACCATTTTCTGACATCTCACAGCAGTAAACAGGCTGTTTTTAATACTGTGCCTTTAAGACTGATTTATATAGACATTTGCTCTGTATTTTCTCAGCTCGGGAAAGTGCTGAATTAAATTTCGGTCCGAAACCCTTGAAAAAATTCTCTCTCAGAGATTTGTGTGGATCCTACTGTCTGAATTGTGGTAAACAGAATTTGCAGACATTTGCACATGTGCTTTCAGTTGTGATGAATTCAAAATCGTCATATATAGGCTGTATACTGGAAATGTTTGTCATTGGAACCAGGTATAATGAAGATTCCCAGCACATTAAAGACAATGACATAACATAAGCATCTTCAAGTTTCCCCCATTAAATAGCTTCACTCATTGGCATTTACTGCACATCCAATAAAGATGAAAAGCTAAGTTCTTCTGCATCTTCTGCAGTGGGAAGTCAATCAGAAATCTCAAACTTAGTGTAGCAGTAAGATGAGGGTTTACCTTTGGGGGAGCTTCATCAGAGCCACCTGAGTCCCAGGACACGGTGACCTGGCGCCTCATCTCCATACGTAACCTCTCCTCCTGCTGAGCCTTCTCCTCCTCCAGAATAGTGCTGCAGGGAGACAGGGATGAGAGAGAGAGAGAGAGAGATGAAAGGACTGTTTCAGATAGAAAAAGCTCTCTCAGTAACAGAAATGAAGCTATAAAGACACTTTAAGCTTCAGCTCCTGCCTAACAGGCAAACATCAACACGGAGGTAAACGAAATCACACCATTTTCCCCTTATTTTTGAAATGCAATAGGTGATCAAAAGCATGTTTGATCTTAGCTTTCGTTTTTCCACTGCGGCTTTGAGGATATAACTGAAGCTTGTGGGTTCTTACACTATGATATACTGGTGGTAATAAAAACTGACAAAACAGGAGTAAAAAGCACCTTCATGATTTGGAGAGATTTTTTGCTTAACCAGTTCTTTTAAAGCTTCGGTTGGAACAAAAACTGCAACAGTAAACTTAAAAGTAAAAGTAAAAGATCTAAAAAGTAGAAGTTTACATCTTTCCAGCACCATCACGACAGTGTCCCTCACCCAGTCCTCCCAGCCCGGTATTAAAAACACTTCTGCACCCGGCCTGCCCTCTCAGCTCCGTGCTGCAGTGCCTGGAGCCCAGCCAGAGGTTAACCAGGAGGGGCTGGCAGCATCTGAGGCCGTGGGCCGAGTACAGAGCACTCTGTTTCCATGATATTATGGTCATTTCAAGTCCAAAATGACAACCCCAACTCTAGCCCTCAGGATCTTGCCAAAAACTACATTCCTCCTTCTACGTCCATTTGTCCTTCCACTTTGTCTCCTTCTATTTAACTGTTTTTATTTAGAAAAACACCACTTTGTTTCCAGACAAAGAATTCTGGCCTCACGCTCAAGTGTTTTTTGTATAAAACAATAAAACAGTGACCCCTTGTGTTTAAAGGAGAACGCAGTCAACCTTTTCCCTTCTCATTAAAAATCAAGGGCATTCCTCCTATAGAAATAATACTTAAACATCCTATATGTTCATCAGTGGCCAAACAGACCTTTTAATCAGGGAACTGAGCTACTTGAAGGCAGCAGAAGTGCGTTCAGATTAAACTAAAAAATCCAGCATTAGTAATTCACTAATGCTCTTGTTCAAACCACAACCCTCCCACTGAATTATTGCATTCAGTGGGAAAAGTCCCTTTCATAGGAAGTGTTGAATTAGAAGATGCTTTTTGGACACACAGTACATAATATTGTTTGAAAAAGTAAATAATTTGAAATTAAGCAGCACAATACACACGTATCTTTTTGTGCTTGTATAGAGATGTATAAGGATGTTGAAGACAGACTAACCTGAGCTGGGTCTTCAGTTCAGTAAAGCGTGGTCTCTTGCTGGGGTCATACGCCCAGCACTTGGTCATCAGGCTGTAGAGCGTGGGGGGGCAGTTGTGGGGCATAGCCAAACGCTCACCGTTTTCTATCCGCCC
Organism: Clupeocharax schoutedeni; assembly: GCA_037974565.1. Taxonomy (NCBI): domain Eukaryota; kingdom Metazoa; phylum Chordata; class Actinopteri; order Characiformes; family Alestidae; genus Clupeocharax; species Clupeocharax schoutedeni. The sequence continues at coordinate 3,137,853 of JBBPDH010000136.1, forward strand.
AATCACGTCGTTGTTTTTCACCCCCTGGAAAGGCTTAATGCCGTACATCAGGATCTCCCACATGCACACGCCTGTGAGAGGGAAAAAGACGAAATTGATTGTTCAACTGTGGCAAAGTATTAAAAACAAAGAGCATCCCCATCAGTACTCATATCAAGGGAATAAGAAATGTCTAATAGGTCAGTTCGCCTTTAAACAGCCATTTGAAACATAGCACAGCTTCTCAACAACATTTAAACCATTATAAGACTGTAAAATGTGTTTGTGTATTATTTTATTTAAGATCTGTTTCAAAAAGGCTCCATGCACACACGTGAAAATATTAAAACCTACCAAACATCCACACATCACTGGCTGAGGTAAAGCGACGGAAGTTTATGGATTCTGGTGCCATCCATTTGATCGGCAGTTTCCCTTTGGATGCTGAGTAAATAAAAAAGCGCAGTTTAATCATTTCCACTTTATGACAGAATGATAAATAGTGGTGCAGCATTATTATGGGCCACAAGGGGGTGCTATATTATAAGGCATGTTTTTGTGATGGTCTTAAGAGTTGTGGTTAGTTGACTTATTACCTTTGTAATAGGAGCTGTCTTCCATGTATCTGGAGAGCCCAAAGTCTCCAAGTTTCACACAGTCTGCGGAAGACACCAACACATTCCTGGCAGCAATGTCCCTGTAAAAAACAGACAGAGTCACATGAATACGAAATGTAGAAAGGAGTCATCTGGAACCAATGACCATGCTGTCAGACAGAGGTGAATCAGTTCATTTTCAGGGACTAGGTTCACTCACCTATGCACAAATCTCTTGCTTTCCAGATATGCCAACGCTGTGCTCAGCTGGTAGGCGAACAGAATCAGTGTGGCCAGGTCCAGGTTGTACTTTCTTACTTGTAAAAACGACCTCAACTATAAAAAACAACCAAACGAACAAACTCAAAAGATTAACAATGCTGAGCCCTGCCACGAAAAGTGGACACACAAATTTATAAATCACTTGAGTGGTCAGGAAACACTACATGGTAAAAAGTATTGAGACATGCCTCTTCATTTTTTAATTCAGGCTCCTTACCTCCAGTGAAGAACAATATTAATGCTTCAGCAGAACAACACATTTTGGACAACGCTTTGCTTCCAAATTTGTGGACCCAGTTTGGGGAAGAACCTTTTCTATTCCAGCATGACTGTGACCCAGTGCACAAAGCGAGCTCCATAAAACATGACTAGAAGGAAGAACTTGACTGGACCACACAGAGCCCTGACCTCAACTGGAACAGAGATTGTGAGCCAGGCTTCTCGTCCAGTGTCTGACCTCATAAACACTCTACAGAATGAATGGACACAAATTCCCACAGAAACTCCAACATCTTGTGGAAAGGCTTCTAAAAAAAAGTGTAAGCTGTTACAGCTGCAAGGAGGACCAACGCCATATTAAAGTCTATGGGTTTGAATGCAATTTCAGTAAAGCCCCTGTTGATGTCATGGTCAGACGTCCCAATACTTTTGTCCGTATAGTCTATCTGCTCATCAAACACTGCCAAAGAAAAGTGGTCTCACCTCGCCCAGTGTGCAGAGCTCCATGATGATCCAGACAGGGTTCTCTGTGATTACACCAATCAGCTTCACAATATGAGGATGGTCAAACTGCCGCATCGTCACTGTGAGATTTGAAGGGAAACACAGGTATTTATCGGGATGGATATCACTATCGTGTGCTGATTTCAGGCTGTAGCATGCACCAGGCTAAAAAAAAGAATGTACTTATTGCCAACTCTAGTTTTGTAGTTTCAGTATGAGACCAAAGTGTGTAAATCTGATCGGTCCAATACTCACAGGCTTCCTGAAGGAACTTCTCCCTCACACTGTCTGAGGTGCAGTTCTTGCATGTTTTAATGGCCACAGATAGAGTGGGATTGTCCTGCAAACAAGTGTACAGAGCAACCAATCACACACTCGTGTCCACTCTCAACAACAAACCACTGAAATACACGTTGTTTAAACTTTAAAAAAACAGACCGATGCTTAATATTGCAACTTTAATGACTGTGGGAAAATCTTCCCAACTCTAATGTTTGTTCAAGAAATTCTGGACCATTTCTGCTGGTCCACACAACGCAAAGGGAAGGTGATATTTTGGGCACGAAAAATCCAAGGTTTTTATATAATGCAGTAATCCCCCAGTTTTACACCCGCAGAAATCCCCATAAAAATGAGGAAATCGCTAATTATTTTTGTTTTTTGTGGCAATAAATATATTTTTTCTGGATGTTTTCACACAAGGGGACCCGTTCACCTCACTGTGGTGTCCCGTGATCTTCCCATATTTCGGCAGTGAAAGCGCGCAGACACTTCAAACGCCACAGTTTGGTAGATATCCATGAGACCTTTCCAACAAGCCCTCATTTGTATTTATATGACGAGTAGATCAGGGGTTATTCTCCGAAAACCGCGAGCCTGAGCATATTCAGATGCACCTCCGTCTTTAAATGTGATTCGAGTGTAAACTTTTGTCCCACAATCTTCCAAGTTGCATTTTAAATTCGAATACAGGTTTACCTTTACATTTTCTTTAAAAGTAATGCATTAAACAAAGTGTTTTGGGAGCAGATTTAGGGTTTACACAATAAAAATATAAATATTAGAGGTGGGCATCGATTAATTTTTTTTAACGCCGTTAATCGCATGGAATCTTCGCGTTAACGCCGATAATTAAACAACGTGGTTTTTCACTATACATGGGTGCTCTTAGAACGTAACCCTGAAAAGCAGCAACCTATAGTGTTAAACAAGGGTAGTGACTCCCATACACAGGGTTGTAACAGTCAGAGAAGCCTTCGGACTGGGGGTATGAAAGTTGAAAATGTCATCAATACTAACATACATGCTGCAACACATGCAACCTACTGTGGGAATACAGCCCACTAGATATTTCCACAGAGACGTTTTTGCAAGTCATAGCACTGCCACTGCATTTTTGCTCCGGGTGATTTGCAGTCCGGACAGTTACACTGAAATTTTAACTTGGCTTTCGCGCTTTTTGGCTGCCCTCGTTTCCTCGGAATTCACTCAAAATTATGACAATAATTACGGGCTGTGAGCTTCTTTAAATACCATCACAGAAATGAAGCGGCGTCTTGGGTTGCAAAAGCACTGAGCCGGAATTGTTCGGTCAGTCTGTTTGGTCGGATCTGATTGATTTTTGAGGAGGTTTGGAGAGGGAAATTCTTACTGGGCTGGCGTAGATCCCCTGATGGACATCTCCAAACTGACCCTCTCCGATGCAGCGGCCCAGCTCTATCCGCTCCCGCTGGATCTCATAATCCCTGGCTGCACAGAAAGAGAGAAAATTGGACCACGGCACTTCTGTTTACACACACAATATCAACGCAGCAGATTAGCTTCTGGATTTAACATCCTTTAGGACTTAACCAGCACAAAACACATTAACCAACACTAAACACGCTGCAACTCATGCTGGTTTAATTCAAAGCAAATGTTTTCCTTAGCTTGGTTTCCCAAATCCAATAGGTTTTATTCTTCCTTATTTCAATTCAAGTCAAAACTTCTGATGCACTGAATATCTGGATCAGTCGAGGGCATGCTGATATCGGACAAGTTTAATCTCACTGAGGAAACAAAACCTTGTATTTCCTTGTAGAATTAATTTTGGGCCATTTCTATTGGTCTGTTTATCATAAAATCTTTAAACAGCAGCAGGCACTTAAAAAAAATCATTATGCTATTATGCAACAAATGTAAAAAAAAAGAGAAAAAGAAGAAAAAATTGTTCATACAAGGATACAAGGTTTTTTCCAGACAGCGATACCAAATACCACTCAAACGTGATTATAAAACATAAAAATATCTCTTAGTCAGACAAGTCAGAGTCACATGACCCCTGCTCTATGACAGTATAACACAGGCAAGCAGCGAGAACACAAAAGGAAGGAGAGGGGAATAAGAAAGAGAAGGAGAAAAAGAAAGACAGAAAAACGAGAGAAGTGCGGTTACCTTCGTCTATTCCATAGCACTCGGCTGGGTGATTATGGTAGGGAGAGAACCGAGAGAGCTGGATTTTAGAACCGTTCAGAATTAGACACAGACAGCATGAAGGAGACAGAATAAAAGAGAACGACAGGGGAGACACCCAGGAGACCCGGCTGGAGTTAACATGAACCCGATGAGAATAAAGATGAATAAACATTCATTCGGAGCGTTTTAGAAGAACCACTCATTACGTATTTACACTGGTCAAAACTTTGGACACACCTACACATGAAGGATTCCATTCATGCTTAATATTTACTACATTTAAGACAACAGTGAAGACTTTCAATTAACAGTTTTTGATTGACAGCTCACCTACTAGATCAAAGGGTTGTGGGTGTGTCTTTTTTTTTTAAATAAAGGGTCTATATCTAACAATACTCTTGCATTTCAGTTTTCCTTTGTCCATTGCCCCTTTCCAACCCTATTCCTGAGAATTAATTTGAGACTTTAAGACTGAAATGTAATTTATCTCTGTTCTGATTGGCTGTACACAGTCTGGGCTGAACACTCCGTTTCACTGTGATGGTAAGCCGTGGCAAAACTGCTGTACGCTGAAAGATAAATATAAAGGTGTTTGTATGACTACAACATTTTTAAAACTTTTTTTCTGAACATTTTTTGAACAATTTCCTCCGGGATAAATAAAGTTTTCTGATTCTGGAAAGTGAGGGATCAAACCAGAACAAATATATTTAAACGTGTATGAGACCTTTAACATTTTTGGAAGTAAATTTAAACAGAAGCATATATTTATATTAGTTTAATTCAGTTTAATTTAGTTCTAAATATGTTTGTAGAGCCAGGTGTGTGCAAACTTTTGACTGTTAGGCCTGTGTAGCGGATTCTTAGGTGGTCAGTGCAGGAGTTTGAGATGGATGTACGAGGAGTCAGTGCAGAGAGTTATCCAAGCAATGTAGAAAGAGCCTAGAATTAGTTATTCAAATCAAACGGGGTGTGTGTGTGTGTGTGTGTGTGTGTGTGTGTGAGAGAGAGAGAGAGAGAGAGAGTGCCAGAGAGAGAGAGTGTGAGTGCGAGTGCGAGAGAGACAGACAGAGACAGAGTGAGCGTCA
>JBBPDH010000136.1:3155930-3174038 GCA_037974565.1 Clupeocharax schoutedeni
AAATATGGTGTAAACTCTATATATTTTTATGGTGTAAACTCTAAATATGCCCCCAAATCTGCTCCCAGAACACTTTGTCATTTTAAACTCTTTTTAATGCATTGCCCTTAAAGAAACTAAGGTGAGCGGTTTCCACATTTTTGTGGGGATTTCCGCGTAAAACTATGAGTTTTTTAAAAAAAAATAAATAAATAAAAAATCTGCGTGTGACTGAATCCACGACTCCTGATCCACGTAAAACTGGGGGATTATTGTACTGCTAATAGTGCATTTTTTGACACTATCAAATGGTGTAAGAGGAAAAATATGAATGCAAGAGTTTCGTGCGACAGGGATTATATAATTACATCCTAATAATGTTAATAACAATAATCCTGCGGGAGTCTCAGTCTAGAGCAGAATCATATGAATAAATGACACTGGTACAGCTATGCCTGTAAACTCACTTCATTATAAGGTTAAGCTCACAACACGTTCAACATGAACGCTCATGCGCTGAGAAGCTCTTTTTCTGGGGGTAATTCTCTCCGCAGTGTTATGAGAAGCAATCTAAACAGCCCTAAGAGCAGACAAAAGTGTTATTAATATCCCAGACACTCACAGTGTGAGGCAGGAAAGCGAACAATAAGGCCTGCCAGAGTGCGGTAACGTCAGGAACTGAGCGAGACTGGTGAGGAAAGCCTGCGTGCTGCTGTTTTGATTGGTGGACAGTGGCGAGGCTCCGCAGGTGCCGGACTCTTCCTCTGCTTTCGTTACAGCCGGACACTCCGGCGGGTTCGGTCCCGGAAGCTGATGGGACACGATCGTCTTTCTGCCTCCTTTTTTGCTTCCAGATGTACATTTTTACTTGTACCATTTTCCTTATTTTGATCTGTGTTTTAGAAATTTTGTAACAAGCAAAGAAAAGTGTATAAGAGAAGAAATGTGTCTTTCATATCCTCTTTGTATAGCTAAACAGAAAATATTGTATCACTTAGAATTTGATAAAGTTTGGGATCCAGAGTTCTCCTTCCCATCCACATCTAATGCTACCACATCTGCTTTCACTGCTAGGGGGGCGTCCCGTGGGTGGTACACCTCCTAATAAAACCTTTTTAACACCGCGATTGGTGTATTTTCATGTCAATTTCAGGAAGTAACCAATAGTAGAGGTTGTTATGATTCAAACAAGCCCTTTCTAGTCAGTGTTATACACAAGGACCAAATGTAATGTAATGTTGACACTTTGCTTTATAAGTGTCTATAAGCTGGCTGGTTGTGATAAAACTGCTGGGGAGTTTTGTGCGATTTTGGCCAGCTGGGCGGAGGCTGTTTTTGTTTTGGACAATGGTGAACCAGTAGCTTAATGAATCGGTTCTGCTGCCTGTGGCGCTTTCTTGGGATCTGCTGTACAGACTCTAAACAAACTGGCGTCTCGAATGGTACTGCTTGCACTAAGCAGTAGCATTTTTTCCTCTGTTAAATCTGAAAAATACACCTCGCACTCAAAATGTGAAACTTCACACCTTTCCAAAGACCCCTCGTTTGCGTTATACCGTTCACATCAGACAAAAATAATGGGACAACGATATAACGAGGGGGTTTTGGAAATGTCTCATCATGCCCTATCTAACTGTGAAGTTTCACGGAGATTGTTGGTTGGCCCGCCTAGAAAAGCCACAAGCGCATTCCGTTGGAAACTAAAGTACTGGGACAGCCAGGCGAGGTGTCGCAATACATTCAGCAGTTATGGCTTTTTCTTCTTGGAGTCTGAAGTAACTACAAACTGCTGACATGTTGGCCAGTCTCTCACACAACAGAAACTCTTATCACATGATGCATATACACACGTTATGCACGTCGCAAATCATGTCATGCGTGCTGTAATTATTTTCTGTATTTTTTTTTTACAGATTGGACTATATTTTTTTATTCCTTCCCGATTTCTGATCCAGTAATTTAGGTCAGGATTGGATCGATTCCGATACAGAATATCGTTACAGCCCTAACACACACACACACACACACACACACACACGGAAACTGTACAAATGGTCCTCAATAAAATAAACGATCTCTGATTTTTTTTCTGTGGCGGTATTATATCAAAATGACTCATGTTTTATGACCAGAATAATGTTCTTCTCTGTCTTACTGCCCAACAAACCAGGCCTTTTCTGACAGAAGAGTCTCACACAGAGAGGAACCCGGGCACTGACAGAAGTACTGGATGAATCCTGTCCAGTAAAACACATGAGCCAAACTGCTGAGTAAGCATGTGGAGGGCAGCGAGCTGGACAGAGAGAAGCTCTGCCAATAACAGGAGACAAGAGAGTGCATGGAGAAGAGGCGGGGGTGGGGGGGGGGTTGGGTAATGTCACTAAAGCTGCCCAACAGAGTGGAGGAGATGAGCTTATGTCATTGCGCTGTCCGGAGAAACTCCCACTGTTCTTCCCTGTGGTGCAGCAGCTCAGTGCACTCGGGGCCTGGCTATGAGTCATTCTCTTTTTACTGCTGCTGTAGGAGCAGTTCCTCTTCAACTACAGCCTTTATCTACAGCAGGGAAAACAAAGCTGGTCTCAGGTGCATGGAACAGGACACATTTAAGACAGTATAACATTCTAAGGTTAAATAGACCAGTAACCAAGTCCAGTAATGCTATAATGCTACTTATTTCTCATCCTAGATCAAGATCTTTTGTGTCTGTATGCAGGGAGATATTAGTAATATTATCTGAGGCATCATTTACACTCCAGTGATTTTCTCAGGCATGAGGATTGTTAGGACCATCGCTGTCTCCGAGCTCCCACATTGTCTCCATGCTCGTTTTTGTAAATGCCAGCTGCGCTATGAACATACTACTTGAAGTAAAACTTAAAGAGCGAGAAATTGAAGTAATTCTCACTGAAATGATATGTGAAATATTTTGCTTTTATTGAATTGTTTTAACACATTTGCATATACCCAGATATTCAGCCTCCAGCTGTCAATCTCTGTCCTTTCATGTTTAAGTTATAAGGAGTGTTTCCATCTAACTATTTTCTGAATGAGGCCAAATACATGGCAGCCAATCAGAAGAGAGATCATTTACATAACTCAGTCTCTAAAGCTCAGCAGCCAAAACTGTCCGTTTAAATTAAGGGATGTAGAGGCTGGAAAACAGTCGAGCGAAAAAGAAATGACACACACACATACATACATACACACACACACAAACAGACGAGCCACATCTGTGAGAAGAAGTGCTGACAAAAGTTTCTGACAAAATCTATTTGCTTTTATATCTATACGCTGGAACTGGTTTCCATCTGGCCTCCTTTTGCCCCCTGCTGCAGCTCAGAGAGAACTCGTGCCCAGCATGCATAGACAAAACTTGCAAATGTATTTAAATTCCCAGGGAAAGCTCTCGCCAGGGAAGACTGGCAGAGAAAGTGACCATTCTCATCCTCACTGGGGGCAGCAGGGCAGAAGAACTGGCTGAAAACCTAAACCTGCTCCAGTTGTTGCATACAGCTGCCAGCATCCTCCTGCTGTGTGTAGGTCTGTGCAGGTGTGTGTGTGTGTGTGTGTGTGTGTGTGTGTTTACCATGTGTTAAATAGGTGTAAAAGTACACAACAAAAGACTGCCATCACACAAGTGGACAGCTGTGCCAGTCAAGGAAGGTGCTGCAGCAATTACACTCTCCAGCTGTCATTCTAAGCATAACATGTTAAAAATAATAGGAAAACATTTCCAAATATTAGCCAAGCAAAGAGACACGAAGTTTTCATTTTAATTAAGCGAGGTGGTGCACAGGACAAGCTCGAAAGAAGCCTTAACTGATCTGCAGAACGATCAGGCCCTGCAGGCAAGCTTATCTCATCAGGAAAAAGAGCGACTCAGCCCAACACTCCCTCTGGACCCTCCCTCCTCTCCAGCTTTCCCCAGAACATGGAGGCCTGGTCACTCTCCAGCTCATTCAAACACAAATCTTAACTCCCCGCCAGCAGCAGGACATATCGGCGATGTCGGAAGCTTCTACTCCAGACACTTCGCTGAGATGAAAGGGCTCTTCTCTCCAACACAACGCTTCTGATAGAATAATGCATGACGGAGGTATTAAAAAATGCTATCAGATCAATAATGAAAGGCAAAAATGAGAAAGACATGGAATCTTCCTACAGCTTAGTGAACAGCACATCCCCATTACAGCTGCTGTAAAACGAGTTTCACGCAGCGGCTCGTACGAAACGGTGCAAGAAGATAAACCAAAGTTTTGTGAAGGGTCTGGTTTCCTTGGACACGTTGACGCCGCGTTGTACTTTCTTTTCTTTATTAAGCACAAGCTTCCACCGCTTTAGGCTTCAAAGTTGAGTCGCTGATTTTTATGGACACCACACACCACCGGCGTGCTCAGATTACAGCAGCCAAATCTCTACATCTGCTGGCATTAGGCTAAATCACAGAGTGCGCTCTCTGCCCACCACTGGCTTCCCACACCAGAACTCTTTACAGGAAAACATTTTCTGTGTATAAAAAGAAAGCCAGAAAGCTTATTACTAAGCACATCCACTGATGCATCCAGGAACATCAGGTACTTACAGAGATACTCCTCCACCTCCTCCTACGACTCCCACTGCTACTGCCAGGAATTTGCCGCAATCCGATACTTAGTACAGCTATCCGTCTGCTATGGGCCAAAATAACGGAATCAGATCAGATCAGTGTTTGCTATATAGGGGAACAAGGGGGAGGTGACGTTAGTCAACTTCGAACACTCGGGATGTTAACTGTTGCTTAAATAGTGCCTAATCTTGGCAATTTATCTGTGTCACATAAACACACGTCTCGGCTCTCTAGTACAGACCTAGCCCACACATAAGGGGGTGGGTTGGGGTGCACTGCCTAACACACCCACCCACGGACCATGGTTCAAAATGCTTGGGCCGAGGTTTGTCCGGCCCTGGGTACTACTGTCCTCGGAGAGAGAGAGAGAGAAAGAGAAAGTGCAAGTGTAGCTGAATTTTCTCCATTCAAAGCCCCACTTCCCCCCCCGCCGTCTCGCTCCTCTTCTTTCGTGGGATAAAAGTAGTGTGCAGTGTGTCCGAAAAGTGCACTCGTTCACTATGTAGGGCACGGTAAAAAGAAACCCACAGTGCATGATGGTATATGAGTTTTAATGTAGTGTACTGAATTTTGGCATGTCCTGCTGCGATTTTGTGAATTTGACCGTTGAAATTTCGGACATCACTACAAAATGGCAGACTCACTACATAGTGCCCTGCATATCGAACGAGTGCACTTTTTGGACACAGCTATTGACTGAAGTAAATGCATAAATAAACTTTGAGCAACATGCCGCACAGGGATGTCACGATTAACTTGTTTCACAATTAACCGCAATTTAAAACATGCTTAACTAATCTTAAAGGATCCTCAACATCGTGTTTCATAGATTATGACAGTGCTATCAACAGACTGGTGGGACTCACCCAGAACAAAAACATTTCACCAGCGGTGCTGCCGGAAACAATACAATCAGTGAATGAGGAATACGCTTTATTTCCACCAAAGAAGCAATGGAACTGTCGTATGGTGTTTTTTGGATACATCAAGAATACAGAGGGACATATTCAAGAAGAAGAGTCTTTTTGTGTCTTTTTTAACAAAAGACAGCAGTAAAATAAAGGTGAAAACTTGTAAAGAATGTTATTGTCTGTGAAATTAATACATTCGAAATATTCATGATAATCATGAAATCGGGATTATTTCCCAGGCAATAATCGTGCGTCAAAATCTATAATCCTGACATCCATAATGCCGTGAAGAGAGGCACACACCTGAGGGCACAAGTAACACAGATGAGCAGCAAGGCTGCGTCTCAGTTGACACCCTGCTCCCTACATGGTGCACTATGTAGGAATACAGGTTCCAGCATCCAAACGCTGTATAATGTCTAAGAAATGCCACGTATGCAACATTCCATAATGGACAAATTGCACACAACACACTTTATAACTTAGATGGATACTATAGAGTTTTCACTCAGACAAATGTTTAACAGTTTAGTTATTTAAGAAAGGGATAAAGACTGATATCAGACTGAAGTATCCGTATCAACACTGGAAATGAAACAATGGTAATGTGGCATCCCTAACAGCCCTAATAACAATAATAATAAAAATAATAACAATAACAATAATAACAACAACAATTATTATTATTATTATTATTATTATTATTATTATTATTAGACAATTATTCTACCAGTATTTTCAGACATACCCTAACTCAAGAGTGGGCACATAAGCGAGTGATGCTTGATCTTCAAATCTTTCATTTGCAAACTTTAATAATCAATGTTATAACCGAGAACAGAATTGCAAACATCCCACAATCACGTAATTGCAACTGTCCGATATCATGTACCCATTTACTGAAGTCTAGGAGACTAAAGACTGTTTTCCCTTTATCTGTTATATGCCTGTAGGACTGAGCATGTTCCACGACTATGTTAAATTGTAGCTACGATAAACATGACATTAGTGCAGGTTCTCTCCCAGCATGTGTAAAAAGTTCAGCTCTAGTCTTATGGGAAAAGTGCTGGTCTCTGGCCACGGTCTGCATGAAATAAACCAAGGAAGAACATTTTTAAAGCATCACTGAGGCAACCAGCAGTCACAGGCTGCTCTGTCAGCGGTGGAGAATCAGATTATACGTGTAACCCTGGCTCAGTGTGTATAGCAGAGTATGTAAAATTCATTATGGGCCTGTCAGCCCGAGGTTACAACCCGCATATAAACCCGCCTTCATTGCCAGGGACTCGGAGATAGGATGTCAATCAGTGTCGAGTCTGACAGTCGAGCGCTGGAGATTCCCGGTGGGCTCACGCTCTACAATCATGCGGCGGTACTTTGAAGCGCTGCTTTTCAAAGACTTTACATCAAGCGGTCTAATCGGGTCTAAGTGTTTGTTGGCAAAACAGAGAAGCTGGGTAGTAAAAGAGTGGGTGGAAAGTGTTGCACACAAAGCACTGGTGAAGACAAACAATTAGCTTTAACAGAGTATGAAGGCCTTTGATGCAATCCAGCTATAGCTGCTGTAATACTAATCAATCACTTGATGTCAATTAGGATAAACATGATTCATTCTCGTGTATTCTTCTTCTTTGTGCCTCTGTGGTGCGCGCGCACACACACACACACACACACACGAGATTTAGCCATTGAGGATATGTGTTTGGCCAAGCAGACAAAGGCACTTGAAACTGAGGTAGAATAAGCCATTGAGATGGATCAGCATACATCAGCAGCAGCAGCAGCTGCTCAAGCAAAGACGGCATGCAGACAAATATACTCAGAGTGGAGCTGAGGGTGACGTCCCTCCAGCTCCTTCATAACCCGCCTGCTTCGCAACACGCTCACAGAATTTCCCTGCGCTTTGCAAGGCTCCTCCACTTAATGATCTACTGCTCTGTCACGAACCACTGCAACAAAGAGGCTCTGCTGCAGATTTCTGAAGGCATGCTCACCCTCTAATTCAGGCTGTTATTAAACTGGTGGGGGTGGGGGGGACATAAATCAATGCTTTATAGGTTATGAATCACACATTAAAGAGCACAAACACAATAAGGCACCAAAGGCCCAGTAATGGAAGGGGCGGCAGATGCCAAGGCGCATCAAGTCAGACTGTCTCCGGCGCTACGCTAATGACTGACAAACCATCAGACAAACAGAACGCATCAATGACACTTTAATCGAAGCAAATACAACCTAACGCAGACTCACGCTTCAGAACAGCAAACGATCGTAGCCACTAACCCTTTCAAAACAAAGGACATGGTCAGAAATAAGGTACCAAACATTTTAGTCCAAGTGAAAACTCCCAGAGTTAGTAAAACGGTCTGTAAAGTTCCACTGGATAGTTTAAGTAAGGTTTGAAGCTACACTACATTCACTTTCACAGGAAAGATGGGCATATTTGCACCTGATTGTGAAAATTAAGTATAAACAAAAATGCAAAGGTCCATTCCAAACTGCTGTATGACCACTTTTGACATTTCTGGAAAGAATGACAGCTGATGTAAAATTGAAAACACATTTTTGTTTCTCTAATGAAGATGCTATTATCTTAATTCTATTTATTCTATGTGCCTATTTGTTCTCTGCACTGTTATAACAGGAGCCACGTCGTCTCGTCTCTCCATGTACCTGTTCAGTATATAGCAGAGATGACAATAAATTTGACTTTGACTTTTTAATGTAGCGGTAAAACTTTGCAATGTGTTTTGGATTGACACTCTCACATACAGACACAATATATGTGATTCTACTAGATTATTGATCTTGTAACATATGTATGTTTCTGAATGCATAGGCATCCAGCATTCAAACCACTCAGATGAACAGTGTATTACCATTAATCGCTTAACATTTCTGATAGATCTGATATACTGTAGATCAAATGGCAGTGAGTTAAATCAAGAATAAAGCAGAAAATCCTCCGACTGATCAGATATAGAAAAAACAAAACAAGCATAAAAAAGCTAATTCTATATTTAAATACCATTCATTTAAAAATGTGAATGGACAAACAGTCTCTCCTAAATTCCAAAGCTCATAGTAGATGCGGAATGAGCTACTGAATGCGGAGACGACTGGAAATGAATAATAAAAGGGTTAAACTGTGCAACGCAGCCAACAGTGTTACATGACAAGTACAGCTAAAAGAGATCAGAGGAAAGAAGAAAAGGAGCCGGGAAGAAGAGTGTTCCAGGAAGAAGAGTGTTTGTGTTATGGAGAGAAAGGTATAAAGGTAAAAGTGTAGTACCTCCTGCCCAGCACATGGGGAAGGGACTGCAGCCGCTCCTCTGCACTCTAGAGGCCTTTCGACTCTGCAAAATTGGCACGGCTCCTGGCCAGCAGCCGTTGCTCTCACGCACCCGCATAGGAGCCAGAGCCCCAAACGTGAGGCCACAGTCCGGCACAGGGCAGCCCTGCTTATCTCAACTGCACCCAGACCCAGCCGCCAGCCGTTCAGGCCGCAGCCTTCACATACACACGAACCCGCACTGAAGAGGAGGAGGCTCGGAAGCTGTATCGGAGTGACGATCCACCTTGTAGCTCTCCAGTCCGGTGTGTCCTGTCCTCTGAATGGCCACTGGATGCCCAGATGAATACTAATCCAAGCCAAAGCAACCAGGAGCAGGAGGCCACAGCCCGTTTACAGTCACCTCCGAGTGTGAGTGGACGTCTAAAAGGTTGATTATAGAAGACAGTGTGGAAAGAGAACGAGACTGTGCTTCGCAGTGCCGTGCCCAGGATAATGTAAGAGAAAAAGATAAAGAGAAAGTGTGACAGAGAGAGAAAAGACAGCCTCAGCCTCTGTTCTCAGCAGCTTCTCTGAGGGAAGTACCAGAGAAAGGCAGAGAGAGGCGAGAGGAGGGGCCAGGGGAGTTCAGCCGAGCCTCATTAATATGCAAATCTCCCTCTCATTCCTATTCAGCCGAGCCCATGGGTGTTTACCCAAGCGATGCAGGCCGCAAATCAGGCCTGACCCCCGCTCGCAGTCACAGGACCACGTCTTCTGTCCGGCATCTCTGTGCCAGGCCTGCGGTGGCACCGTGCCCACTGGACATCCCTCGGCTTCCCTACAGAGCCGTCAGCTTGGATTGGTCTCCAAAGGACGTGAAGAATGTAGCCTCTGAAATGCTGTTATTGCCTCACCCTGCTGCCCTCAGGCAGAATCAATCACATACCAGCCCAGACCCTGGCCACCTCCACCCTTCGCTGCAATAAAGAGGCTTCTTAAGTCTTTCTATCTCAAGTTACGTATCATCTTATGTGGAAATCAATCCAAAAGTGACAGCAGTGACTAAGCATCAGCACTGAATTTCAAATACATGTAATTATACATGAAACCAAATTATACATGACAGCAAATTGGAAGGCATAAGCCAGAAAACAGTCGGACAGCTTTTGGTTTTCGCATCAGGAATCATCGTCTTAACTTCCAGGATACTGTATAAGAGGTGTAGGCGTGTGTGTGTGTGTGTGTGTGTGTGTGTGTGAATGCATTCTTTTCTTTGGTCCCTGGTGTTGTGGTGTAAGGAGGGAATCGTAGAGGCTGAAGGCAGAATAAAGCCAATCACAGCTCTTATCAGCAGGGAATCTCCATGCGGCTGCCGACTATTCAACAGACGCTCACACAGCAGCCGCTTCGCTCAACACATCCCTGCAAGCTAGAGATAGCGTTATGCATTACAGCCTTTGACGGCATCTAAAATGACTATTCCTCAAAGGGGGGCATTACCAGGCTGAGTGCATTTAAATCCACTTATTATGTTCTATTAAAAGACACCAAGCAGGAAATACAAAACAGAAATAAAGCACATGACCCTCTCAACGTTAGACCAATTATTCAGTCATTATAAGAGTTAGTATTAAGAAACTACTATTGAGTGACTTTAATGACAGTAATATGTCTGTGTTGTATATAAGGGAGACCATGGAATGACTGGCGGACCTTGAGTTTAAGGAATTATGGCACAGTCTAGTCTGAAGCACCTGTACCATAACAAACAAAAATCCACCACCAAAAACTAATTGACGCCTTCAGCTCCAAGTGTTTTGAGGGAATCATTTCAGTGAATTTGAGAGATTAAGAAAAGAATTCTTGTCCAAAGCTTTGTCTATGGCAGTGTTACACATGTGGCAGTCAGAGATAAGGCTGGAAACGCTGGACCGCTCTTTTACTGCTTGGGAACGCGACTACTTTTATGTGGTGCTTTAAAGGTGAAGGCAGACTTTATGTGATGGTTTGGACGGGCTGGTTGGGTCAGAACATGCAACCACACCTCAGTGCCTGAATTATTTTTGGTGGAGACCTAAAGTCAAGTGGCTTCTTTTGGCACGTCACAGGACAGAGGCAGCAGTGGCAGGAGGAGGCACTTCTCCCAAAACAGCCATTCACTTTAACAGTGGGGTACGGATCTCCCACACAAAGCTCAAGACAAAGGGAAGGGGGAGCATGGCTCTTCCCATACAAACCCCTCACATCCGGCCCACTGTCACACACACACACACACACGTGCATGCACACACGCACACTCTCACATGCACATGCACGCACGCACGCACACACACACACACACACACGTATAGACACATGAACACATACACATACATACACACACACATACACACACACACACGTGCATGCACACATGCACACTCTCACATGCACACACACACACACACACACACATATAGACACATGAACACATACGCATGCATACACATACATACACACACACACACACACACACACACACATGCATGCACACACGCACACTCTCACATGCACACACACACACGTATAGACACATGAACACATACGCATGCATACACACACACACACAAAGGCCTTTCACAAACTCAGTCCCGCCTCTACAGCCGAGTCCACGTGCTTTACGCAGCAGATTGCTGGTGTTGAGCTCCGCCACATTTGGCAGCATAATTTAGTGAAGCACAAAGACAACAGGCAAATATATGTGGGCGGGGTGTATTCTGGCTGGGCCCCCCCCTTTAAAACAGAGGACAACAGTTTCCCCATTGTGACAGAAATCTCGAGGGAGGTGAGGTGCAATTCAGATCGTGTGTATCCACAGTCAAAGACAAAACAAAGAGCAAATGATGTACAGCATTACAGCAGATATAAAGCAGCAACAAGTAAATCTAAAGGAAACGTCTGGCCAAAGGATTGGAGACCGACTCGCATTCAGTGCGGCCCTGTGTGAGCTTACATCCACAAAAAGCAACACATGATAGGATGGGCGGAGTTACTTTAAAAAGTACTGCAGTACAGATGGAGGGTCAGTTAAATAATCCAGTTTACTATATAACTGTGATGTAACATGATTGTTTTGGTTACTTTTCTTTTTAAAGCCAGATAAATAAAATCAAGGGGGAAAATATTTCAGCAGTACAACCCAACCTAAACACACGGTAAACAGATAAACTGCACTGTTTTCTAAAAGAAAATGTTATCAGTGATGTGTCTGCGCATCATGTGCGCCGGGAGTACATCTATTAAAAAATGGAATGTAATATTTATTAGAGATAATCAAGGATTGTTTGTAAGTGCCCATCAGAACCAGAGGCGGAGACTTAAACAGCTGAGATCAGTCACTGATCTGCTGTTTAGTGAAATGGTCAAATCTAAGGGGAGCCATATATGGGAATATTGCAAACCCAACGTATTTGTACATTGTAAGTCATAGTAACTCCACCTATCATTCTAGAGGTCAAACTAGTCATATTTTAAGGCACATAAACCACCAGCCAGAATTTATTTCCACTTATTTCATCATCTTTATTCTTGTTAAACTGCAAAGTTGTTGGTTGAGCAGCTCTAAATGAAAATGTGTGAAATAAAGCCAGTGAGAGAAAAAAGCCAAGATGAGAGAATCTGTAACAGTGCAGTTCTGACTCCAATTAACTGGTTGTTGGTGATACAGAGTCAAATTCTAGACTGTCCTTTAACTTTAAATGCACTTGGGAATTTAAGCAGCTATTAAGTGCTGAAACAGTAACATCACTGAATAAAACAGGATCTCAACAGTGAAAATACTGTAAATGTATTTGTTAGTAAAGAATACTGAGTGTATTTTAAGTAAATATTAAGTGAGTGACATGAAAAAGGAGAAAACCTCAGTGCTTGCAGAAGCATTTGGCTGCCAGTGTGAAACTGCTAATAACTGCTAAAACCCATTTTTTGGTAATGTATTAAGCGGAGTTAAAAATAAAAATATTTGGGAGCATATTTGGGGTTTACACTATAAAAATGGGCATTTTAGGCATTTTATTTGAACTACATCACAAATTTGTTGTTCTTCACAATTCACAGGTGCTCTTGGAACATAAACCCTGTGAATTTCGGGGGTCGACTGCATTACTGAAAGAGAGGAAACCGGTCCCTTTAATAAACCTTCCTCACTGGAGTGAAGACAGGCCTGGCGTAGTGGAGAAGGAGCGAGGACTGGTCATTGAGGTTATAGTAAACACAGGACTGAACCTGAAGATCAAAATGAAGGAGCATGTCGGCGGTTATCTGTGGCCCTTTGCGGCGAGCTGACAGCGGGCAGATGTTGGAATCGTTTTCTTCCGTCTCAGTGAGCAGCAGGTCCCAGGAGCGGCGGCCATGCACGCGGCCAGCTGCTGCCAGGAGCCCTCCTTCCTCCCACCCCACGTCCATCAGGGGCCAACAGTGCTCCTAAACTCCTCTTCCTCCTCCTGCTCCCCTATCGCAGCTGTGTGTGTGTGTGTGGGGCGGGGGGGTGTTGTTGGCTGCATTTATTTTTGCTTTATGTGCTCAGTGGGGCACAGAGCGCAAGGTCAGAAGGTTGAGTGGCTTATGCAACTCTTTCTCTCGCGCCGTCTTTTTTTCTCGCTTACTCTAGGTCTCTCCCTCCATGTCTCTCTCTCTAGGTCTTTCTCTCTCTCACTCTCTCCATGTCTCTCTCTCTCTCATTGTCTCTAGGTTTCTTTCTCTCGCTCTTTCTCCCTGTCTCTCAGGGAGTGTGTGTCTCTCACACTCACTCACTCCCTCACACACTCTTGCTCTCTCTGTCCTCTTTCTCGCTCACTCACTCTCACTCTCTCTCTTGTTCTCCCCCTTCCACCCACACCCAGATCTCGAGCTAATGTCTCACTAATCTGTTACCTGGATTAGCCCTGTTAAAACCCTTAAGAGTGCTGTGGGTGAAGGCCAATCAGCCTCCGCATTAATGCAAGACTGAGGTGATTAAAATGCAGCAATTATTATAATTCCTAAAGCACTGTACTGTTTAACTTAGTGGAATAAAAATGATGCAGCACATTGTGACACCAACATTGGGACTGATATTGTGATAGTGGAAAATGCACAAATGAGTCTCTAGCCAATCACAACATTGCTTACAGTGTGCTATGAGAATCAGACCAATCATAGTTAGTCTTCTTGTTCCTCTGAGACTTCGGTGGACAGCTCAACACACTCAGAGGAGAACAAGTACTGCCATCAGCACTACATTTACATTTACATTTAAATTTACAGCATTTTATCCAAAGCGGCTTCTGTTTCCTAACTACAGGGGGCAGTCTCCCTGGAGCAACTTGTGCTTAAGGCTATACTGGCGGCAGGATTCCAACCCATTATCTCTGGGTCAGGAGGCAAGTATCCTACCCACTAGTCCTACACCACCCACCTGAGAGAGAGATGTTCTCTTGGTCTCCAGGCCTCACTAGTGACTGAACTCTCAAGCCAACGCTGAAATGTGAAGAAATAAAATCCCGATTTGATCCTGCACATCCTTGCATGGCTGGACAAAAACAAGCATTTTTCCACAGGTGTTCAGCTGCTGTCTGCTTTCCAAACAGATAAAAGGTTGAAATTTAGACTGTGCAGTTTAGAGAAATTGGTGTGAAACGTAGAATATGAATGTGCGAGGGAAAGCAGCCAGAATTCTCTTCATACTCTGCCTGGAAATGTCTCCCTGCTTCCCCTCAGGCTGTTAACTTGATGCTGTTTGAGATTTCGAACAAGCCCCCTGCTGTCGTGGTCTTCTGAAATTTCAAAGCGACTCACAGCACTGCCATGAGCCAAAAGGCATAGTGGAAGTGACAAGGCTTACAAGAAAGACTTGATGTTCCTCCACCGTTGTGCTCGAGACCTCCAGGACACTGAGGCTCCCTCATATGGCCTGGAGCATATGACCCAACCAGCGGGCTGTGGGCCGGTATCAGCCCTTGAGCAATTTGGTACCAGGCCGAACATAAATAAAAAAATATATTTTTTGAAATGTCCTACATTCGAAAAAAAAAACATGCTACAACAAAAATTTACCCCACAAGCGAGCAAAAACGAGTAAAAAAAACAAATGCACTTTGTACCAGTCCGTGAAAATATTGTTTTACAGTTCTGGTCCATGGTGCAAAAACGAGTGGGGACCGCTGATAAAGAGAGCTTGCTTTAGGGGGTTCTCCACTGACTGGTACCAGCTCGGTTCGGTTCAGTTCGGTTGTATCCTATTCAGTTTAGATTCGGACCTACAGTTTTCCCCTACAACTGGTTGCTAATGCAACCAAACATTCTGAGCAGCAGCCCGAGCAGAGCGCTCTAAGCTGAGGTAAACAACCCGGCATCATTACAATCGTCAGCATGGATGAAATCAGAGGAGTTTTATTTCTTATCCTTGGATTGTGGTTGTTTGCCACAAAACGGAGACAGCTGGCTCACCAGACAAGGCTTAAAGAAGCAACATTAGGCTAATGCTAATGCTAACATTGAGTCCACACTGACATAACCATAGCGACCACCAATCAGTAACCTCCAATTTGTACCCGTCATCATTTAGTATCGATACAGCACGCTTGGAACCTTGGCTGAGGTAGTACCAAGAATGGTACCAGGAAGCAGATTTTAGTGATGGAAAAGCAAAAAAAGCGAGTAGAGTTGAACCAAACCGAGCTGGTACCAGCCAGTGGAAACACCCATTACCTAACTAGAAAACAGTGTCTGCTTAATGCCATGAACGTAAAAGGAGAGAATGCAACCGAGAGGAAAGTGAGAGAGATGGACAGCTAAAGAGGGAGGATTCATGATGTGGTTACCCCTGAGTTAATGAGTCATTTACATACCGCTATGCTGCTCCTTTTGATGTCTTAATCAGTATACCCTACGGCAACCATCACATGGATCTTCATGTAAGGAGAGCAATTAATGTGTGTGCGAACACACACACACACACACACACACACACACCCCCACACCCACACCCACACCCACACCCACACAGGCAGGATCTTCAAATGGTTTTTAAAGAAAGCCAAATGCTCATTTCTCCAATCAACTACTTAACGATTCAGATGTTGATCTAAAAGAAACTGTTAGAAAAGGTTTTAGGCCTCGGCACAACTGATATCACAATAGTTTGCAAATGAGCTTGCTTTGAGCAAACCATTCATGAGTAATTTTTTATTATCTGGATGGATCTAGGCATTAACAAGACAAACATCGATCATTTAAGCCAAAATTAATACATGCATGTCTTTTCTCGAATGCTTTATCAGTATAAGCAATACTGCAACAGCAACATTATCTTAATGTATCTTTCTGTATCTTAAGAATCACACTTCTGCACGTGGCTGGTAATGTAATGCATACTTATTTTGATAAACTTCCTCAGCGTTTACTGCATCTGCAGAAATACAGAACTGTGCAAAGTGTTTAAAGCCATTTATCACATCAGTAACAGACTTTCTGCCATCAAATAAACAGGTTTACATAAGAATAAATGCAAACAAACAAGAAAGCATTAAATAATATGAAGATGTGTTATGTTTGTAAAAAGTATTAGGTTTTCTGAGCTGGCAAGAACAGGTTCGCTTCCAAATCTCACCTCCAGACTTTGCACAGATTTGTGAAACTCCATCAGTTTCTCCTAATTTATTTCAACAAAGTATCGATTGAGCCAAATCAGGTATTTGAGGTATTTAATAAGAGCTATAATGTAATACTGGGCTTCCATGAGGAGGGCTGGAAATTAAAAAAAAAACCCACAGACATAGATAAAATAACTATTTACTGTATTATTATTATTTGCATATATTTTTAAAAAATGCACCAAGCATATACTGCTCAGCTAAATGGGGATCTAAATGTAATTTCCTTAACTTTGCACAGTACAATACTGCATCCGCAGATACACTACCAGTCAAAAGTTTGGACACACATTCACATTCAACATGTTCCTTTGTTTTTATTGCTGGCTACATTGTAGATTAAAATAGAAAACATCACCTATCGCTCTGATGACAGCTGTTTATGAGGAATGAACCTGGAATTGTATTTAATTACCAGGCGTTCTTCATCAAGAAGAAACAACAGCCCATTATTACCTTATTACAGAACATATTCTGGTTTGTTTAACTCGTTTTGTGTTTACTGCATAATTCTATGTGTTCCTTCATCATTTGGTTAGTTTTCAATATTAATCTACAATGTTAAAAAAACAATAAAAACAAAAGAAAAACATCGAATGAGGAGGCGAGTCCAAACTATTGATTGGCAGCGTATGTACGTAAAAAATCTTGCAAATCTGCATCAGCCCAAAGCATAACATTCCTTAGGCTTCTGTAGATTCCTAACAGACAAATACAAAGAAAGATAGCAGCAGTTCATTCAATCAATAGATCTGAAATCAGGCATTTCTGATATGAAAGGAGGAAACACAGTCTATCATACATCATCCTTGATTCCACAGTACACTCCGGTTCCTGGTTTCACGGTCAGAGTATGAGTGATAGATTATTTACCTTCGATAAAAACCCCCCTGATATAATTGGTTCTGTATAGAACTAAAGGGTCTGACACTTGTTACAGAGCCGGAGAACCTTTTCTGGTACTAGACAGAACCGTTTTTGCTGAGAAGGTGCACATAAATAAAAACACAAAGCCCCCAAACGCCACATTATCTTACAGTGACATGAAGAAATAGACATTAAACACATGCATAAGAAAGAAATCTTGATCAGCAGAACTGAATGGGAGAATAATGGAGAAACAGTCTCGTAATTCTCATTTAGGTTCACTGCCAACTTGGCCAGTGTCTCCTGACTCAGACCCTCTCTAATGTTGCTAATGGGACAGTCAAGGACATACAAGGATGAAAACACACACTTGCTCTCAACCCGGTTCCATAATCACATTATTCCCTACAGTGGACTCCATATGCTCTGCCGGCTCCACTCTCTAATAGCAGTGAGAGAAAGTCCCCATTCTGTCCACACTGTAATACACATTACGACAGGCAAGTATAAGGTTTTCTGAATAATTAAAAACTCCAATGCAACGGATCTGTGATTTGCATACAGCTGTCAGAACAAAACCTTGTACATTTTTGTTGTTTTGTTCATTTTTGGGCTTTTGGAACAGACGTATATCAAACTTTTAGTAAATATGGAAGTCTAAAGTGGTTCAAAATGACTAAAAATGCACAACTGTCTTCATTAACTTACACTGAAAGCAGGAAATGCGTTTTCCTTCTTCTGTAAAGTTTTAGAGGTAGGAGGTTTTGTTCCGACAGTGTTGAGCTATCAGTAATAAGAACT
>JBBPDH010000136.1:3206662-3224593 GCA_037974565.1 Clupeocharax schoutedeni
GTATAGAACTAGCTTCATCACAAACACTGTACCTGCAGGAAACACTACACACAGATCTGAAATCAGCATGAAAAACAATGCAGAACCCACAGACATGTATACATGACGATTCTGACCTGTTAACCTGTGTTATTTCATGTTAATGTTACTATGTTCTCAATCCCTCAAATCCTGTATTAGCGAGTGTTTAATGTAATGATAATGAATTCATTGGCTTTGGTCCACTTTCTGAATTTAACAGGTTACCACACAAAGATTCACAGATGTAATGGCCAATACTGGGGTCTGCTGCTTATTTAGACTCCACCTCCTAGTTTTATTGGCCAATAGGGCTTCTCAAATTAGCCTGTGCACTGGCTATAGGTTCTCAGCAAAATCCAAAAGTAGTGAAACACCTCTCATGCCTTTCAATATACAGTATTTCAGCCCATTTCATCCTTGTTTTCAAAAACACAGCTACATCTCTTTATTCAGCCTACAGCAGTTTCACTAACACGAAGGAGTGTTTCAGCCCCATGCTGCCATTTGACAAAGCTGCAGTAAGTGGCAGCCAATCAAATTATTATATTTTTGGTACACAAACAGTGGAAAAAAATGAAACAAGAGCAAACTGTAGAATACTGGCTGTAGAATATGATCATTGTCATTAAGGGTTAAAGTAAAAAAAAAGTCAAAAATTAATTTGACTTTTGTTGTATTACATGAATGCCTTGAGACATCAAAACACTCCTGGAGCTGTGATTGGTCACCCTGCGGTTGGTTAGGGGCTCATTTGTGTATTGCAGCCTTCTGCAATATCAGCACTGCACATTTAACCACATTCTGTAGGTTTTTACTCACCCATCCATTTTTATTACTGGGATATTTATACCCAGAATGTAAACATATTAAACAGTATCTGAGTGGCGCACAGCTTTATGAGTGTACTGAAAAATATAGTGCCACATGCAGATCATTACATTTCCCTTCATTTTGTATTCATATTCACGATGCACTGTAGGTACAAACACTGTTCTGGCACTTGAAAGAAACATCATCTTCCGAGTCTTCAAACGTACGTCTGGGATTATGTTTCCATACAGAACAGCCTTGAAGGAAAAGCCTGGGTCCTGGTCTCCCCAGCTCTGCTGCAAATCTGATGTTCCTATGGGATGCAACCTAAAAAGATAAGAATTAATTTTCCTCATGAAGACAAAAGTAAAAGATAATAATATAATGTATGCTTCCTCCGATATACACTGAGTTGCCAGTAGAAGTACAGACTGTAGCCCATCTGTTGCACATTTGTTCAGTTTCTATCTGACCCATTCATCATTGTTCAGTTTTTTAGTGAGATGTGAGAATGCATAGTACATATAAATCACGGTAAAATATGAGACTTTTATTATTATTATTATTATTATTATTATTATTATTATTATTATTATTATTATTATACCATTATTTAACCAGCAGAAAAGATTAAGAACAGAATTCTTGTTTGCAACTATGGCCTGGCAAGGGAAAAAGACACAACACTGAAAATTTGGGATTTCCATGTAAACCTGAAAAAACAGAGTTTTAGAATTTACTAAAATAGGCACAAATAACAAATTAAACATCCTAGAGATATTAAGGATTCTATTTATTGGTCACCTTTTAAATTTGGGCAAATTCATGACCCTGACGATGTTAAGGCTTTTTTACAAGGTGGTCACTTCATTTAGTCTCACCCCTTTCACTAAAGTCTGTACTCAGATGATCTTCAGGTGGATCACACACACGTTTCTGCACTTGTGAAGGTGACAGTCTGGACATACGTGAACACACCACAGCACACAGTGTGAACAGCACGAAATACTTCCTCTGCATTTAACCCATTCACCAAGTGAAGCAGGAGGCAGCTATGAACACGGCGCCCGGGGAGCAGTGTGTGGGGACGGTACCTTGCTCAGGGTACCTCAGAGGTGACTAGCGGTCTTGGGAATCGAACCCGGACTATCTGATCACAGGGCGAATGCCCTAACCACTAGGCTACCAACTGCCCCAATGTGTGCTGTCATTGAAGAAAAAGAAATGATAATGTTCTTTAGTTCTTTCAAATTGTGGGATGATTTGATATGTAATGAAAAACTTAAATTAGAAGAGAATTTTAATGGTCTTTGATTGCCCCACCACTGCATGCGTGTTTGACCTTCTGCATGGACCAGTGGTTTCCAGGCCTGGTCTTCAGCCCCTCCTGCTTTGCTCCAACATATCTGACCCAAATAATTAGCTAATTAAGAAGCCTTTCCTGAGTGGAAATGGGAATGTTAGAGCGAGAAAGGTGCCGGGGTGGTGGTGGTGGTGGTGGATTGAGAGCCTATGGCACAAACTTCCACCACTCTGTGAGCAATTAAGCAATGTGTGGATTAATGTGAATATATCTTTCCAATCTGGGTTCTTACCAGTCCATGCTCATTGCAGGGCTAGAGACAAAATCCCTCAAATGTGTCTCACTAGCAGGAATAGCTCCAAAAATGTCTAGTTTACAGTTTACCACTTGCTTCAGCCATGTTGAAGTTCAAATTTAGCTTTTTCAGTTTAGCGCTGGAGCTATGAGGCTTACATTGCTAACAAACATTAGGAGTGTATCCGAAATCATGCACTTGTGCACTTTTTAGGGCATAGTGCGCTCACACTGATAACTAAGCTAAAATTCAGTGCACTGAAAGAACCTGAATGCTGCACTGAAAAT
This sequence comes from Clupeocharax schoutedeni, assembly GCA_037974565.1. Taxonomy (NCBI): domain Eukaryota; kingdom Metazoa; phylum Chordata; class Actinopteri; order Characiformes; family Alestidae; genus Clupeocharax; species Clupeocharax schoutedeni. The sequence continues at coordinate 3,209,379 of JBBPDH010000136.1, forward strand.
GCTTAGAAAACGCCATGCCGAATAATGGACACTACTCGCAATAAACAGGTGCCATTTTGGCCACGTAGCCGAGCTATACACTATGACACACAACGTACTTAAAATGTGCTTGACTCTGCTTTAATTTATCCCTGAAAATGCACCAAACCCTGTAATTTGAATTATTTATGGAACCGATCCCTTCAGTTTACCTGAAAATTAGATTTAAGGCATGAGTGTGAAACCCCTTTTTCTGAAATTGAAGGAGTTAATTCAGGATCTTCTATAATTTAGGGGCAAATTTGAAAAATCAAACAGAAAATTCTGTAGTTTTACCTCTTAATCAGCCATAATCTGTGAACCCTTAATTCCTGTATGGGAAATTAAGGTCATTTTAAGAGGTAAAATTTGGTTTCGTAGTGATAGAGGTAAACGTTGGACAATATCTCTTGACTGAGATAAAGAAAAAAACATGAAATTTCTTTTCAGCCGAACTATTCTTTCAAGATCTTCATAAAACGATTCGAGCTCAAGGTTGAGCTATCCTTCAGCAATTATCTCGCAGGCCTGTGGCGTGCAGCTTAATGCCTGTACTTCACACCAAAACAACTCATTCCATCGCCACAAGGCATTAGCAGGTAATTTTAAATGCCACTCTCATGCAGCTTTACAAAATTGGACTTTTTTAATAACTTTAAGACAGTTCTTTGACAGTCGGTGTTCCGGAAGAGGGACTGCTTGATGATTCATTGCTCTCGCAGAGACGGAAAGAGCCTGTGAGTGCAGTATGACCACGAGAACCTGCCTTAATTACTGTCACAATCCTAGAATACGAACAGGCATCGAGGCGGAGATAATACTCGAGGTGATGGAACACCAGCCTTCACCAAACTCTGAGGTGTGCTCCTCAGGAACAAGTCTGAGAGAATCAGCATAAGCCTGCACATAACCCTGGAACATGCTGGAAATCTGGGATTTTTAGGTCAAATAAACAGAATTTATTTAAAGAAAATAAATGACAAGGAAAAGTAATGACTTCTTGTGTTAGAAATGTGATAATCACAGCTATACACTACAAAACACAATGCACTTGTGCTAGAACCTGCCTTAATGTACCCCTGAAAATACACCAAACCCTGTAATTTGAATTATTTATGGAACTGACCACTTAATTTTACCTGAAAAATAGATTTAAGGCATGAGAGAAAAGTCATTGTATGCAAAATGAAGTAGAGATTTCTTTTTAGAGACTAGTAGAGTAGAGACTATTTAAATTTGTGCAAATACCGATACTGCCTTTGAAAGAGAAGTTCACTTTAGTTAGTCTTTCACTAAAGTCTGTACTCTGATGACCTTCAGGTGGATCAGACATGCTTCTGCACAAACTTGTGCAATTTGAATGCGTGCCGTCATTGAATAAATAAAATTCTCACGTTCTGAAGTATAGTGGCGGTTCTAAACTAAAAATACCAGGGGAGCCGAGGTGGCACCAGTGTGTTTTTAGGGGGGCACATATAACGGCAAAACAGGTAAATATTTTATTTGATCTATTTTATTGTATATTTAGCTTTTCATTTAATTTTTTCACAGCAGGAAATCACACTGTATTTTTAAATCACACCGTCACCGTCTCACTGCTGGTCGCACTGCTGGTCTTCAGGTTCCAGATAACAGCGTGTGTGTAGTAAAATAGTTTAGAACACACGTAGCATTAGTTAATTGCTTCTTGGCTGTTCAGTGCAGGGGCCATAACAGGGGCCAGGAGCAATTCTACAGGGCCCTGGGCCCACACTGGCCCCCATCTAGAACCGCTTATTCTGAAGTCCATTCGAAATTGTTGATTGTACTACTGATTGTAATGAAAACTTTGTGTTAAATTAGAAGACAAGTCTAATGGTCTCAGACTTGCCCCACCATTGCATTGTTTGACCTTCTTCTGCATGGACCAGTGGTTCCCAGTCCTAGTCATCAACTCCTGCTTTGCTCCAACATATCTGATCCTAACTAATTAGCTAATTAATGAGCTTTTCCTGAGGGAAAGTGGGGAGGTTAGAGCGAGAAAGATGCCGGGAGGAGGTGGTGATGGTGGACTGAGAGCATATGGCACATTGGAACATGCTGAAATACCATCCCTAAAACACTCTGAACAATTTAGCGTGTACTTTGTTAATGGCTGCGGCTGTAATTGCCATTGTACATCCTCGGCCTAATGGAAGATCAGCAATATGTGCTGCATATTTGGAGGCTTTGTCGATTTTTTAGACAGTGACCGTGAGGTATTATGTAGCGCTGCAGGATCAAGCATAAAAATAGATTTGGTCCAAGGACTAATTTTGGAGCCACAGTGCTCTATAATTCAGCTGAAAACTCATTAAAGCGCATCCAGGCTTGAAAAAGAGAGGGATAAAAAAACGAGCGTGCGCTTCAGCTATCGGCAGGCCAGCCACATTCATGTATGGCCATACAGGAGCTTTTAGTGAACCGCTGGCAAGCTGGCTCTTGTCTCACTTCAAACGCATTTGTCTTCATTGCGATTCTGTTCCAACTGGCCCCTCATCAGCATTCAGACCATGCATTATTCATGTTCGTGCACTTTGCATTTGAGCACCACAGTCACCGTCAAATTTCAGCACATGTACGGGGTAATCGGCTCATAAAAGTGAGTATTTTGTGACTTCATGAACACACACAGCACACACAAAGGTTTGGACACACCTGCTTGAACATGTGAGGCACCAGGGGTCTCAAACATCCAAAGCCCGTATTCACAAAGCTTCTTAAGCCTAAAAGTTGCTCCTAGTGATGTAATTCTACGAAAAATCTTAGAATTATGGCATTTACTTAGAATTTCCTCTTAAATTTAGGATTAAATCTCAGTAAAGATAAAAATGATTCACAAAACATCTTAGCCCTAAAAACAGCTCCTAAGGTAAAATTTGTTAAGAATACAGAGGAGGACTTTTAAGAGGCTTAAGAGTTTCTATAGCAGAGGACAAAATGGCTTTTCACGTTCCTCACTGGTGCGCACAACCAGAGGAAAAGAGGAGTTTATCTGCTGGGATATTTTCTTCCAGGTCTGCCTCTTTCCTTACGCTGTGACACCGGAGCCAAATTTACCTTTTAAAATTGTTTTATTTTCTTCGACTAACTGAGCTAAAAGTAAACACTGCTCTTCTGTCCAACTCGGTTTTCGTGGTCTTTTACTTCCTTCCATCTCTCTTGGATTGTTGGCTACATACCATCCACAAGTGCATCTTAAATAGACCGTTCTGCAATCATGTTCATTGGTAAAATCTGAGCCATTTTTCTCCAATCAATTTAAAATGGATTACATGCAATAAAATCAGTGGTAAATAAATGTAATAGCGTAAATATAGTAACTGCTGTGTGGAAATTGGTTGCTTTAAAAGTAGACACAGTTTTCAACATTTGGCTATTTTAACTAAGTTTAATATATTTTGCCTATAACAGTGACTTTGCATAAAGTAGCCTGTAGTCATGATTATACAAGTTCTTTATATACACACATTATGATTTCACTGTCTATTCTATTATCATATATTCTATTTTTACCAAGAGTCCATTTTAGGAACTTAAGTTAAAAGCTCTCTGAGAGAATTCTAAGAAGCTTTGTGAATACGGGCCCAGGTCTTTAGGGCCGCTCCCCAGCACAGTCAGGTTTGTTTACTCTTCAAACGCCAACTGGCAGCTTTGTGTGGGTTAAGAGAAAATCAAACCATCATGGACCGTAGTCTGTTACCCCTTGAAATGTGTTCCAACCTTCTTTAATCAAAACTTTGAAGTTAGTGTTTATGAATTAACGCCCTTTCCATTTTTTGGAAATATCGCCTCTCCTAGCAGCATGACCAGCAGTCTCCAGCTGCCAGCAGGGTAAGACCTATTTTAATTTTAGGTGGATTCCAATGAAGAATGTGAGAAGTGTTTGAAGTAGAGCTATGGTAAAGAATTGATTCTGCATCAGAAAATGAAGTGAATCCATTTTTAATTAATTCATTTATTTTCTGTAACTGTGTCATCCTCACTAGGGTCTTAGGTATCCAGGGCCTATCCTGGGGTCTACGAGTACAAGACTCACCCTGGGCAAGACCAGGATGCCATTCAAACATCCAATCCTGGAGGAATGATTACCACCTCTTATTTAAATTATTTTGTTTAGATTTGTAGTTAAATACCATACATGGAATGTTACTAATTTTAAACGAAGTAATGGATACTATGTTTATCACCTATGCCACTGATTCTGGCACCAGAACTGACAAAAACACCTAATATTTTACACCTAACTTTTTAAAGCAGGGAACATTTCAGCTTTAATGTAAGTTTACTTGTTTAGAATCCCCAGTACACCTGTCTTTGGACTGTGGGAGGAACCCGGAGACCCTGGAGGAAACCCACACCACCACGAGGAGAGCATGCAAGCTCCACACATACAAGACCAGGACCTGGATGGATCCTGCATGCTTGATTTGATCCCCCTCTGGTAATGGGTATGATTGAAACACCTGGTGTGTCCCAATACCTTTGTCCGTGCAATATATTTCGGCTACCGTCTTGGAGTAATTTACATTAAGGCATGAAATAAATAAGCCAGTGCATTTGGTGTAAGACACAATACCCCCCCCCCCCCCATTTATGACTTCATGAATACTGTAGAAACACAGGACAATAACTCAAGAGTCTTTCACCATGAGCAGAGTCAGTGCCTCTTTATTTTGTTTCCACTTTCTCCTCTACATGCGCTTCAGAGTGTGATGTACCATCAGTGGTATTCAGTGGTAGGTCTTCAAAATTACTCCTTTTTTTTTTTTTGAAACAGAAGACGCCTTGATGTCGGTTTGGGTAGAAAAAGAAAACAACAACAACATACACCAAGACCAAAACCGTGTAAACAGGAATGGAAGTAAAATAATCACACTGCAATTTGTTTCGCCGTTACACAACCGGAGTGAAGGCAAGACAAAAGCAGTTCTGGAGCTTTCTTCAGCCTTTTCTCTTCATCTCTTGGTCTTTGTGTTTAAAAAAAAGGAAAGAAATACGTCTGGAAAGGAGAGAGAGAGAGAGAACGTCCCTAAGGCAGGGCGAGAATAAAAAGGCTGAAGGCAGAATGATGGGAAGAGGATGGGAAACTGAAAGACGAGTTATTTCAGGCACTTATAAAAAGTCTCCCAAGTCCTTGGCTACACCGTGTTTCACTGTGTTTCGTGTAGAGAACGACGGCTGCTCTCCCTCTCCGAGCACGGCGAGGTGTGTGTGTATGTGTGTGTGTGATACTGCGAGACAGACTGGACAAATAATGTACATTCAGAACGACGCGTTAAAGGGATTTCTATCGGCCAAATCTTCGAACACTTTCACTGTTTCAATTAAAAAACTGTGCATGACCCAAAACGCGCCCCTTCCGAGCGTCTCTGTGTGTGAACCTCATTAAAAGAAAGCGCTGCCCCTGTTCCCCCAGTTTCTCCCACAATCACAACCCTTAAAGGAACAAATAAGCAGGCAAATAAAAATGGTAACTGGAAAAATAAAAACAGAAAATGAGAATCAAATATAGTAATCGCAAAAAATAAAATGATAACTGGAAAAATAAAAACTGGAAAAATAATAATAAGCAAAATAAGCAGTAAAAACTAAAGAAAATATAGCAACATCAAAAATAACACAAATAAAAAATATATAGTAATAAAAGACAATACAGGTATTATTATTATTAATAATAATAATAATAGCACAAAATGAATTAGTAATAGCAACAAAAAAAACCCACCAGAAATGTAACTGATAAGTTATGTAACTGACGTTAAGTCCAAACGTCCAGGTTTCTGCTCATTTCTTCTCATTTGAGAGGGTTATGGGAGCTTGTGTGGAAGCCATGAACTGCAAACTGCACATCTGGGCCTAGATCATCAAACACTCGCCACAAACTCTGTCAGGCTGGTAAAACGGTGAAACTTCACAAATGTATTCAGTTTGTTTGCATCTTTAAATGACTAAGAAAGTTCATTCTGAGTCGTTTGATGTGAAAAGCTCAGTTCTAGGACACTTGCTGAGTCAGAACTCTTCACAGTGGTGTTGACAGGAACCAGGCGTTTCGAGAGCTTAATGCCTGATGCCTGAGACACTGGCTGCATCCCAAACGGCTCGTTTTCTTTTGCTTAAAAAGCCATTTATGACACAGTGGTACATGTTGGGCAAACTCCCCCCCAAAAGACTATGTATCATTTACATCATATTTACATATAAAACCCAGAACTGTAAACATTGAACCCTGGTTCCCTTCACCACCACTGTAAAGAAGGTTCTGTACAGTGAATCAGTTCATATCACACCACTCTGAATGACTTTGTTCTCACTGACGGAATAATGAAGAAAGGTTGGCAGAACTGGTCGTCTTAAATAAATGTATGGACGTTTAGTAAAGGTACAAACATTCAGGCTTCTGGGACGACCTGGGCTTTACACTGGATAAGATAAACCTTTATTAGTCTCACAAGTGGGAAATGTCCAAAACCCTAGTGAGGTCAGGTTGTTGGATTATCATATCTGGACCACAACTCATCCCAGAGTGTCGGATGGAGCTCCATCACTCCACCGTTCCACAGATGGGGGCTGAATACCTCTCTAAGCAGCACTTGGCATTGTGCAGGGTGAGCTGAGGCTCATATGTGGCTTTCTATTGGCAGTGCTTTTCTATTGAAATCACACAAGCTGTGTGTGTGTGTGCAGTTTATCACCTGTGTCAGCAATGAGGCCACCTTAAAGTAGTCTCAGCAGAAGTGTCTGGAGATATTAGGATATATAGTTTACCTTTTAATAGATTATAATATGTCTTTGAGCAAGTTTTTGCTTAACACAAACTGAAGCAGTGTGTGATTTACTTATGCAGTGAACATGATACTAAATTACAAGTGAATAGAGCTGGGATTACAATCGGTCAATTATTGTTATTAATGGCTATGAAATACAGAGCACAATACTTTTTGCTTTTACATTAAGCACTCGTAGGAGGAAGATGAAGTGGAAGAAGAAATTGTTTCATTTATTAGTAACGGTGACAAAGTTGGATAAAGGTTAAACCGTATTCGGTTCTTTTAATTTAAATTCCTCGCCGAGATATGCAACTCGGTGGACAAAAGTATTGGGATGCCGCGGCGAGGTGAACGGTTTTCGAGGAATAACCCCTGATCTAAAAATACAAATGAGGGCTCATTGGAAAGATCTCCTGTAGATCTACTGAACTGTGGAGTTGGAAGTGTCTTGAGTGCTTGCACTGCGGAGAAATCGCACTTGGAGAAAAAAGTGCTTGCAGGTCAGCTACAGCCTGCCCCTTGTGTGAAAACATGTGTATTGTGTATTGTGGGGATTTCTGGGTAAACCTATGAGATTAAATCTAAAAAAAATTGTAAAAAATGTGAATCTGCGACTACTGATCCGCGTAAAACTGGGGGTTTACTGTATAGCCATTATCTTCATCCCGATGTTTTTTTGTCAATTGTCATCCCAGCCCTACTTATTAGCGACCTTAATCTCATAGCTACAGAGCAAAACTCTCTTTTGTGACCCCCCCTGCTCTTCTTCACTTGTGGCTGCCCACTTTGCCGTATCACAGAGCCGGCGGTGATGGCAGGGAGAGTGTCTGCTGCAATCTGTTGCTCTCACTTGGCCTGTCACATTACTGTACGCGCAGTAAGAAATGTCACGGGGGTGACTGGCCACTCTATCTGAATTCTGCTCGCAAGGGTCTAGCGAAGCCATTTGCGTCGATTTCCTTCTGCCTAAATAATCACCATATGCCTCTTGCCTTCGGAGCGGAAGGAGCAATTTAGAATAATCAGCGGCCGAACCGCGGTGTGGCATGGGAATAAGACTTCACCATGAATTGCCTTTTCGCAGAAACACATTAGTCAATTCAACTGCTTTGTTAGTGATATTGATGGCAAGTATGCGGTTGATGATGGCTGTTGCACATTGGGGGATATTACAGTCAACAGTGAGTTATGGAAAATAACAAGGAGCTCAACTGCTCGGTGTTACCGACCGCAAAGAACCCAGCCGCAAATATTGACTGCATCCTGCTGCTACTGCACTCTGGATCACACAGAAATCGACACACTGACACTTTAGGGCTACACTATTCAACAACCACGCATTAACAACGATGAGGTAACAGAGATTAGGACAACAAAAATCCAAGGATGTTGGAAGAAATGTCCCTTGTTGGTTTGTAAGCACTATGTGTACGCCCATTCTTTTGTGATTATCAAATAGCTAATAAAGTCTGTGGAGTTAAAGGTATCTGAATGCTCTTTTTAAACATGTATTTTAGACACCACAATTTTATGTAGCTGACTATACGAAGAGGCCACTCGATAGGTATCTTAGAAAACCTTGCAGGAGGAAAAAAAAACCAACAACTTGGGGTTTTACAAGTCAGTGAAATCCATATCAACATTTACACCTGAGTTTTGAATTCCCAAAAATACCTGTACTGGTCATAAGTGACTCTTTATAGACGTGGGTAGTTTGTGTTAGGTTCTATTGATTGAATTTTAACAGCTGGAACAGAAAATCACATGTTCCATTTTAGTCTGAAACAGAACATCTACGCTGTTTCCCCTTTTAAGATCTAGTGGTTATTGTACTAATGCCACTTTTTAAGTCACAAGAATCTCTTGTGGACACATAGTCAGGAACAGCATTACAAATTGACCTAAATACTATGCAACAGTAATGCACGACTGTGAAAAGAGAAGACACATGTTGAGTAGTAGACTACATCTATTGTCAGTGTCTTAGCTTGAAAAGAGCCCTATTCAAGCTGGATTCGTTTTACCTGGGTGGGTTTGATCAGTAACTCCAGACCTGATCCTTCATTTCACTCCCATTATAATTCTGTGAAGTTTACCTTCATAACTGCTGTGACAAAAGCTGCCAACATATCCAATCGTATGGCGTGTTTACTGTCACGGTTCCTTCGTGTGACATTTGTAGTGTAAAGTTGACCTCCAGCCTCACTGTGGATACTTCTTGCACAAAATGGCCAATCAACACCCTTGAGAGACTCCCCTGATTAAACAAATCCAGCTCAAATAGTGCTTAAGACTGAACTGCTCTCTATTATCCATCTTTTTTTTTTTTTTAATTTACAATTTTTGTTCCCATTGATGACCAAAGGCCTTTGTGGCGTAAACATCAAGTGCCCCCTTGCGTGTTTCCTTCTGACACAGTCACACCACGGTGCTGATGTCCTCAGGCTCATCGGGCTTCTTGGGCTTGCTGGGCAGTGACTTGAGGTACTCCAGGTGGCGCCGTGCATCCTCTTGGTTCTGCCTCACATAGTACACCACGTACGAGATGACCATGGCGAACCAGCCGAACATGGTCACCAGCATGGCGTAGTCGGTGGTACGCCTGGTGCACAGGTCAGCATCCACGGCCAAAAAGGGTCGGCCCTCCTGGTCCCTCAGCTCAGAGCTGCGGCAGTGGACACGTGCAGCTGTCTCATGGTTGTGTGCCATGCCACCCAGCGCCTGCTGCAGGGCGCAGTCGCAGTGCCACGGGTTGTCGTCCACCAGCACGCGGGCCTTCAGCCGCGAAAAAGCGTCCTTGTGTACGCTGGTGATGCGGTTATGTGACAGGTCCAGCTCCTCCAGCGAGCCCTCCAGGCCAACGAAGGCACCCTCCCCAAGGGTCTCCACTGCATTATGGGACAGGTTGAGCCTCCGCAGCATCTTCAGGCCCTGGAAGGCGCGGTCTGGGACTGCCTGGATGTGGTTGTGGTCCAGATGCAGCAGCACCGTGTCTGGCGGGAGGTCTGGGGGGATCTCCCTTAAGCGAGACAGGCTACATGTGACATTGAGGCCATGCAGGGAGTGGTCGGCCCGCTGGCAGGCGCAGCCCTTGGGGCACATGCTGGCCGAGGGGAAGCAGATGGCCATGAGCACCAGACTGTGCAGCAGGAGGCACATGGGGATGGAGCGAGAGAGCCACAGGTCCAGCGGAGTCATGCCGGCCAGTCATCAGCATAGTCCCGCCAAAGCCAGACGAGGGACCACTCACGCAGGCCCCAGAGAGGACCCAGCGGTCACCGCCCGCCTCGGTTCCTCCGGGGAAAAGGCGAACATCGCTCTCGTCTTCCGCTCAGGCCTGTGTGTGTGTGAGAAAGAGATTTAAACTCACTTACAGAAACCACAACAGATACAGTTACCATCACTACAAAACACAACGTACTTTAAATGTGCTTAACCCTGCCTTAATTTACCCCCCAAAATACACAAACCCCTTCATTTAAATAAACTGGCCATTAATTTGTGAAACTACCTGTCATGGTGGGTGTATGGAAGGGAAGGCGGAGGATGCAAGGCTAATTGAAAATGAAATGGACACAGAAAAGATAACTAGAACTCAGAAAAAAAACGCAGACAAAACAGAACAGCAAGGCTCGTGCTTAGCTTCCAACATGAAAACAAAAGCAGGGCTGTCTCAGTTGACAGACGAGAGAAACGTGGTACACAGAATCACATCACTCAGGACGCAAATACCAAACTCAAATATCAGAAGCACGAGCCTGCGAACAAAAGAAGAACAACATGATACATTAACAACAAGCATACAATCATCAGACAAGGTACGGCAACATACACACACAAAGAAAGAGTTAATATCGGCACACCGAGTCGGGGTCAGGCTGGGATATAAATAGCACGCGGGGAATGAGACACAGGTAAAATTCATAAAGACAAGACGTGATACAAAGGGTACAAGGGGGGAAGGGAGGAAGAGAGAAATGGAAGGAGAATGGGATGCGGGCAGGTATGGAATGGAAACAGGCACAGAGACAGAAACGAAAGAAGGGAAGAAACAGAGACATCAGGGGCGAAAATAAAGGAATAACTATTACTCAGGGGACGGGGAGCGTAATCTACGGGGGGAGGGCGAGGCGACCGTGACACTACCACTTAATTTTATCTTAAAATTAGATTTAAGGCATGAGTGTGAAACCCCTTAATCTTACATTTAAGGCATTAATTCAGGAGGTTCTATTATTTAAGGGGTACATTTAAAAAAATAAGGGGAAAATTCAGTTGTTTTACCCTTTAATTAACTTAATCTGTGCACTTTTCCCTGTAATTTTCCTGTATGGGAAAACAAGGTCATTTCAAGTGGAAAAATTGAGCTGTTAAGTTTCGTAGTGCATGTACCTTCTAATTTACTTAAGTATGAAGAGATATGAAGGCATCAAAAAAGCAAAAAAAAAAAAAAAACCCATAAAACTGACTAAATGTATCAGACCACCTAGAACTGTTTGTAATCATCAGATGCTTGTTAACAAAAACCTGAACCACAATGTAAAACCACAAACATATTTTCAGTATAAAACATCAGCTAACTTAGGCACCAGTTTTGTTCTTCTAATGGTTGTAGCTAGTTAGTATTATTTCTATAAACTCATGATACTGGTAATGTCAGCCAAGTTAATGTGGTGGATGTTCAGTGTCTTTACAAAGCTGACCTGGCCGTGACTAAGTTACAACAGCTGACATTAACCCAGAAAACCTTGGGGGAGAGTGGAGAAGGCAGTGTGTCAGAAGGTTGCTGAGACTGTCTTCTAAACCCTTGTTCTTCTGACTAGCCAATTAACTTCACACAAGCTTGAGTAAATCTGAAAGCTGCTAGAGGTGGCCAATTTCGAACCACATCATAGTATCAAAAGAATACCAAACATTTGGATGTTTCATTGAAATAAAAACATAATTAGACCCGTTTTTATTGGAAACTGTGGGTGGAAAACAATGTAATCATAGACTGTATCTTTTAAAGGTGAAGCTGCTTATCAAAGATATTTTTTAAAAAATAAAAAGACATTTTAAAAAATGATATATTGTTTATAGTGAATCATTATGTTTTATATTTGCCATATTACACACTTTAGGTGGTTCAGGTCCAGAACCGGGCTCCGTTAATACTGGCTATGAAGAAAAGATCTGTGTCGGAGGCTGATGTATAGGTGTCTTGACCAAGCAAACATCTATTATCTTGACTGAGTGAAATTTTTGACATCCATCATCCAAATCACATATTATGTTCAGAGCTCACTGTAGCAGTGTTATTGCATCAGCCCAGGTACGACGGAGACAAAACTGCCAGAGACAGGCAGAAGCCATGTTGCCAGCATAAGGACACAGACACCAAGTGTCCTGTTGCCTAAAAATACTTCATGTACCTTCACAAACATGGCTAGGGGAAAACAACAAGTTGGGTGACAGGTGTGAGGTACAGCAGGCCAGATTTTATCCCTCTTCGACAGAGACGAGACACAAAGGTATGTCCTGGAACACTGGCCTCAAAGGACCACAACCGCACGGTGAAAACAACTTGTGGTGGTGCGAATTCAATTAGCGCTACATGATCATTTCAGGCAGAAAGCACACGTGGATTAAAGTGTTTATGTAATAACGCCCTGCATCTGCTGTTCAGGGACTGTCAATAGTGAGACATTATGGTTGTATTGAGCTCAGTGCTAATAATTGCCACACCAACCAGACCCTTACAACACCAAACAGCGTGATTCCAAATATAGTTTATAACAGATGTTTATAACAGATCATTCTTTAAACCAACCAAAAAAACACATTTTTTAGCAATTCTGTGATTTATGGTGTTCAGGGCTCCAGACTAAAAAAAAAGACTTTTTTTCAGAGGCATAATCTGTGTAAAATGTAGACGTGGCATGATACCATTGTCTATGTCTGATACAGATAAGTCTTTTTTTTTAAACAGAAAATAATGCTTTAAAAATGTCTGGATACATTTTGTATACCCTCACACAAATACAAAACTCATAACTGTGATATAATAAAAGAGAAACATTGCACAGAGAACTTGGTATAGTAAGATGTCCCCTATGGGGTGCCGTTTGTAAAACCAGTGCAACAAATTCAGAGGTTTGTTTTTCATCATTTAGTGCAAACTTCACTCAATTTTCACACATTTATTGTTGCACTTTTACAAGAGACTCTAGATGTGGGATTTTAATGTAGCATTTTACAAAGGAAAGGTATTGCTTATTGGCCACACCCTGTGATAACAATTGGCTGTTACTTAGCAGGGGGCAGAACTGTACATGCTGTGATATTCCCTTACCAACACAGAGGATTTGCCTTAAATTATCTTAAACCTAAATGTTAAATATGAAAAATATCTCTCGCACTCTAAATGTGAAACTTCAGATAGGCCTTGGTGAGACCTTTCCAACAACCCCTCATTCGCCACAACAGCCCAGAGAGATCCAGAGTTATACCACTCACCTCGGACAAAATAATGGGACACCCGGGCAAGGTGAACAATTTAATGCTGGGGCTATTATGGCGAACAGGGGGCTGTTAGAAAGGTGTCACCCAGCCCCATCTAACTGTGAAATTTCACAGAGATTGATGCTTGCCCCGCCATCCGGGCGAGGTGTCCCAAAACATTCAGCAGTCTTGGCTTTTTCTTCTTGGAGTAACTCCAAACTCCAAAAGTCTCACACACAACAGAAACTCTTATCACGTGATGCATCTTCTCACATTATGCACTTGGCAAATAACGTTTTGTGTGATGTAATTATTTTCCGTATTTTTTAACGGATCGAATTACATATTTTATTCCTTAATGATTTCCGATCCAGTAATTCAGGTCAGTATTGGACCAATACTGATACAGAACATCGGATCGGCACATCTCTAGTAAAATGTAGTATAAAAATATAGATTTTTACAGCACATTTTGTCTCCAGTCTTACCCCGTGTAAAACAAAACAAGAAATCATGACATGGACATGAATGACACGGCATGAATTATGTTAATATTTATTTTAGAAAAATATATTTTCTTTAGCACTAAAATGCATGAAAAATTATATATTGCCAGATCTTGTCCGCCACGCCCCCTCGTGCAGGGTTTATGTTGGGGTGGTGCTTAGCAACCCAGTATGAGGACAAGGGGGCGTGGCGAATGAGGCCCAGATGTCACAAAAGCAAAAAAACTGCAGAGGATATCTGCACTTTCAAACGCTTGGGAATGTTGTAAATAGTTGTTTTCCATACACGGCAGGTCTTGGTGTATTACCAACATAGTTGGTGTAGCAGCGTTTGCCATTTGCGGTGACAACACTTTTATTTCAAGAAAAGTCATCTGTGGATATCGGATCCATCTCAACACACACTAGAATCAAACACTGCTATTCAGGGCTGGACCGAAAATGATCGATTGCGGGGATCACTTAACCTTGCCTTAAGGAGCTGTTTGCCATACTAAAGAGTCGCCGACTGTTTAAGAGTATAAAATAACTTAAAGCATAGTAATCGATAAACATACATTCCAGAACCGCTTCCTTCATTTATTTAATTTAGTTTAAAGATTCCGCTGGTTAACTGCAGATCTTCCCAGAAGGAATAAAATCACAGACATAATTAATCTCGAGGCTTATGGTTTAGTTACTACATGAACCACAACTCAAGGTGGTTATTGATGAGGTCTAAAAACATGCAAACACCTGTTGGGTCCTGGCTTTTTAAGGGCTTATTTTAAAAACTGTTAGCTGGCGATTTATTTAAGTTATTTAAGAATGTTAATGGATCAAAAACAACCAATCAAAAGGTTTACACTTGTCTCAGGGAATATGTGGGCATATTATTAAAACAGAAATAATACTGGCACCCTGACACAAAAAATCTACACAAAAATGCTTCAGCGACGGCAGGATTGAACTGCTGACCTGCCCGTCCCGGTCCCTTGGAAAATCAGTCAGGACCCAAACCCTGGAGAACCTGGAGAGATTCTGTGGAGAAGTGTGTTCTTCTGGCTTCTCCAGTGTTACATATCTATCACTGTAATTATGGCAAATGCATGCTGCTCAAAGAACAACGTGCAGGGTGCCAATAATTGTAACAAATGTTAAACAATATTTTGAATTGGGTCCAATGTACTTTAAATAAAGGCTAGATTTCACAGCGTGAGAGTCAATTAACCACTGCTTATAATTCTTATAATCATATAATGTAAATAACACTGAAATGGAGTTCCTTTGTAAGGACCCAGTGGTGGTTCTAGACTAGGGCTGCACGATTTTGAGAAATAACCTAATTGCGGTTTTTCTGTATTATATTGCGATTGCGATGCGATTTTCGATTTTTGCGTTCGATACTTTTAAGTGCATAAAACCTAAAATTATGAATAAA
>JBBPDH010000136.1:3259835-3271414 GCA_037974565.1 Clupeocharax schoutedeni
ATGTTTTGGTACCGTGGAGAGAAACACAAAGAAAGGCATCTGAGAATTTTGATATACCGCTGTACTCGGAGGCAGAAGGTTTGAAAGGAGCCAATCCAAGAGCGTTATTTATTTCTCCTTGCTTCTGATTGCCTGCTGCCGTGTGTCACATCTTGTGTGGAGCATCTCGTGTTTTCTGTTTTGTTCTTGTTAAAGCCCTGTATTTTTATTACAATAAATTAAATAATTTTATTACTATATTTACCTGCTAAGAAATGGGGCTGCATGAATTCCATACAGGGGTAACATCACTATTTACATTCTAGCACTGCAGTGTAAACTATGAATACAGTTTTACCTTTACATTTTCTTTAAGGGTGATGTATTAAACTGAGTTTAAAATGAAATTGTGTTTTTACACATTCATTTATATATTTACACTATAAAAATAGGCATTTTGTTTTATTGAATCTCAAATTTAAATGTTTTCACTATTTTTGGGTGCTCGTAATGTAATCCCCGCAAATGTCGGGAGGTTTCTGTATATTGTGCCACTCACTATTAATGTCTGTTTCACAGAGTCCAGTCAGTCAGGGCTAATTATAATCTCTTTGTAATGAAACATGCAGCCAGTCATTGCTCTTTAACTCATGATAACGCTCATAAACGTAAATTGTGAGGTAATTTATCATCATAACGATAAAGATCATATTGCCCAACCCTTCTGGCACAGCCATAAAACTAGTGAAATAACATTTTTCTACTCTTTCTGTTGCTTTCTAAAATGTTCCTTTTGAATTATTATTGTTTTTTCTTCCTTAACAGGTCCAACTACATCCAGGGCACCAAAATGCTGGGCGCTTACTTCCACGAAGTATCTCAGCTCAGTTAACAGGACGGGTTTGGATCAGTATAGGCAGGTTATCTTAAAGACAGTATGAAAGTGCTCTTACCAAGTTAATCAGTGAGAAATATCAGAAACAGTTGTGATGCTTCTCTTTAGTGAGAAACAGTTGACCTCGTTTTCAAGCTGTGGTCCTTCAGTGATGCGCTTGAGCTGCACTTCGCAGGGTTTATGCTTTTGGTGATTAAAATCAGTCACTCGGTGCTCACAAAGATTTCTCACCATTTAATCTTGCAATATATTTCATGCATTATACTTTCATGCTGATATTCTCTGCAGTTTTCTGAGCCTTTGAGACTTTTATTTGGCAAATATATCATTGTTCATACGTACAGAGGTGCTGTTTTGCGGGTGTTAATTTTGCTTCTATGGATGCAGTGGCTTTGGGTTTGAATGTAGTTGTTTTAAATAATCACCAAGCCTTGGGGTCTAATGACAATCTAACTCAACTTCAACTGCCTCACTAGCACACCTGACCCCGGAGCTGGAATAACAAGGGCTTCATTACCTCTTCAACTGCCTCTTTCTTTTTGCATTTTACCCGTCACTGCTCCACAGTCTTAGGGCGGATGCGACTGTAATCTTTGGGTTAGTTTCCCAGACCCAGATTAAGACTAAGCCTAGACTAAAAAGCTGTTTCTGTTGGCCTTGCAGTTCAGTCTGGGCTTTGTCAATATCTGAGAAAGCAGATGTTTGTCTTCTTGGACATTGTGTTGAAAGTTCTTTTGTCCTGTACCACAGCAAACACACTCTCATAAACACGTCAACAATAAAAACACGTATCATTCATCAGCGCATTGTTCGGTCTGCCTCTGGTGTCTAGAACCCATTTGCTGAATGATGGACCCTCAGTATGAAGGGCAGAAGTTACAGAACTGAATCATACCCATTTTCCACAGGGTCAGACTGACCATCTGGCACGTCGGGCATTTTACTGATGGTAAACTGTATTTATTTATTTATTGCTCTGACTAGCCCACAAGATCCGTGGCCCAACTGACATTGGGTTGTTTTAATCAACTGTTTAAACACCACCACCACTTTCGCGTTCTTCCCTGTGCTTGTGACAAAAAGTCAGCAGAGGTGTTTATTTCCTGAACACCCCCCCCCCCCCGAAACTCTCCTCTGTGGCCCATTGGGGCCCTTTTCCTTCCTGACACCGGGCTGGTCCAATCATATCTTTAAACTCCTCCCCCTTTTGGCTCTGTGCCAAATCAGAGATCGTCAGTATTGCCGCTAAGAAAACGTTTGTTTTATAACACATTGTGTACACAGGCCAAAACGATAGACGTCTAATGTCAAGAGTACCTCAGTGGTGCTACTAGCAGTCCTGGGATTTGAACTCACAACCATCTGATTGCAAGGGTCAACTCGCTTAGCACCAGCCCAACCCCCCCGCCCCCCCAATTTACTATCTTAATCGAATGGCTTTGATTGATGTATTATCAATCTTATACTGTATACAACTAAGTTTCTCTAAAACACCACAACAGAACTTTTCTGGCAATTCTAACGGAACAGCCTCGTTGCCCTTTAGCTAACACTTATCTGCTGACCTGGTCATTCTCTGATGTCGGATTTTGTTCATGTTCTAGTTGCTAAAAAGTGCAATAGTGCATGAAATACATGCTACAGTGAAATACAGTAATCATCCTGAAATTATAGCGCTTAACATTTTAATCACACATTAGGAATGAGCTAGAAATCTATACGTATTTTATTTACGTATTTTATCTTAAGATCCTAAAATCTTGAAACAATTTTTAGAGAAAAACTTGGAATCATACTCCCCTTTAAAAAAACTTTTTTTACTCTCGTGCAAAAATGAAATAGACTTGATGTGTAATAAAAGTAAATAAGTGAGTTAACATTGTTTATATACTAGTAAAAAAAAATCATGTGTTACAGGTGAGGCAAGGTGAAAGGTGTAAAAAAAACCCCAAAAAAACACGTATTTAGTTTTCTGTTTAGCTACTGACCTTCCAGTACAGAGAAAAGGTGCTGCGCCTAATAACGAACGAATATGCATTCAGTAATAAAATATTAATATAGAAGATTCCTTGGCAGCTTTATGACCTTTACAGTTCACTCCTTCAGCAATGATAAATAAAAAGCCTGGACATACATTTCTGAAGCCTTCTGATCTGAGATGGGCTTTTCCTGACGTTTTAATTGCGTTTGTTCCATCGTAGAAGCCAAAAACTGGTCCGGGATCAGCGTTCCTACTCTGACACTGCTGATAAACAAGGCCTCTGGTTAAATAGGCTCAGAATAATACAATGCAGCGTCAAAGGCCAAGAATAGATGTAGGTTAGCCTTAGGCTATATTGCAATATTCAGCATCACTTCTGATACCCAATTCCATATGACATATCGTTACATCGCCTCGCCATGCTGTCAACTGCAAATGCTTCACGTTGTGGGAATTTGTGCTCCAAAGCAGCTCGAGAAAGAAAACAAAACGTGTGCAAAAGCACTTCCATTGCTTTTGATTTAATGCACTTCATAGCCCAAACAGCTCTGCGTTTGCTTTTGATGCCATGACACATGGAGTAAAAAAAAAATATATATATATATATTTCCTGCCCCAGTAGATCTGTGTCTGCTGGTGTGCTTTGTGGTGCCCACAGGTGGACTGACAGCGCACCGGTGGGTCTGTCCTCCGCACGTAGGAGGTCACATCTATCCCACACCACCACCCCCCACCATCCCATAGCCCGAGGAAGGGCATAAGCGCAGGCCCCAGCGAGGTGGACGGATCCGAATGGACAAACTTGTCTGGTGGCGGTAACTTTCAGTGACGGCCGCTCTCCAAATGGGAGCAGACAGCCCATCTCTGCCCTTAAGATTCGTTACGTCTCTCCGTTTTCCTCTGCTCCGTTCAGAACAGGAAAGGTCCATCGGACTGCTGCCCACCCCACCAACAACACCCCCCCCACCCCACCCTCCCTTCCATAAATTCACCATGTTGAAGTGCACATCGCTTTTGCAAGACACCATGGCCTGTGGCGGGGGCTGTCAGCGGGAAAAGGCGCGCAGTGGAGGCTTTTGAATGCAGAGCCATGTTTACCAGGCTTCGCTTTCAGCTCCGAAGCCACGGTAGATTAGGCTTGATTGGTGAAAGGAATGTCACAGCTCAAAGCGAAAGCAGGTTTCTCTGCTTTATAGACCTGAGCGGGGAGGTGTATTGTACAGGAGGGAGGTGAAGAGACATTCAGATGGTGTGATGGACCATTCCCTATGCTTCGTGTGAATCCAGAGAAACGGGCAATCTGGTATAAAGATCTGAGATTCAGCTCCCAGGTCTTGGAAATAATTGATGCAATTTGTGGTTTTGTTGGGTTTTGGAGATCTGGAAACGTTCTGAAGCTAGAAACTGTGTTTTGGAAAGAGTACACTTGTCCAGTTGTCCTTCACTGCACCACGGCAGGAGAATAAATAGGGTGTAATGTGCATTGGAGGGACTGCGGTAGAGCAGACGAAAAGGTTAAGACTGGAACACTGGCATCCTTCATTGGAATACTCCATTAACCTCATGTCTGGCTGCTGCATCCATAGCGTAATTTATCATAGGCAATAATTTCCCTGTACTTAGTCAAATTATGGAAAACTTGGCAACCCAAAACATACTTACAATCGAAGCCAATTAAGCACCTGCCCTTTGACTTCTATGTTCAAGATTTCTGCTGCTTTACAAGGATAAGCAGCTCAGATCAGCTTTTTCAGCTCAACTGGTTTGAGCAGGATGGAACTGATTTAAACTACCCCACCATAATTGGGCGGTACTGCCTTCATAACACTGTTAAGAACTCCCCAAACTGCTATTATTTGTCTCTTTGGGAGGGTTCATGAGAGATAGTCTTGATTAACACGGTTTCCCGTTTTTTGGAACCAGTCAGATCAAATTTCTTGGGTTTTTCCATCTTACTGCATTGCTGGTGCTTATCATGACGTGGTTGCTTCCTATAACTTGAACGTGGAGAGTTGAAGCTTTTAGCAGACATTTAGGAAACATTTTCACTTCGTAATCTGTAGTTTGACATCGACTCAAAGATTTGAACTTAAAGCCTTTCTCTGAATAGTAATGCTGGAGCCTGTGCGCCTTTTAGCTAATGTTTTCTGCTGACCGGGTCACACTCTGTCATCTTTCGTTCGTGTTCCAGTCAGCAAAAAGTGCAATACTGCACAAAACAGACTGCTGTGAAACAGAGTGCAATCGCCCTGAAATTACAGCTATTAAGTAGCAGCACACATCTAGAAGACCTAAGCTAACAAATGCAGCCGGCTCGCTCATCTGCATACTCGTGTGTTGATGCTATGGCGATAAAAGTGGTCATGTGAGAAAATGGAGCCACAATCTGACCAAACAAACAAATAATATTTAATACTTTTTTTAAATAATGAATGGAAATTTGATATTGTTTATAAATGCACCATGGAGGGCCTGTTTGATACACTGTAATTCTGAGTATATTGTCTTGACATTAAACAAATCTTGAATTTGGTCACTTTGGTCGAGTCTAAAAAACAGAATTTAGAAGCAAACCTGTATTACCTTGCAAATGTGAACAAAGCTTATTGGTCCAGAGGTTAGGCAGAGATTAGAATAGCATCTCTATGTAAATATTGAAATCCCATATTTTCTCTTGCCATAGTGCATTTTTTAAACTTACTAATAGTAAATAATAGCAAACCCCTCAATTTTACGCGGATCAGCATTAGCTGATTCAGTCTAAGGCTAATTTTTTTTTTTTTTACGAGAACTCTATTAACACCACCAGCCCCAGTAATACACTGAAAAGTTGTCAACCGCCATAAAAGAAGAAGAAGCTGCTGCAACATGTAGCATGACTGCTCCGTGTCTTGTCCTCATATTTTTGTGTTTTAACCCTCACTACTTTAGTGTTAGTAAGCTGTGTCTAAACATGTGGGTAGAGAGTTATTTCAGTGTTTCTTTTGTGTACGAGTCTTTGCATGCTTTTCTGATTGATTATTTATTTACTTTTACATTTTCTTTAAGGGTAATACATTAAACTGAGTTTACAATAAATATTAAAAGGTTCTGGGAGCATACTTGGGGGCATATTTAGGGTTTACACTATAAAAATTATTTACCACAACAACGCCAGTTGTTTTTCACTATATGTGGGTGCTTTTGGAATGCAACCTCCATGTAAAGCAGGGGATTACTGTACATATAAAGTCTGGAAAGCTGTACTTGGCAAAAGCATGCACTCTATAAACTGATCCCACAAAGCATAAACTTTGCACAAAAGTTGTGTGATCCCACAAAGCATAAACTTCACTACTCTACAGTTTTGATTGTAGGTGACCTTTCTGAAGACTGGTTAGGTCATCACGTGGACGTCAGGTCAGGGTTTGAGGTGTGTGGACTGGTGCTTGATATGCATCCAGTTAAAAGGAGCTAAAATGTCTTCTATTCCTTTTAACACTCTGTGTCTTAATCTTTGTGATAGGCACTTTCCTATTGCAGATGGACTTGCACCTAGTGTTCTTCTTGAGAGGTGTTCTCCGAGGGCTGTTGCTCCTTGAACTTTGATGAAAGGTCAAAACCATAAAATTGTTCATTCTGTTTCGGCTGGCTGTCATAGGGCCTTTCAGGGATTCTGTGGGAGATTCGGAGACCCAGAACTTTGTGATCTTCACCCAAGTCAGATTGTAGGTAGATTAGGTTTTGTTCTCACTTTACTAGAAACCCATTTCTTGTAGCTCCACCTTGCCATCATACACTTGTTTAAATAAGAACTATTTAAACATGACTGTGACTGATACATGTAAACTGATGGGCTACAGTCTTACATCGTACACCTAAATAGTGGACCTACAAGGTGGGTGGAGCTCAGTACGTGTGGAAGCAGTGGTTGCCAAAAGCAGAGTGGATTTTTTGGCGCTTTTTTAATTTTCGCCTCTAGATGGCGACAAATACTTGCCCATTGCAATCAAAGGGTTCCTTTGAAAATACCGTGATCCGCAGAGATAGACATTTGAGAGGCTGTGTTGTTGGATAGTAGTATAGTCATACTATGCAGTTAAATGATCTCACGGAGAGATTTTTCAATAAATGTGTTGAATAAACAGCCCAAGAAAGATTAAAGATTCATTTTGACTTCGGCGGACAACAGAGCGATATCTTGCATGACACCTCGACTACTTAAGGCAGTCAGATTTGATTCTTCCCTGCATATCTGATCTACAACTGAACAATCTCCTCATTTCCATCTCTGTTCCGGGCGTGTGTTTGACTCTTCCAGTACATGATCGCACACCTTGCCCAAGGTGGAGAGAGAAATGACGTGAAGATATGAGAGCCGAGCTGTAAAACCGCCTGCTATTTTCAACTCCTGGAGAGATAAACCGCACATAATTCGACACAGTGGAAGCAAAATGAACTCTGCTGGAGTTCATTTAACTGCTGGTTTTATGGTGTGGGGACTTCCTGTCAATAAAGCTTATAAATTAGAGTGAAAGCATTCATGTCCCTAAAACAACAGACGAAACGCCGCGAGCCTCACCTGCAGGGAGCAGGTTGACCTCTGGCGCTTTTTATTGGGACTGGCTTTCTCCCAGATTACTTTAATTAGCTGCACGCTCTCACGGATTAATCAGAGGGATCGCGTTTAAGAGGGCGTCTGCGAGTCATTCATCACATTTGTTCCTGAAAGGAAATGTCATGTAATTGCAAACGGCCGGGTTTTGTATGAAAGCCAGTGACTGGGACTAGAAGATGTAGATCTGGACTGATTTACGTCCAGGCGCTGCTGCTTTATTGGCGTCTCTACATGCAGAATAAATGACTCATTTGTTTATTGTTGGTCACGGGAAGTCAGGTTATGGGGGCGTCTGAATAAATCCGCTGCTTTCAAGCCGCACCGTCGACTTTCTCTCTGCTCTGTAGGCCCTGACTGAATCATGCAGATCTGACTGAGCAACATTTATCTGTTTGGAAGAAGCCGTGATAAGTTGGCTCAGCTGTTGAAACAAACAGCCCCTCAGCGCCAGAGACGTTCCACCCACGGCTGGAGGGTACGCGCCACAGGACAGCGAAACCTGATCTCCTCTAAAAAAAAAAAAAAAAAGCCTTGATTTCTTACTCATCTCTTGTCACTTCTAACCACCGTCAGCACGTGCGACGCTGGGAGCGATCTTCAGTATTCAGAGGCTGGTGATCAGCATATTGGATGATGATTTTTGAGTGGAGTTCCTCTTTAACGCTCTAATACAATTAGGGGGAGACAGCTCGCTTGGTTATGTTTAATGGGGATGACATCAGAGGAGATAGTAGGGAATGAATAAGTCATTCTTGGTCTCATTTCAAATGTGAAAGATTCATACCAGCAATTTAGATGACAGTATTAATTTAACATGACACTGCATTAATGGTCAATTTCAGATTCATAGAACTCATTTAAGTGGAATGGACTCCCTTAATTTGATGAGATGTGATGGCAGCGAGATGCCATGTCTCTCTCCATCTCTCGTTCTCCCTGCGGAATGGGAAACATTCGCACACACACACACACACACACACACTCACTCACACACACTCTCGCACAGACACATGCTCACTCACCAGTCTCAGCCTGTGATGCTGACTGAGCTGGAAGTGTGTGTGCCAATTTGAGCTCGGAGATAAACAGCGGCGTGCAAGCAGCCGTTGGTTTGTGAGTAACCACAGTGTCTCAGTACTCGTTAGCACATTAGGACGTGATATTTGCGCTTCCTGGCAGTGAGTGAGCCACACGCGACTGCTTCAGCTCTCCGCGAGCTTCCTAATGAATCCTAACACGTAACCGAGAGGTTACAAGCAATAAATAATTAGTACGTTTGGGTAAAAATAACGTGGAGGGTTTAAAACTGGAACACGGAGACTGTGCAGTTACACAGGAGGATGGCTGCTGTCTATAGGTGAACATATTTTTTACACTGTTAACTTATTTTCCTAGGATTACCCACAAGACCATGTAGTGCAGCATTTATTTAAATACATATATATTTTTAATGGCTTTTAAAGCAATGCCTCGGCCTGACTGACAAATCAACGAGCAGTAGACTAACAAAAGCAGTAATAAAATCTCCCCCATACAAGCCATTATGATTGCAAGAATTCATTACTGCTCCTTCAGCAAGAGGCTACAGTAGCATCGAATGATTATCAGATTATATGTTTTTTGATGACCATGGTTACTTGCTGAGTTCAACATGCATATGAGAAACAGACCGATAGAGATCATAGTTAATATAATAATGTACATTAATTGTGTAAAAAAGTAATGCGTATGTGTTTCATGCACATCCAAAGAAGCCCATTCTGTGTGACTAATTAATTTGAGGTCCGTTGCCTGTTTTGGATGTTGTGCCTTTTTAATCATCAGATCAATCAATGTGACTTTTTTTCTCCTTCTCGCGCCTCCTTTTTTTCTTACTCTAAGATGTCTTCTCCTTGTTGATAGAGTCACAGGCTGTGTGTGTGTGTGTGTGTGTGTGTGTGTGTGTGTGTGTGTGTTTGTGTGTTTGTGTGTGTGTGTGTGTGTGTGTGCTGTCCAGGCTGCCGGAATCCTCCCATAGCCCTGGCTGGCTGGGTGTGTCTCAGAGGCCTGCTAATGGCTGGACTCGATGCTCTCCGCCGCTCTGATGGATGGCGGGCAGGGACGCCCTCTCTTTCATCCCGACAGGCCTGACTCGTCTGATTTATTAATGACAATAATTAGGAGTAAACCTCTCCACAACCAAACCCCTCCGTGATTAGCGTGGTAATGATAGAGGGGAGGGCTGTGGATACGCGGATCTGATTAATGCCGGCCATTTTGACCTTTTAGAGCCGCGCTCCCTCTCGCAGTCTGGGGAGAGTTGAGACAAGAGGGAGAGGAGGAGAAGGCCACTGTCCACCCGCCACGAGCCGACAGCTGAATTAGGGTGCGAGACGCGCCATTTCGGTCATTAGGCAGCCAGTTTACCATCGACAGCACAGTAATATTGTTAAACCAGTTAATCGAGGAATCCGAAGCTCGTTCTGACAATGAACCAGTTCTACAACACTGCTCTTGGGGTTTTAAAGGACAAATACTATTAAAAAGCTGGATTTCTTAAATAATAATATTTAATGCAGTGTGCTATTGAAGCTGCACAGTAATGTCCCTGGATCATACAGTCCACATAAAACTTGCCTTAGAGGTTTAGACTCAGAGGTTTAGACCCAGTCATCACTAGGGTTATATACATATATCAGTCTCAAAGCCACTTTAAAATCCTAAAGAATAAAAAAGGGATTATACATGTTATTAATTGACCTTAATGAGACAAATTAAAATAAAAGGATAAAATATATATACATAGGAGCATACTGTACATACATACATCCATAATAGACATGGGGAAATGTAGGAAATGGGCCCTTTAATGCTGTTCTTGTGCCAGCCTGACACTTTCAGCACTGTTAGTAGCCCCTCCTGTTTAACCCAGTGGTAGGTCTCCCTGTCCTGCACGGGTTTTCTCTGCTCGAATGCTCGCGGTTTCGCTCAGGAAAGGCTCGTTAATTAGCTGATTAGTCGGATCAGGTGTGTTAGAGCAGGGAAAGCACAGCAGTGTACAGACACTGGTGGTACTTAACCTGCCTGAGACACTGGACACCACACGTTTTAATAGGTGCAGCTCAAAATGAGTGTAGAATTTCAGGGAAGTGTTCCTTCAGTGCTGCGGCCATACGTCATCCGTTAAAAGCGCACGTATCCGTCGACTCTTGGAGACTCTCCACACACCGCTTGACATTTGATTGATGTAAATGACGGTCAGGAGCCAGTTAGGCTGTTCGATGGGGAATCCAACGCAGACACCGACACCCATCTACATCTCCTTAATGACCGGGATAACTCCTGCTGTTTGAAAGCCTACACCCAGAAGGCCCTGTGTAATGGAGAGGAGGAGGGGAAAGGTCGGACTCTTTACCGGGGTCAGACAGGAGGCAATGAAAGTTGGAGACAGGAGAGATCAAAGGCAGGGTTTGCTGATGGGCGATGCTGAATCTCTGCCATGTCTTGTTGGATTGTAGTCCTCAGCACCATGTGTGATGTTCACTGCTGAGTCAATATCTGGGGCTTCTGAAGGACGCCATGTTGCCTAGTTGATTTATGTCTGCCAGAGGAACCCACTGAACCGCAGTGGGGTCCGGAAGAGACCACATCGGAAATCTAACATTTCTTTTTTCATCTGTGCCTCAGCATGATCTGCAGAGCTTAGAATTCTGAAAAAAGACGAAAGTGAAGAAATTTTCAACACTATTTCTATGTCACTATTCAAGTTCTTTGACATTGACCTAGTTAACCTCTAGAACCTGATAATTCAAACTTAGAATTTCAGTTATACAGTATTTATAAGAAACAGTCACAAAGTCATTATTGTTATGAGAAGACCCTAGGCTACTCATTAGAGATGTAAATGCCCACAGAAGACTAAATTGTTGATTTATTTAGTTTCTCCTGAATATTTGCCACATTGTGATGGAACTGTTGTAACTTAAAATGCGGTTTAATACATTACCCTTAAAGAAAATTTAAAGGTAAACCCGTATCCGTACTGTACAGTTTACACTGAACTCCTGCAGGGCTAGAATGTAAATACTGATTTTACCCCTGTATGGACTGTAATTCATGCATAGGCGTTTTCTTTGGTATGCGGTATG
>JBBPDH010000136.1:3288337-3303537 GCA_037974565.1 Clupeocharax schoutedeni
CATGGTTTGTGCAACAGAAGAGTTCAAGTTTTACAAGGACAATGTTGATCCGTCAGATATGACTTTGTTGAAGAAACCAACTATAGAGCATGATCTGGACCTGAAGTTTAAATCGGCTGATGAGACTAAGCTTGTTGACTTCGTACCTGGCGATTCATCCAAGCAGTTCAGCATCAGCACCAATCTGGATCCAAAATAGGAAAGCGCGCTCATCGAGTTCATCCGTGAGAATAGGGACATTTTCGCATGGAAGCCGTCTGACATTCCAGGTGTACCTAGAGAACTCGCTGAGCACACTCTCAATGTTGATCCGAAATTTAAGCCGGTCAGGCAATTCCTTCGGCGGTTTAATGAAGAGAGGAACTGCGCTTAGAGAGCAGGACTTCTGAAATTAACAAGCACTGATAATAATGGGGGAGTCTTTCTCTCTCTCTCTCACTCTCTCTCTCACTCTCTCTCTCTCTGTCTTTCTTTCTCCTTTTTTGAAGGGTAAGTGTTCATTAATTCATTCATTTGGGTTATTTGACTTGCTCTCTCATAGATAGCCAATAAATCCACGTATTTAGTGCAGGTACGTGAGGTTCTGCGTCGATGATGCTGCAGGAAAATGTAGGGGGAGATTTGGGGGGGTGTTTGCATAATGCATGATCCTCGTTATGTCACAAAGCCATCGTCTCTCTCGTGTGTGTTTGACTGTGTGTGTTTGACCAAAACCAAAGCAAAACAAAAAAAAATCACATTCACTAATGCGGCGAAAGGTGTGTATGCCTAGAGTTTCTAATACGGGCAGGAACATTCCTGCACAAATCTATGGTTCTCGGTTAGAGAACGCAATTATCTGAGCTCCCACCTCGCTGAGAGTTTGGAGTTTTCTTTACCGTCTTGTGTGAGGTGAAGCTGTTTTTCCTTCCTGAATTAGAGGAGAAAATGAAACAAAACCAAAAACTACAAACAGTAAAGACAAAAAATGGTATTTATCATAAGTACAATAATATATAAATGCCAGTAAGTGCTGTGTGAGATGGATGTCTCTGTGTTTTCTGCTCAGATAGACAGAGTAAGGCTTAAAAAAAGATATTTATATTGCGGGTAATTTAACGATTTTCTCATTCAGCACATAATTGCCCTGTATTTCTGTACATTAATTAATTTCACGATTGAATAAACACACTCATAAAAATAAGGATTGAATTTTGTTGCATATTTAATAAAGCTGAAAATATGTTTAAAAATATTTTAACCTGCAAATAAATACTGTAAAAAAAAACCACTAATCCGTTTTATAATAATCTTAATCTCAATCTGCTTTGTAATACAACTCTGTATCTCTCGGGCACTTCACAAGAGAAACGAAGATGCTTTTTTAAACACGAGGGAGCATGAAGGAAGTGCACGCACACACACACACACACACTGTCTCGCTCTCTCTCTAGCCAGATCTGATAAGAGGCACACAAGGGCCTATTCAAATCAGGGTGTATTGGAGATGAATAGGAGCAAGTAAACATTAGGACTGATAACCCCACCGATGGAGGAGGAGGAGGAAGAGGAGGAGGGAAAGTGTGCTCTGGCAAAAAAAAGCAATATTATTATTTCAAAATGGATCTATCAACCAGCATTGCTGAAACTGAGAAGTGTAAAAGCAACATTTCAGATACTGTTTTTATCAAACAGCTTCTTTCATGCATAAAAAATAATATAGATTTTATTTTGATTGCATTGTTTGCATTCGTGTCTAAAATATAGGCTCGTGTAAAAGTCTACAATGCAAACTGAAATGCGGAGTTTAGTAACATTTTTAAAATTGATCTGTATGAAAGATTTATTTAGGACATCATGTAGTGATTTTACTTGCATTTTGTATGTCTCATTATAAATACATACACACACATCTATCTATCTATCTATCTATCTATCTATCTATCTATCTATCTATCTATCTATCTATCTATATTATATATATATATGTGTGTGTGGGTGTGTGTATATACGTATATACAAGCATTTATTTATGTATGTGCGTATATATACACAAATACATATTTATAAAAAGAGAGAGAAATATGTAGATATAGATATATATACATATACACTCTCTCTCTCTCTCTCTCTCTCTCTCTTTCTCTCTCACACACACACACACACACACAAACACACATCTATATATTTGTGCATGTGAGTGTGAGTGGTTTATCTGTGTATTTATTGATACAGGTTTCCAAATGTTATGCATAAGTAAAAAAAAAAAATGTTACTGTAAATATACTGTCTCTCCTTTTTAGTTGTTTTTCAATTTTTAAGAACATTAGAAAACACCAGCTGCCTTTTACATTGTGTGAAAATGTCACCTTTAACTGTTGAATGAGCAAATAAAAATGTCCCAAAATTAATGTCCATTATAGGATAATGTTTTTTTGATAAGATTTAAGTTACATCTGAAAATATAAATTAAGATCCATGTTTAAAGACTATAAAGACTTTGTCTACCCTGTATACTGTACAGCTTTATTAAAATGAATCAGTGTAATGAGTGAACGGCTAGCCAATAGGATGCGGACGGCATGAATTATGCATATGTTCCAACAGATTTGCATGCGTTTAATTGCATTTGGATTACATGCAGTCTATCCGCTGCTGTCCGTCGCCAAATATTTAGAAGACATGGTCGTGCCTGTAAATGGGAGAGCAGGCTGGCCTTCATTTTTCTGCTTTGTCACGAAGATTTAATGTTTGAAAACAAACGTACAGTGGCAAAATTATGAATTATTAATAAACGATTCTGCTGCTTACATTGGTGTTCTCCTCCTGAGTGTTTCTTAAAGTGTGAATTATGGCTAATAGATGTGAAGTTTGACCTCGTCGCATTTAAGACAGGCCCTTGGCTCGGGGTGGACACCCCCGGCCCTTCAAACCTGCATACGTTTCTCGGGTTTGTTTGCTCTACAATTGTGAATCCCACCGTGTGTGTGTGTGTGTGTGTGTGTGTATGTATGTGTGTGTGCACGCGAGTGTTTTAACCTCTCCTCCCGTCGGGGAAGCCGTGAATAGTGACACCCTGAGTAAAGCGATGTGGCAGCGAAAGTTTCCCCGTTAGAGCGGAGAGGGCCAGGTTCTGCATCTTGAGCAGCATCCCCTCTCAAACTGTGATTGAATTTGTCGTGAAGGAGTGTCAGATTTAATCACATGTTTATGTGCAAAGGTTACCAGGCTCGCTCGCTTTTTTCCCCTCCCTCTCTCTCTATTTCTCCCCCTCTCTCTCTCTCTCGCTCCCCTTCTCTCCTTGTTCTTCATTCCTTTCTCAATCCTGCACGTTATCGTTTCTCAGCTTTAGTGACATTTTAGCTTAAATTGTCTTTTTTTGTTTTGGTTTGGGTGTGTTATCCCCACCTCCACCCCACCGGTCGGCGGCGAGGGCGTGGAAAACGTGTGTGCGTGCCGTGATCCATCAGCGCTAGCTGAAGCCGTGATGCTTCGAGGACGTAATTAAACATATCGTTCAAAAAATACACGCAGCGCATCCTTGAATTATCACCGTCATTAAAACCATACAAATATGGAAATATGATTGCCAGGGGCGGATAAATCAATGATCAGCCAGGCTTCCAAATTCAATAAATATGCGGAGTTAAATACTTAAATATGCAAATTGCATGCACACAATTTGCATATGGCAGTATTTAAGGGGTACGTCTGGGGTTGTAAAGAACGGCAGAGGTAGAAGAGAGAGATGGTTTAGAATTAAAGGTTCAATTTTTCCTCATTGTTGTTGTTGTTGTTGTTTTTTGTTTTTTTCTCCGCTCCTTAGCAAACTCCTGATATGATACTACCTTGAATTCGTTCATTTTTTTAAATAAGTGGTATTAAAATCCAGAAGCCTTGGATGTGAAAAAAAATGCCTCCCAGTTATACGAATAATTAAGGCATAATTATCCTTTCTTGTCCATCTAAAGCCTAGAAGAAGGGTGGATTTGGAAGGGGGGAAGGAATTTATAATTTGATTTTTTTTTTCAACGCGCCGTCCTGCCTCATCGAAACATGATAAAATAAAGTGACTTTGAGTAAAAACGGGGTGACCTTGCTGTAATTAGGCTCCATAAACCACCTCCCAAATTAGGGTAGTGGTTCGGTGAGGTTCACTCTAAAGACATCTGAAGACATCTGTTTTATGGTTGGAATTCAAAGGAACCTCGGCTTTTTAATGTTTTATTAATAATCTGTTTTACATACAGCGGCCGTGGTGCAGTGCACCCATACACAACAGCAGAGGGGGCCGTTTTTTTTTCTTCTTTTCTTCTTTTTAGACAGCCAGCGCTGGGAAACCTTCGCCTCCTCCCTGATTCCGGACAGCCAGGGATGTCAGCGTGATGGCTGGGCTCGACCGGCCTCAGCTCAGGGAGGCTGCTGTTTACTCTCCGAATAAAAGCAAATCATATTCTTCCCAAAAGAGAGAGAAAAAAATCCCATTACAGTGCATGAAATATATTTCATTTGCTTCCGTAATCCCGGCTCTCGACACTGAGAGAAGCTCCGTTGATTGGACGTGAAATGTCAAATTGCTTAATCAGATTTCGCTTCTCTCGATGCGGGCTTCGCTCAAGCCCGACGTGTTTTTCAAGACTGCATTGGCGAAGTGGGTTACGATCTCTAAGCGAATTCGCCCCCGCAAATACATTCCAGCCGCTGATGAGTGCGCTTTGGCCGTCAGCGGCCTTTGAGGGCCTTGGGGGTTCTCCAGCGTGCATGCCTCGGTTCGCCAGAGGACCGCGGGCTCGCGACCCGGCAGCACACCCAAACAAATGCCAGCTAGCAAAAAAGCCACGGGAAGTCGTGGTCTGAGGGAAGCAGGGATCGATGGGCAGAGCGGCGTGGGGCCACATTCAAAACCAAGGTGACATGGTCGGGTTAAACGCAAAGCAGATCCTCATCAGGAAAATCAATGGCCACACAGAATGGGACACACGGGGCCTCGCAGCCAGAGAGTCACTTTACACCACTGGGCCGGCGCGTGGCGCCTGCGGCTATTGACCGCAGAGGGGAAGAGAGACACCGCCTGTCAGCGCCATCGCTCAGGACCTTCGCTTCAACACTGACGTATTAACGCTGTAACCTTGTGCAGTAGTGGGCAGTATTACCACCACTGACGCCTCTCCAGGACTCTGTGCTGGACCAGCCCCCCTCCCCCACGTACACTATTCTGTTATTTCCAGCTTCTTTTATAATTCTGACCAAATGAATTGTTTCGCAAAGCAATTTTCAATTTAATTCACTCAGATCAGGTTCATAAGCAGCGACTCCTTAGAGTGTTAACCTACATAGTGTTTTATTTTTTTTCCCGAACGTTTTACATATCGATCTGCGTTAATTTCCCCAGTCGTCCTGAGCTATTATTTAGCCAGAACGTATGACACAATTAAGGCGCAGTATTCTCTTTGTGTGACCCACTCTAGTCCACAATGGACATGTGTGTGTGTGTGTGTGTGTGTGTGTGTGTGTGTGTGTGTGTGAGTGTGTGTCTGTTCAGTTTCTACATTATTGTCAGAACAATTCTTACCCAAAAGTGTAAAGGGAGGTAATTGGATGATTGGACGTCTGTGTAGTGTTAAGCCACGTTCTTCTGCCGCCGCCCGGGTGGGGTTGGGGTTACTTTTGCAAAATAAAGAGACTCTGGAAGATATTCTGGGCGTTTTTCTCGTGACCTGTGG
This sequence comes from Clupeocharax schoutedeni, assembly GCA_037974565.1. NCBI lineage: Eukaryota > Metazoa > Chordata > Actinopteri > Characiformes > Alestidae > Clupeocharax > Clupeocharax schoutedeni. Next base: position 3,294,040 of record JBBPDH010000136.1, read on the forward strand.
TCCCGTTCCACGTCCTCCCCCGGCTCACATCTATCCGTCCCTCCTCTTGGTCGTGAAACATCAAGGACGAGGGGAGAGTGTGACTTCACAGCTTTGATAATTGGTGTCTAATGTTTCTAAGGAAAGGAGCTGATTATTATTGGTGCAGAGGCCCACGGTGCTCGTGGTGAGGCCCGATAGAATGGCACGCAAATATAAACACACGCGGCGCCTCACACACACACACACACACACACACACACACACACACACACACACACAGCTATAGCTAGCAGCTCTTCAACCTCAGAGACGAAATGGCTGGAACCTGATTAAACGACGTTCCGTGCCGAATTCGTTTATCTAACGCTTCACACAGATTCACACAGAACTAATCGTCTTTTCGGAAAAGGCACTCATCTCGTTGCGCACAATGTGACTTTGAGAGCGCGTGGGCGTCGAAAAATAACTGTGAAAAATAACAGTGTTACAAAAGTCTTTCTGGGTTTAGAACGTTAAAGCCTCAGCACAGGGCTGCATATTTCACGCCAGCCACTAATGCTCACAATCTGATAAAGAAATCAACCCGACGCCAGAGAAAGCCTGTATATCCAGCTCACAAAACGAGCATGAACACTTCCAGCCTCTTAAATCACACTTGTAATTAAGTTAGTGCACCCTCGACAGAGACCGAACTTAAATATAACATCCTCCTGCTAATTTTAGGGCAGAATTTCCATTCATTTGCTGAGATTAACATATTGGGAAGAAAATAAAACGTTAAATATATTGTGTGTGCAGGCACATGTTTTCCCCTACTAGGTTAATTACAGCGAAAAAACAATATGTTTGCGTTCAGATGTGCATTGGTGTGTTCACTGCAGTGCATGTGGGCTTGTTTCCACTCAGAAAATCAATAAAGTCGCTGCATGTAACTAGAAAACAAGGGAAAGGGTGTTTTCTTGTTTTTTCTGATTAAAAAAAAAGGGAAGACTTTCAAAAGTTTCAAAATGTGCCCTTCACTGCCTGGACCTTTAACAAATTGCTTTTGTGATGTCATAACAATTAACAAATGTATATGCCTGTCTATTCAGGGCAACAGCATTTGAGCTCCATCCATCCAACTCAAAAAAAGCAACCAATCAGAACAGATAAATCTTTAAGGCCCATAACAAAAAAATCTTTAAGGCCCATAATTGTCACGTAAAGGTGATTTAGGATTGTTTTAGTATGTAAAATTGCTCAAAAAAGTACTAGAAAAACATAGAATATGGACTTAAGACGATTCCCCTTTTAGTACAATATATATATACAATAAAGTACAATAAAGCCTGGAAATTCAGTTTGTTTTTTCTTTTAAGTGGCAAGTTAATGTCCTTTGCCCTGTTTTACCCAGATATTAATGTGCTTGAGCAAATTAAGCTGAGTTCTGTAGGAATATGCAGCCATGCCCTGGTGGCCTACCTGTTTAAGGTAATGGAATCCATGCGGTGGGAGGCGTGCGGAGGGCGGGGACACCAGGCTGGTGTGGTGCAGGTGGGGGTGGAAGTGGATTCCAGTGCCCTGCGGAGGCATTAGCATGGACGGGTCATTACATCAGGGATGGCAGAAGAGAGAAGAGAGCATCCACCGCTGAGCAGCCCATATCATTTACAGAGGCCATCAGGGCCCATACCACACTATGATATTCCTCGCACCATTTCCTCTGGGCCATCACTCTTTCTTTCTTCCTTTCTTTCTTTTTTTCTTCCTTTTTTTCTGTGAAACGAAGAAATTGAGATGCAGAGGGATTTTGCAAGTCACTCTGGGAACATTTTCAGAGTGTGATTCGACCTCCATTGTGGAGAATGGCTAAAAAGTTGCAGTTATAGTTTTTGTGGATTTTGTGTTTGTGTATAGAAAAATCACTCTGATCAGTGAAAATACCTCTTGGTTGCATTCCAGCTGTAATCAGACTGGAATATCTTTAACATAATGTGCTTTTAAAGTGTTTTTTTTTTTAGATAAAAGTGCCTTACAATTAGTTTTTTGTGTGATTTCCTATGAATTTGGGCCTAATAACACCTTACAATATAAATCTCTTTGAATATATTTTTTTATTTTCATTTCCCAGCATGCCCTCTATAGAGGCCAACAGGACGATTTTCGTGCGAAAATAGACGGAAATATAGTGATATTAACCCAAGAACACATTCAATTTGATCAAAATAATAAAATTCTGTATCCCTCCTCTGTTGCTTACAAGGACACCTGTATTTTAGTTGAACAGTGAATTATAAGTCATAGAACATCCTCTGGATAGTTTAGCTGTGATAGTCCTGGTATTCTTTTTGGTTCTGCAGAGGAACACTGCAAAAACTCCTGATCTAACTACGACTTATACTCTTTTTTCTAGCCTAAAAGTCTTTGTGTTCTTGTATTGAGAATAATATACTATATAAGAGCAGACTTTGTAAGGTTATACCTTGTTTAAGGTATTTTTTTCATATTTAAAAAATCTTGTGGATCTTGTAAATATCTTACTGCACTGACAGATAATTTCACTTGTTTCTAGTCTAAAGATGTCTTTAAATAGAAAAAATATCTTAAAACAATCTTTATATACAATATATAAGAGCCACAAAATCTGCTCTTATATAGTATATTATTCTCAAAACAAGATCAAAAATAAGAAATAAGAAATAAGAAATAAGAAATTAGAAATAAGATTGCAAGTCTTAGTTAGATCAGGAGTTTTTGCAGTGAACTTCTTGCATTTGGTGCTCGTCATGTATGTCTTGCCATTGCAGTCCTTGTTCCCAGCATGCAAACCCCTCACATGACCATCACTGGAAAGCCCAGGATCTCCTCTACAGAACATTATAGGACTTGATGAGGTCTCTCCAAATACTTAAGTAAGATACAGGTGAACAAAATATCCACTATAAAGGACAGAAGTGAATTCAGGAGGATATATATTCCAGAACAGATAAAACTGTATTATTGCGAAGATTAGAAATACGGCGATTTCGTAAATGACACGTTTACGAAAGGTGTCAAAGACAGGCTTTTTGTGAAAAGGGGCGGACGAAAAAAAAAGAAGGTCATTAATGAAATGAATATTCTCGTTTCCAAATATAAAACCTTCAGCTGCATGCATCCTCTTAATCAAGCACTTATTTTAATTTATTCCTTCCCGGGGTTTTATTAGTATGCTAGCTGTTGGCTAAATGATTATGACAAGGATGAGGTTTCGCCCAGTTCCCCTGCGATAAAAATACACCGAAAAGCCCAGCAACCACGCTCAAAACCCGCCGCGTGATTCCTACAGGGAAATGACCTTGGCCATTAAGGAGACTCACAGTTTTGTTTAGAAATAAAATGACAGAAAGCAGAAAAAAACCCCAAAAAAACACGAGCTGCCTTCTTCGGCAGGATTGTTTCTTGCTGGCTAAACTGTAGCGTTGTGGATTTATGGCTTTGAGTTGTTTACGTCTCTGACCTTAATTTTTTGTGCATCTGTGTTTACATGCAAGCCGCGTTAACTCATCCTTGGACATACACACAAACCTACGAGCACACAAACACACACACACACACACACACACACACACACACACACAAATAAACACATTCACACAAACACACTTGACAATGTCGCCTCCTCTGCTTCTGGGCCTCCAGGCCAATCGTTTAGAAGAATATGGAGAAGTGAATGGTGGCGCTGGTCCCATCTAATGCCTGTGCCAGTCTGAAGGCTGGTGATTACATTGATGCAGATTACAGAGGAAACAAGTGATAAAAGACTGGAAAAGCTTCAGTATGACACACACAAACACCCACCATTAAAGTCAACCTTCGACCTTGTTTACCTTGTTGGTTCATGCGCCAAGTCATATTAATTACAATTATAAACTGGCCCAAATCCAACATTTAGATTTTTTATGTGGTTTTCTGGAACAATAACAGCCATGATGTATCAGTGCACTACCCTTTACCAACAGACCTTCACCCCTCAGGATTAAACAGGCTGTTTTTACACTGTGCCTGTTTAAGACAGATGTAAATGATCTCTGTTGTGTCACATTGTAAAAACAGTCCAAACGCAGGCCATCGGCTCCATTATATAGACTGGAATATTATATTTGGAAACTTTAAGTGTTTACCAGCCAAAAGATTGGACACAAACTCATTCAATGATTTTACTTTGTTTTAATTATACATTGTGGATTAATATTGAAAACAAACTAAATGATGAAGGAACACCTGGAATTATGTTGTAAAAAAAGTGTAAGAAACCAGACTTTCTTGTAAAAGTGTAAGAAACCGTTCTGTAATAAGGGAATGATAGACTGTTGTTTTTTTACTTAGTTAAGTGGTTCTTGCCATAATGGGCAGTAGAACCGTAGTCGAACAGGATCACTAACTGTGGACCAACACGACCTTCATAACTGATGATCCCAAAGGAGAGAAACTCCACTAATAAACTCTTGAGGAAGAAACTCCTGTTAATTAAACACCATTCCAGGTTGATTCCTCATGAATCTGAGTGAAAAAATGTGCAAAGCTGTCATGAGAGCAACAGGTGATGTTTTCAATATTAATCTACAATGTAGCTGATAATAAAAAATTAACGGAAATCGATGAATGAGAAGGTGTGTCCAAATTTTTGACCGGTACTGTGCATACTACTTCAAACTTTGAACATGACATGGGCCCTTTAAAAACCAAAAGACATGTTTTCCCATGTTTTCCCATGTTATCTAAATATAATGTATCAGCAGAAAGGGAGAAATATCAGGTTTCATCCATAATCACCCAAGACTCCCACCTAGAAATGCTCAGGCTGCTCAGAGGCCCTACATGAGACTGTTGTAGATGCTACAAGATTCACACGAAGCAATAGGCTTTATAGTCGTATAGAAATGTACATTTCTACATATTCTATCCTCTTTCTATGGGACAAAACAAAGGCGTGAGAAAGGCCTTTTCCCCCGGCGTAGCCAGGCTCTAGGCGCCAGCAGAGATGCACCTAAGCGCTTGGCTGGCTGAATTTGTTTGACTCGGGTAATTGAAAGTGTTTTAAACTATTATAGCAACTCGCCGGCTTGTTTAAGTGCCAAGCTGTCCATCAAACGTACGAGGGTGGAAAGCACCAGCCTGTCACCCTGTCAGTCAGTGGAAACAAGAAGTGTCGGCCTAATGGATTTCTTCACGCGGACGTCGGTGCGGCGGCAGAAGTAAAATCAATGTGTTGTCATGTGTGAGAGCCGGGCATCAAACAGGCAGGTGAATTGGAACTGTAGTTTAGTTGTAACGTCTACATTTGCCGGCCCGGAGACAGACAGATGCTTTGGCTGCTGGGCTTGGCGAGCCGTGTGAGGCCTTTTGTTATGATTGCCAGTGTGAGAGAGTGGCTGACCCTCCCCTGTTGTACAGCACTGCTTTTGTCCCATGGCGCGACAGAGCAAGACTGCGAGAAATGTGTGCGTGTGTGTGCATGTGTGTGTGTGTGTGAGCGTGCACGTTACTCTTCACATACCTATGTGTTGGAGGGAGGTGTGTGTTTTAAGAGCAAACACAGTGTGGGGAAAGAGGGGCGCGCGCTGATTACCGCTCTGATTAAGGCCCAGGGCTCTTACTCGAGGAGAGTAGCCTGGCATGTGTGGCTGCTGGTGAAATGCAGCTGTGTGATACGCATTGCACCGCAGCAGTGCTCAGGCTGAAGTGAAAGACCTCTTGCTGTTATCTAACTATAAATAAATAAATAAATATTTATATACACACACACACACACACCAATTACTGTGCAAAAGTCTTTGGTATCTTATACTTAAAAGCTGTTTACTACTGGACAGAAGTGTCTGTTAGTGTCAAAACATACAAATAATTTTAGACCTCTTTCTTCATGGAAGCCCACAGGCCTGGGTTGGCCATCGGGCCACCTGTAAATTTGGGCAGGGGTCAGTCTCCCTGTAGCAACTTGGGGTTAAGGGTCTTGCTCAGGGACCCAGTGGTGGTGCTTAAGGTAGGAATCGAACCCATTAACCTCTTGACCTGGAGGGAAATATCCTACCCACGAGGCCACCACAACCAAAAGAAACTTTTTGATACTTTTAACTGATTTCTTTTTTCTTTGCATTTATTCTCATGTTAACGCGTGTGTGTTTGCTGACAAAAAGAAACCCACTGGTGATAGAAATTTGCCCAGGTACCTAAGACATTTGCAGAGTGAAAGTGACCATACAAGGTCATACAAGCATACAAGCATTAAATAATGTCAAGCTAAAAAGGACTTGCAGGTTCAGCTTCAGACTTCACCTCTATCTGAAGCTCCTGGTTTATTCACTGAGCTGAACCAGGTATTTGTTATATAACTACACTGTACTGGTGTTCCACGCGGAAGCTTACAGATAGACATTCATGAAATCACTAAATGGGTAGTAAGTAATAATCTTATAAGCTGTTTAAGATATATTCCTGTATATATTCATCAGTTTGGTTGAAACGATTCATTGTTTGAAACCAGCAGGTCGGGCCCACGCTCACTGATCGGTCGAGTCGACTCTGTCCCTGCTTAAGGTTACATTCGTTACAAAAACAGAGCTGAGGGCAGCATTTCTGCTCTGGACGCTTTCTTTCTGAATGCCTGCTCAGAAGGCCGACTCACCTCAGATTGCTCCAAGCTGGATGTGAGATTGATACTGAACAGAGGCACCTACAGTCTCTCAGTCACAGAGGTCCTCTGGTCACAGCGTGATTCTCTGTGATAGGTGACTGGGCACCTTGTGAGTGGTGATTTTCTCTGGACAGTGGAGCAGAATCAATGGCCAGTAGGAATGAGAAGATTCACAAAATTCATTTTTTATTTGAGTTTTCTGAAAATGTACGGTTTATTTTAGAATTTATAGATGTAACATCTTTGAGACAAAGGTTCCACTTTTCAGTTTCTTTAAGAAGGTATAGAGGTATAATATTGAGAAAAAGTGTCCATGTTCAGTTTATTAAAGAATTTATAGAGGTATGATATTTCAGATAAATGTTTCAGTTTTCAGTTTATTGAAGAAATTATAGTGGTGTAATACTTGAGGCAAAAGTTTCCATGTTCAGTTTATTAATTAATTTGTTGGAATATTTGAATATTTGAAACCAAAAACGCTTTAATATTTCTCAGTCGCCACAAGCTAATATGTTAGCCACTAGCTAAAATACTTTAAATGACTATGAATGTGTCCCAAATCATGCACTTATGTGGGTGCACTGGATTGTAGTGTGTAGTGGGCACTGAGCACTTCCCTCTGTAGTGCACGCTGCTGTGGGTCAGTGCTGTCCTAAACGGAACACTAACGTTTTGCACTTAGTGGAAGTGATGGACAGACATTTACTCGCGATTCTCCAGCTGACAAAATATCTGCCGGTTTTACCGCAGTGTACCTTAGTAAAATAATTTTATTAACATAATTTACATTTATACAAACCAATTGCCTCCGCTTGGGCTTGCATTTCCTTTTTAGCCGCCATTATTCAACTAGAATACTTGTTAAAAGTCCTGACGCTCCGCTACATGGTCAAAATGGTGCCCGATTAGTGCGAGTAGTGTAAATCGTTCTGCGCTGCGATTTCTGGCTGTTTTCAAGTCACCATACGGGTTTTTTCAGTGCACTGAGTTTTAGCTTCGTTTTCAGTGTGAGCCCACTATGCTCTAAAATCCCACACTAAAAGTGCGCAAGTGCATGATTTTGGACACACTCTATATCTATTAGAAACCTCAAAGACCGGATTGGACCGGATTGTTTGGTCACAAGCTGAAGAAGAGAGTGACAGCAGGTCTCCATCAAATTCTGAAGCTTATACCAGGCCCACACTACAGGATTTTAAAATCCCAGCCTAAAATGTGATGAAAACGTGAGAAACATTAAGACAGATTCCTCTGAATTGTCTTCATTTGTCATCCTTTGCTTATCAAAGCCCCTCACACTACAAGGTTTCTCCACAACAAAACGCCACATGCTTTCAGAACCCGAGGTCTCCCAGAATTTCACGTGAGCGAACGCGACTTTAGATCAAAACAAACATGACGGATGACATCAAGGCACAAGGCTGTGTTAGTGAGGTGTGAATTTCACAGTGTAGAAGTGAAAGGAAATTTGTTGTAGCTGTTTTTATACAACTGATTCAGCTTCCATTCAGCCTCGTTATCCTCTGTTTTTGGTTTAGGATCCTTCACATGGAACATCATTACTGTATTTCATGTGAGAGAACATGTTTAATATAAGATAAGATGAGATGAGATAAACCTTTATTAGCCTCACAAAGTCCCACTAAGGTAAACCTTTATTAGTCCCACTAATGGGAGTTTTCCATTGACTGGTACCAGCTCCGTTTGGTTCAGCTCTACTCACTTTTTTTGCTTTTCTATCACTAAAATCTGGTTCCTGGAACCATTCTTGGTACCACCTTGGTAGAGGTTCCAAGCATGCTTAACCGATACTAAATGATGACGTGTACATATTGGAGGTTACTGATTCGTGGCTGCTATGGTTATGCCAGTGTTGTTGATATTAGCTTTAGTGTTAGCATTAGCCTAATGTTGCTTCTTTAAGCCTTGTCTGAAAGCCAGTTATCTCCGTTTTGGGACAAACAGCCACAAACCAAGGATAAGAAATAAAACTCCTCTGATTTCATCCATGCTGATGATTGTAATGATGCCGGATTGTTTACCTCAGCTTAGAGCGCTCTGTTTGGGCTGCTGCTCAGAACGTTTGGTCGCTATAGCAACCAGTTGTAGGTCCCAAACATCCTACATTTAGAGTTGCCGTTTGTAAACATTGACAAACAAAGACTTGACTTGGACTCTGTAAAAATTACTTAAGGTAAAACTTAATTAGTCAGACTAATATCATCTATTTGAAATTTCACTCACACCAGGTGCCTCATTTATAACTGTTGCGTACGCACAAAACGGGACCTAAAAGATGCGTACAGCTCTTTATACGCAAACGTTGCAATCTATAGAAAAAAACTTGACGGCAGAATGTGCGCAAATGTACGCTAACTTTGATCCATGCGTACGAACATTTTGGAGAAAGAAAATACGACTGTGGGTGGGTGAGCAGCAACGTGAGTGGCTTCAGTACATAAATAATTATTCCTTGTGGTAGTGTACATACACCGTACATTTTATTTTACTTATTCGGTCACATATCTTCAAATTTCTTAATAGTAAATAAATATATAAGGTGTATATATATATATATATATATATATCACAGAAAACAATATTGCGTTAATATTTTTAACGCAATTAACGCCTATAGACATGTGATGTTACACTTTGTAGAACTGCAGCCGGCTCCCTCTGAGTCACTCAGTAAAGCTGGGATACTCGGATCCTTTTTCGGATTCGGTTCCCTCTGAGTCACTCAGTAAAGCTGGGATACTCGGATCCTTTTTCGGATTCGGTTCCCTCTGAGTCACTCAGTAAAGTGATCCGGATCTGCGAGTCTCGCCGGTAGATTCACTCATTAGCCTAGCGGGCTT
>JBBPDH010000136.1:3357619-3370119 GCA_037974565.1 Clupeocharax schoutedeni
AGCGGTTCAGGATACATTTCACTGTGTGTTGTACTTGTATGACTGCATGTGACAAATAAAGTATCTTGAATAAAGTACAAGAGATGGGATGGCAAAATTAAGAAGGACTCTTAATAATGTAATCCTTGGCTTTTTGTGGGTGTTATGTTCCAAGAGCGTATAGTGAAAAAATGCATTGTTGTGTTTAATCTAATTTAAACACAGTTTAATGCATTACCCTTAAAGAAAATGTAAAGGTAAATACATAGTCAGCATCGGAAAACTTTATTGCTTAAAAAATGTTAGCTTTAGCAGCGTGCAAAGACTCGTACACAAAAGAAACATTGAAATAACTCTCGCTACCCACATGCTTAGACAGGGCACAGCTTACTAATACTAAATACACTGAGATAACTGTTGAAAATTGTGGGGGGCAGGTTAAACACTAAAATACAAGGACAAGACACGGAGCAGAATGCATCTTCTTCTTTTTATCTGTGAATTCTGATCTGCATAAAACTGAAGGGTTACAGTAATGTCAAACATATTTACAGTATATGCTTCCAATAAGATTGCATTGGCGGTAGACTGGCAGGGTGGGATAGTGCTTCCTTCTTTTTGCTTTTACTGACTAAAACAAAAAAATATTTCGGTATTAATTTCAGGTCAACTGCAACTACCTGGCAGCCTTTTTCACAGCGCAGTCACTCTGAATGAAGCGATGTGTCTACAAACTGAATACTGCCAATAGATAGAAATATGCTCTTGTTCAAGGGCACTGAGACAATAGAGGACTTGAGGTTGGTACAGATAAAGGTGTTGGCCAAAACTCTCTTTCTTAGACAAGTCAAAATAATCTCACATAATATGAAAAATAGGGGGAGACATTTACTGTCCGCTTAACTAGAATCCTTTCACTTTTTGAGCTTTACCTACCAAGCAGACTGGAGCCCATCTGTTGCTGCACAGTTTGTCAGCCTCTCTCAAGCCCATCATTGTTTCTGACTATTCCCAGTATGGCAGTGACACCGACATGGAAGTGTGTGTGCCGCTGGTATGAGTGTATCAGGCTCAGCAGTGGTGCTGTTTTTTTTTTTTTTGTCACTGCTAGGCTGAGTCACTGCTAGGTTAAGAGTAAAAAATATTCTCTGTGTTCAGACACTGACCATAGATGAAGCACTAGAGGATGCTTAACACAAATTGTGCATCCACAGATGTACACAAGTGTTTCTAATAAAGTGGCCAGCGAGTGGATGCTGTACATAATAAAGGTAGTATTTTGCCTGTAATAATTATTTAGAAACACAATGTTTTCCAAACTGCACCTCTAATCCAAGGAAAGGCCGTGCAGAATTGGACGATGAAGGTCACACATGTACCCTTCACCAGTGCCGGCATTTCTCTGAAAGCTTTTAGATCGAATGAAGAGCTGCTGGTCACACCTCCCCGATGACATCAGCGATAGTCCAGTGAACACAGCAAGAGATGAAGAATTAAAGTAGGCTTTTGCCTCACCAACACACACACACACACACACACACACACACACACGCACACAGACGTATTGAGTAAGGCTTCATGACTTCATCTGATGCATGCCCTGACTTTCTGACACGAGTCAGAGTGAAAGGCTCTGGAAAGTGTTTGGTTCAGAGGTTCAGAGAGATAGGTTGGGTTTGGTTTGTTTAATGGCTTGTTGGGCCTGGCACAAATGCTTTGAAGCCAAAGTGTAAGTTAAGGTTTGCACAGCAAATAAAAGGGAAAAAGCATAATACTGGATGTGGAAGGTCATCAGTGTTTCAAAACAATCATCTTCCATCTTCTGTAAATTTAGTCACAGCAGCTCCAATAAAATTTGTCTTATTGTCTTAATTTCACAAAGAAAGAATAAAAAACTTACTGGAATTGAATGCGCATCAGCAGCTGTGGTTTCAGTCTATCACAAAAATTGGGGTGTAACTGTACATGTGGTTAAAAAAATGCCTAAAAATGGTATCATTTGGTATAAGCAGATGAATACATAAATAAATCTATTTAATTTGCAGTAATAAAAACACTTGAGACACTCCATGGGGGAAATTCTGGACTGCAGATTCAAAGGGCAGCAGCCAATCAGCAGCTAAGAGAAATAAATAATGTTCTTGGATTGGCTTCTTTCAAACATCCTGCCTAAGAGTACAGCTGACTGTGATGTCCAGGCCGTGTGCGTCACGCCACCTCTTGGTAGTTGTTTATGTTTGGGCCTGGTCGGTCACGCCCCCTCCATCTTGTGCTGGTTGTTCATGTTTGGGGTGGCGCTGAGCAGCTGAGCAGTGGAGCTTCATTCCATTCATGGTTCCGGTTGCCTTGGTAACCGTCGCATGAGGCCCAGACTTTACAGTCCACCGTACTCAGAGGCGGGAGGTTCGAAAATCCGTGATGGACTGAAACCGGGACTGCTGATCTGTGTGAAAGTAGGGGGTTACTGTACATATATTTACAAGATAAGTTATAGGTCAAAACTGGTCACTATTTGTTGAGCAGTTCCTTGCAACGGTTTTCTTTTTGCTCAGTTTCTGTTGATCAATTCACACATAAAGACAAACACTACAAGGTTGTCTGTGTCCAGGGGCGTCACTAGTGCCAGTTTACTAGAGTGTATGAAATGTTCCCATGCTGCACTGCAATCATGGGAGGAAAGAACATTTATAAGGTGGAAAGTTTTCTTTTTGTAACTTGCTGGGCGAAACCTCACAATCATGCATGACTATTCTCTACAGACACTGAACTTTACATGGCGGTTTCCATAATTTGGCTGCATTAGATGGCTATCAATAACAGCTTAATAACAGTGATTGTTTATTGGTACCCAGTGTAGCAAGGTTTGTTGCTTGGTACCTTTCTTTTCTTTTAGAAGGTTCTTTTAGCACCTACACCTCCAAGCTTGCTTTGTTGGTACCTTGGAGAAGCTTCCCACCAGGGTTAGGGTTCAGGTTGTATTATATCTGGTTCAGGTTTAAGCAGTAGGTGATTGATTTGTAATTTTTTAACATGTGGGAAAGAGGGAGCACCTCCCACAACACCAATCAACACCACCAACACCATTGATGGCAGATTGACGAGGATTTGTGCATTTGAGCCATTTTGTCAAAAAGGGGGATGAGATCTTGATCCCCCCATTAAATCGCCTACTGAGTTTAAGGTGAGCAGGCCATGCTTGATCTAGGAAGAAGAAGGAAGCTGGACAAATGTAACGGGGTTGCTTAAAAATAACAAGGTTAATTAAACTTCAAATAATAAATGAAAACAATTTAAAGATTATGTTCATTTACTCCCAGAAGATCAATGAGCTCACAATACTAGGGCAACCAGGTTTCTTCGAGTAAATATTTTTAGTGTGTGGTGAAGTGTCAGTACTGTCTCCTCTCTCTCGCTCTCTCTCTCTATTGCTTCTCTCTCTGTCCCTGTCTCTCTCACTCTCTCTCCCTCTCTCCCTCTCTCCCAGCACACCATGGCACCAAGCCAACAAACCAGCTCCTCTGTGATAAGATGTGTTAACATGATCCGGCTCAATCGAGTACAAACACACACGCGACCAACAGGGAAACAACATTGATTGACATCCCAAACGCTCGCTCCTTTAATTCCGCACGCTTTTCATGGCCGCCTGACAGATTAGAAAGTGCTGTCTGTAAGCTTGTTCTGTCCCTCACACCCCCCTTCCCAACCGCCTAATTCTATTTTAACTGTAAAACATGGTGTCATCATTTTCTGACAGTCCTTGAGACAGAATTTATCTCATCATTAATTAAAGCTCGCATTTCTTACACGCACGGCACTTAATTAGCGCGAGGTCATTGGGGAGGGCTTATTAAGTGGAACAAATTCAACCCAACGTTAAGGGAAGAGTTTTCTACTCCCACACGCAAATGTGTGTGTGTGTGTGTGTGTGTGCGTTGCATTGAGCTGCTGCCGACGGTGATTGATAACCGCACCGGTTTGAACTGCAGACGGGGGGGAAACTGCAATGGCGGCTTGGGACACGCCGAGGCGATTGGAAACATATGCTGGCTCGCGGGCGCAAGGAGAGATAGATTACAGAGGAGGCCATGTCAGAGCCGATGTTTTATCATGCGATCTCTCTCTCTCTTTCTCTCGCCCTCGCTTGCGACTGCTCATCACCTGGTATTTTTAGTCGTGCGCCTTGACGCCGAGTTTGTCAGAAAGGAAACGCGGGGAAAAGGAAACGATGCACATAAGGGGCACCGTTGATACGCAGGCGCGCGAGAGATGAGGGAGAGAGGGGGACTTTTTCCCCTGATGGTTCGGGTGACACTGTTTCGCGTCATCATAATTCAAAAAGACAGAATGGGTTTGGCTCGTCGCGTGGAGACAACAGCTGTTTTTGCCGCACGCCACAGCAGCATTTGTTTTCTCCCCAAAAGTCGCGCCAAAACGGAAAGAGACCGCAGGTTCCGAACTGCATGTGTCGGCTCTCGACCCGCCCTGCCCTGCCCCGTCCAGGAGCGGCCGGCCTGACCCGGTCTGGCCTGGTCTGGTCTGTTCTGGCCCACACACTCACGGTTCTGGCACATACTCCTGCAGTCCAACGCAGCCAGCCAGGGACATTATGCGAACTAGCAGGTGACAGACTGTCAGAGAGAGACAGAAAGAGAGACAGAAAGAGAGAGAGGGAGAGAGAGAGAGAGCATTAAAACGGCAGTTTTCACCGGCGGTGACACATCTGGCACACACGCTCCCCCTCCTTTTCAGCTTTGAAAAGAAGAGGGAGAGAAAGAGAAATGAGCGTGAGTGAAAAAGAGCAGTCGTCTGCCCCGCTAACAGTTTAATGACAAGGGGAAAAAAGTTTGGGGTTTGATTGACAGCTTTGGCCTTGTCTTAATTGAACATAATTTAGAGCAATTTTGCGGAGGCCTCTCAGAGTGACCAAATAATAACACTGGACAGATCTCAGAACTGTTTTTGTAAGTAATAATAAAAAAGCACCCCCGCACATGGCCCCACCCGTGCACCATTAGTTCCATTTACACATTACAATAATACGCTTTTTGAACTAATGTACCCTTCAGACTTCAACTCGAATGGGTGCCAAACAGCACCTGGAAGACCAAACCTGTTGACACATCAAAAGATCAAAAGGCCCAGGATGAGATTTAACTTCGAGAAAAGTGAGACGGATTGCTGCTGAGTTGCTTGCTTCTGATCCACAGCTAAGTATTATGTACAATATTATGGTATATAACACTGGGTAACAATGTTATTTCAATTTCTGATGTTTTTGTCAAGTTTTGCACTGATACAGAAAACCACATCAGTTTGTTTTCTCCTTCAATGGTTTAGAGATAAACTAAATTCTCTGTATATTTGTCATTATAAGGTTGTTATAATACTACCATTATTTTCATATTCGTCAGCAACCCTGTTATCTACATGTGCAACAAACAAACAACATATTAATATGCAGAAAGTTATAAGTCGAACAAAAGACAGTCAGCCAAGATGCAGAGTTATTTTTTTCTAAATATTACGTTTCTAATGAAATCCTTGAAGCTCCATGAAAATAAATGTTAGCACCGAAATCAGCACCGAGATTATAGAAGAAACAAACCAAATGGAATGAAACTAATTGTTGGTGTAATATTTATTAAAAGAACTCGTTTGTGTGTACACCCTGCTAGAAAGCCCATGGATTGATGCAAAGCTTGCTTTAGGCATTCTTCATCAGTTTTTCTCCATAAAGGTGCTCAAGGTTAGATGTTTGAGGTGGTGGATCATGCCAGCATTTGCTGACATCTGAAAAAAGCCTAAAACACTGTTGAATTACACACACACACACACACACACACACACACACACACACACACACACACACACACTATCCTGCTACCATGCCAGTGCTGTGTAGAGAGTGGCCCACCATATCTGATCAACAACAGTTCTGTGGTCCGAAACTGACCAGTGATGACAGGGATGGAAGTGGGTTGATGCATTTTGCATAAATTATGCATGAGAACAGATGGGCTGCTAAATGGTTTTTGGCTTGGTTGTATGTTTCTAAGAGAAACCTTTAACTGGTATAGAAGGTTTACATGATAATTCAATTTTTTTGTTCAATCTAAGCACACCATTGCTGCTGCTACTACTGCGGCCGCTGCTGCCGCTAATAATAATGATCATTATTATTATTTACATATCTGAGGGTGACTCATGACCAGTGGGCAGTTGAAGAAAGCCACTAGGTACAGGGTCAGTGCCCTCTCCATTCCAACACAGGCAGAAACACACTCATACACACCTGTCACCCCACATCTCAGAAACCGCCTCTGACGTGGCAGAGATGAAGGTCGAGGCCAAGGGCAGGGCGCGCAGCGGGAACGCTGTCGTTTCCACCAGAACGAGTCTCGGTCCGCCATATTTGGTTACTTCTAATAGTTTCTATTATTGCAACAATAATTTGTTTTACTCTAATAAGACCAACAAGACAAATCTGAAATTAGTTTCTTTTGCACCAGAATTTTGTGGTAAAGAAATGAAATCTACTACCAAACTTCAGACCTAAACCATCACAGTGTTCCACCAAAATGTAAAAATGTTCTGTGCAATACATTGTTATCTATAAAATACACAAAGGATGGTTGCACTACTCACTATACATGATCAGAATTACACTAATTATTCACAGGGTGATATGCAGTGTGGTCTTTTACACTGCATATCACACTGTAAATAAAACCTTATTTACTTATTTATTCTTTTCCATATATACTAGGGCATTAAGGACTTTTTTTTTCAAGTCGACTAATCCGTCAAAGTCAGAGTCGAGTCAATGAGTCATTTGATGACGTCACACGCAGTGGAGGAACACAGGCATCCAACACTGAGCAACTTTTATTAAAGTTCTCTGTAAAATTTACAGTCAACATCACAATTAAACTAAACTAAACTAAATAAAGACTGATGCTTTGAATTTTCTGGTAAATTTAAGTATAGAACTGAGTGGGAACAGTTTAAGCCGCAATAGGACGTTTCCCTGCGGTGCTAGCGTTAGCCATGTTAGCTGGCGAAGACGTTTCAGATGCAGAGTGCCGGTTCTGTTACTGTACTTTAACACCGATTCGCAGGTTCTGCAGGTCTCCGTGCAGTTTGTGTGTCACTCGTCTTGTTGTGGTCTTGTGTTTAGATTCCTCTTGCGCCAACGGTACCGCCCCTTTTATGAAGGGACTATAATAATTGGTTAAACCAAGGAATGTGTGTCAGTGTGAGCCAATCAAAAGCAGAGACTGCACTGTTTACACAAGAGAGAGAGAGAAAAACACAGGACTAGTTGACTTTTGTGTTAATGCCACAAAAAGTATAGTGACGCTTTTTGTGTTATTTTTCGTGTTATTTTCTACATACATGTCTACACTGAAGGAGTTGCTTTTAATCTCGTTGTACATGTGTATTGTGACAATAAAACACATTCTATTCTATAGTAAATCCCAGTAATAGCTATTTTGAAATGGTGATTGGTGACCAAAATATGTCCAAAGGTCTGTTAATCCAATAATTCTAGAATCAAGAATATGAAATAGGAGTTTGTCTATTAGTTTGTCAGCCTTAACTCTTTAGACTAGATGCTGGAACATTGCTGTGTGGATTTGATTGCATGCGTGACATCAAGCACTAATGTTGTATGACTAATTCTGCATTGCAAAGGTGTTGAAAGAGGTCCATTACTCCAGAGACTGCAGCTCCACTGCTCTACAGCCGCAGTGACTCATGTGCAGCTTCTCCAGAGAATTTCTTTCTATTGGCAGTGTTTTTAAATGGGATTATATAAGATGTGTGTGCAACACATCTGTCAACACATCTGGGGGCACCTTAAAGGAGCTGAACTTATTCAGTAGAACGGCTGAACATGTATCGTAACCACAGCCCTGACACAAAGAACTAGAAAACAAAAGGCCGGGCGTGTGTCTGTCCTGCTCGGCCAGTGGGCAAAGCCATCATTTCTGCTCTCCAAGCCTCACTTTCAAGCACTAATGGCCTTGATCAACTCAGTCTCTCGCCTCCCAGCAGCTCTCGGTGAGACTAGTGCAAAAGTAGGCGAACATAATGAACTAAATTAAAGCGCTGAGCCCACAAGATCCTCCTGCTAGCCAGACTCATTTACATGGCGGATGTTTGTAATTGTGGAGAAGAAGCCTTTCACAACGCGCGTGTCTTTAGGAAAAATCGGGGCAGCTGCTGGTGCTGGTTGGGGGTGTTGGGGGGTGGGGGGTGTTGGGGGCGGCATACAAGGAGGGAAAAAATAGTCAAGATGTGGAATTTAAGAGCAATAATATGCGAAAATCTGAAGAGGGTTTTTTTTATTTGAGCCCTGTGGTTATGAGTGAATTCTTAATTATTAATAACAAATTTCCCCTCCATTTTTCTTTTATCTTGTCATTTATCCCCCCAACGAATGAGTGCACAGAAAACTTCAGAAGTGCAACGTATGGATATTTTCCGTTTTCGCTCTGCAGATCCGCGCCCACCCTTCACCCCGGCGATGCTCCGCGAATTAGCATTATTGAAAGTTTGTGCACTCCAACTGCAGCGAACGACTTAAGTAGGCTATTCTGCTTCGCTCTCTCAATAAGGTGAATGATCAGTGTCTGGCTTTTGCTTCATGATGTGGGTAAAGCACTTGCTTGATAACAAAAATCCATTTACTTCTGAAGGGCTTGCGACGTGGAGGTCACTGGGTGTGCTGGGATGGCGGCGTGGTGTTCTAAAGGTTTCGAGAGGACTTTATGAAGACGCAAACACGCCATTCTACTCTCTGTTTCCCTTTTTATCTCTCTCACACACGCACATGCCCGAGAGTATCATAATCATTTCTGTTTATTTCCCTTAATATGTCATAGATAAAGCATCAGAATGAGGGATGGCCTTAATATCATAGCTGGAATTAAATGATAATTAAAAAATTGTTAGTTTAAAGCCATCGCTGTCCATAAAACTTTGATTACTCGAACATTATCCACATTACATTTTTATGGGGTTTACCCAAATGATTGCCTGCAAAGATTTTAGCATGTGTATGTCAGTAGCTGTGTGTGTGTGTGAGAGAGAGAGAGAGAGAGAGATAGAGAGAGATGTACACAAGACATTTTTATCAAGTCTTTGAGTGGCAATGTTTACAAATGGCGACTCTAAATGTGGGAAGTTTGAGCTGTAAATGTTGAGCTCTAAATGTTTAGAAGATATACTAATTGACCACGCCCCACAATTACAATTGGCTGTTACTTAGCAGGGGGCAGGGCTGCATATTGTGATATGCCCTAACCAACATGGAGGATTTGCCTTAAATCATCCTAAATCTAAATGTTAAAAATAAAATATATATATCTCACTCTAAATGTGAAACTCCACAGTTAGATGGGGTTAGGTGACAACTTTCCAACGACGTTCAAAAAACGTTATTAGCTGAAAACCGTTCAACTCGGACAAAAGTAATGGGTCACCGGAGCGAGGTGAATAGTTTTCGGGTCGCTGGAAAGAATGCAAGATATAAATAAATCATTTCATGAAATGAACATTGTTTACGAGTTATGACCCATGAGTCAAAGCACCCGAGTCCAAGTCAAGTCTTGAGTCGTTGAGGGAAGTCTAAAATCAAGTCACAAGTCTTTATTTGTGAGACTAAAGTGCGACTCGACTCTCTGGATGGAATAGTTTGTCAGTTTGAATTTAATCAGGTTCCACAATCCATGTGCTATAATCAACAGTGCTTCTCTATTTTATTGCTCGTCTGCTGTTATTAGCAGGAATGACGAGTGACTGTTGAATTAAAAATTCGAACAAGGAAAGCATGCAGTTCAGCCCTGATGAGAAAAGCATGCTGTGATGTTGAATTCTATTTGTTTGATGTCGACCATAAAAGTTTGTTCCCACCTGCAGCACACTGGACTGCCAAAACCCACCTTTTTTTGCTGGACCATTTGTTTAGCTTGTACTTTAAGTGCTGTGGACTGTCTGTACCTATCAGAATGAAGGGAATAGAAGATACAGTTGAATTTGTCCATGACAAGTGAGCTGGGAGTGAAAGTGTCCCAAGAGTGTGAAGATTGAATATGGTTCAGGTAAGAGAGTTTGCTAGAGTAACTAAAAAGCTGCGGCATATTCTTGCAAATGTACTGCCAAAATATACCTTAGTGCATGTCAGTGAAGGGTGGCCCGTGTTTCGAGCCCCCCACCCCCCCCACACAAATCCCTTCTTCTCCCTTCCCACCTCTATCACCGCTGAGAGTTGTTTCCTACATTACTTAGGGGAAAATTCCTTCTCCCAATTCTGCCTGTCAGGCTCAATTTGGGCGAACAGTAAGCATGCGCCGGCTGCCGCTCCGCCCCGCCGCTCATCGCCATGCTGACAGCTTGATTAGATCATCAATCCTGCACGCGAGCGCCGCTCTTCCTGCACACCTGGGCGTCCCGGGTCGCGCGGGTCTCTTAGCTACCGTTGTTTTGGTGACCCCCGCCGCAAAAGCCTCCGACCCACATATGCATCGGTCCCACCATGAGCATTAAAAATGACCAGGCCCTGCACACTCGCTCCCTCTCATGCCCGCCTACCTCTGCGCCTTCAGTGTGGGTCGTGCTACTCTCGCACACATCATTTTTCAATGGATGTGCACTCATGGATGCCACATTTGCCCCATGCATCCATGAATGCTCACTAAAAACTAGTATTTCATCAAATCTGAACAGTTTCATTGTACTTAAACTCAACATTTAAAGAAAATGTGATTTTATTATTAATTCAGTGATTATTTAATTTATACTACCAGTCAAAAGTTTGGAAACACACCATCTCATTTAAGGTTTTTTCTTTGTTTTTATTATTTTCTGCATTGGACATTAATATTGGAAACAAACAATATGATGAAGGCACACATGGAATTGTGCAGTTAAACAAAAAAAGAGTTAAAGAAACCAGAGTCTGTTCTGTAATAAGGGAATGATAGACTGTTGTTTTTTACTTAGTTAAGTGGTTCTTGCCATAATGTGCAGTAGAACTGTAGTGGAACAGGATCACTATCTGTGGACCAACCCGACCCTCACAACTGATGATCCCAAACACATTAAGAAGGAGAGAAACTCCATTAATGAACTCTTGACGAAGAACTCCTGTTAATTAAACACCATTCCAGGTCGATCCCTCATGAATCTGAGGGGAAAATGCCAAGAGTGTGCAAAGCTGTGATCAGAGCAACAGGTGATGTTTTCAATATTAATATACAATGTAGCCGACAATAAAAACAAAGGAAATCGGTGAATCAGAAGGTGTATCCAAACTTTTGACTGGTGAGTATTTAATCAACTAATTCATAAAATTCAGCAGCTGGCCAATAGCATTTAGGACCTCAGTCAGCCTTTAGTCTGTCTAATAAACAGGGAAATGTGTCGGTCTGTTGTAACTAATCATACATTAGATTTGAGAGTTTTCCTTTAAAAGACCTGTTTTAAATTGAACCGACACTCTTGTACAAATTACGTCTAACCAGATTGGCTACTTTAAATACTGAACTGGCCACATGCTTGAACCAGCTGATACATTACTGCCCAAAAGATTCTCTCGAACTCTCGCCTAACAAATAAACAGCTCCAGCCGTTTAACTGGTACTTAATGCATTATGGGGGCCAGAACTGCTTCTCGCCCACGTCTGCGCTGGGTTGCTTTTTCCTCTGCCCTGCCTTTAGAGGAACGCGCGTAAGAAATTCCACAGAAAGCTCTTTGCCAGTTTGTCCCTGTATGCAGCATATTCCCAAGGCGCTGGAGCTGAACATGTGGCTATTCATTATTCAACAGCCACGGCTACCACTCCGAGTTAACACTACAGGCACTTTTGGTTAACTTCGTATGAGGACGATGATGATACTGTTGTAGCATCATTAGCTGAATGGCATGGTTGAATATTTATATGGCATGCAATTAAGCTCATGTACTTGCTTGTGTGCAATAGACTTGTGTTTCATTACTTTCTCATGTGCATCTCTATTACGTTTCCTTTAAAATGGCTTTCTTACAAACTACGCAACTTTGGTCGGATTATTGGGCTTGTGAACATCTACAAACACAGAGAAGTTCCCTTAAAACTGTATAGTCCTTAAAACTACTATATTTATTTACTCTATAGAGTGTTATGCTTCTAAAAAAACAAACACGGTGGCCCTTACTGGGCCTCAGCCGTGAACAATTATACATTTCATTTATAATTGTTCGTTTTTTAATCATTATTGTTGTTGTTGATGATTTATGTACTTCTTTCTTGTTTTTATTTATTCATTATAGTTATTCATTTGGAAACTAAACAGTAATATGCATTAAAATGTTCTAAAGGGTAAAAATAATGTTTTTCTATTTAGATGATGAACTCCATTATACCCATCCTGAAGTATTGAAAGCCTATTGTTCACGTTAAACTTTCTAAAGCCCGAGCCTCATCCTCCCCAGCAAACACAGCATGATGCATAAAACAGTCAGCGTGATAAAA
>JBBPDH010000136.1:3410861-3424051 GCA_037974565.1 Clupeocharax schoutedeni
TCTTTTTTTTTCTTCATTTCCCTTCTCTAAAAACTGGTGCGTCTTATGGTCCGGTGCGTCTTATGGTCCAAAAAATATGGTACATTTTTGCCCCAGCTAGGTTAGCCTCTGTCAGCTGAGTAGGTAACTTTATATTGTGTTTATAAGTTTTTTTTGTGATGTCCAAGTGTGCCTAGCTAATGAAATGTTATAGTTTCTTGAAAAATTACATATTAATTGATATTGAAAATTATTTATTTTATGTATAATAATACTGAAGCATTTTTATGACTGTTTTCTAGGAAATTTGATTACAGTGATTTCTGGGCAGGTTCTCATTCTCACTCTCCAAAAGACTTGCCCTTTTGGAGAGTGATCAAAAGAACTTTGACTAATGCGGTAAAACTGAGGTGGTTTTTACCGCCATGGCATTGAGATCAGGGGCCACATGCAGCTTGTACGGGAACAGAATAAACACATTCCGTTATTTATTTATATGTTTTTGATTACAGCAACAAGGAGAGCAACCAGGAAAGGGATGGAAATGAAAGAAAAGATCAAAATCAAAAAAAGTCAAATTTGGCAAAGCTCAACTATTTCTTTGTGAAAGCAGCAGTTAAACCTCTGATGAAGAGGAGATGCTAGTTACAGTTGTTAGTTCATCAGATGAAGAGATTCTATCTTTTGTGATCACAACAATTAATACTGAACAGTCACGCATGTCCAGAGCGACGTACTCCAGTGTACTAAGTCATCCACATCTGTTCTTCATGCCTTTATAGCTGTAAAGCTGGACTGTAAACAGGGCTGTACCTGAGGCTAATGTTACTATTCTTTCTTATAACCCAGCACTTTACCCAGAAACACTGGCCAACCAGGAGGATGTGATCTAGGCTTTTGATTGGTTTCAGTTCTGATTCAGTTCTGACTGAAGTAAGAATCAATTAATTTTATTGAGGCCCTTCAGAAATAGCTTTCCCGGAATTGCTAGGTCTGCCCTGGACAACAGTAACTGGACAAAGTAAAAAAAATATTATCAAACTATTCTTAACTTGGCAACCTTAAACGTTGGTTTTGTCTTATGCAATGTTTGGGATCCTCTGGTCAAATAACACATTTTTAAAAAATTATAAATTAAATATGCCATATACCTACTGACAAAAAAGACATAAAATATGTTATGGCCATAAAGACACGGTTTGAGTAAGTTTTTATTAAGATTCCTTGAAAGCCTCCAAACATTTGTTATGGCCAGTTTTACACTTTTCCTTTCAAAACACATGTAAAATTGGGTTAAAATGTAATGACAGATTTTAAATAACATTCTGAACAGGGCCATTCAAAAAGTAAATCTTATGTAAAGCAAAACTGATGTAATTTTTTCAAGATTAATTTTATCTTGCTCTGGATTTGTTGACCCTTAACATGGATTGAGACCTAATAAGCGCTTAGTTGCTGAAATAAAAGGCTGACTCATACACTTGCCTGTTTTTTCAATGAAATAAACGTCATTCATGTCTGTTCTGTGCTACAAAAGTTTCCCTATTTGTGAATCGAATCTATCATACGGGCTAGCTGGCATGCCAGAACTTGTTCCAGGCAGACATTTTCACGAATGGGTCGGTGTGGACTGACATAACACAATGGTGAGTCTCCTTATGAGCTACATTCTCATACGTGAACAGAGCCATAAAAGTTCGGCAACACTGCGGTGCACCAGTTGAGCTTCCAGTGCTGTTTCCCCAGAATTGCTGAGCCACAACAGAGGGCTAACACTCTTCATTCAGCCAGTGGGAGACTGGCAGCGGCACAATGGCCATAGCTTACTTTACCAGCTGCAGCAGTGTTAGCTACAGTAGACCATGACGTTTTAAAAATAAACCCTCTGAGCTGAAGGATGTGTTTCATAGAATTCAGCACTGAGTACAAAGCACGGTGTACAGGAAGCATTTGGAGCTGCCAGTAAACTTTCACATGCGATTTAACAATCTTTGGCCATGAGGCATGCACTGTTGTGGATGTCTGTCAAGTTTGGAAAGTGACATTCCTCTTTTTGCTCCACTCTGCCAAAAGGCCTGCGATACACTTTTTCTCAATTTTGCAACCACATACACACAAACAGCCACTCTCTGTGTCTGAGCTGTGTGTGTGTGTGTGTGTGTGTGTGCGTGTGTGTGCTTGCAGTGGGAGGCAGGATAAGGGAACTCAAAGCAGGTTATGATTGATGCTGTCCAGACCCACATTGGCTCGCTCCAACGGTGCCAAGACTGGCACGCCAAGAACGGACTTGTTTTCGGAGCTGCTTTCTGCTCAGTTTTGAATGCTGTATGTCAGTCCACCAGTCAGGCGCTCAAGCTGTTTACTTTGAGGATGGCATGTAAATCAAAACTCTTTTTTTATTTGACTTTGATGACGGCGTCTTTGAGAGTCAACAAGAAAAGAGGAGTGAGAGGAATAGCGATGTGCGACTTTAAGGCTTTTTAATAACCGCATTTGGCAACATTTATGCCGTTCCCGTGAGCGATGTCGTAAGTCATGGATGAGGCGAATGGCGAGGCATATCTGCCGAGTGGCATCACCATTCATTTCAGAGCGTTTGAGTGTCAAATTCCCTCGCATAGAGCTTGGCAGGAGGCGAGGCTCAGCTGAGTGAGAGTGACATTCTGTCCGGCCTGCCTTTATTTACAGCCATGATGCAATGAGGCTGAACTCGCATGTAGGCGCTGCGCAATTCGGGCTGTGGAAAAGTTGAAGCGCTTTTGCCGCTCGGCTCGGCTTTGTTTTCCTTGTAATTTAGCCCCCCGAAAGGGATTAGCATTTCACTTAGCATGTGCGTGTGATTTAGTGTGTGAAAGCAGCTGAACTGCCACAAGTAGGGATGACTGATAAATAAGAGCCCCACACTGCATCTATCAATGCTACGGTCTGACCTAGATTGCCTGTGAACGTCAAGAGACTGTACTCTCCTGTATGGAGGCAGAGTTTTCCAGCATGTGTGGCAAGGTGCCATGCTAGGCTAACATAAGTGCTAATGGTCTCAGTGCTACAGAAGGTACTGTAATCTCTTGAGTGCAATCAGATCAATTACCTCCAGCAGAAGCACCTGCGATGGCACAGACAATTAAGGCTTTATCGGGAGGAGTAGTGCTGAACCGAGTGCTGTTTGGAAACATGACCTGCACCAAGCCCTGACACAAAGACGTCCTCCCTCTTCTCGGGTTGTAATGATATCTATTAGGGATCAGGCGTGGAAACTCAGGCAGAGCTATTCCACCGCCTCCCGCCTGGAGATTTCACCCAAGGGAAGTGGGTCCATGTTGTGAAAATTGACCCATCTTCTACTCCCTTCCTGTGGAGGCCCGCGCTCAGGAGTGAGAATTTAGGCTATTTGCTCTGCCCCCTGGCACCCCTGGAGGCCATTTAAAGGGTCTTTAATGCCTCCCACCCTGGGCTGCGTGTTTGTTTTTGCACCGTAGCCGGCTCACGCTACATTTAATGATGCAGGCCTGGCTTTTGACTGATTTATCAGGGGCCATTAAGTCAGAGGAGAAGGGAGCTGGAAAACCCTTCCACGTCTGTATCTGAAAACACAGCGTCTGCCAAAGCTTCCCCACCACCAGCCTGGCGCTAATGTGGCTCTTCGGGGAGTGCCATGATCGCAGGCTACATAAAGTTTTAGAGTTCCTGGTGGTGGCGGATTGTTTGTTTTGTATTCGCGTTTTATGGAAATATCCGTATGCTTTGGAGGACGGGGTGGCGAGGAAACAACTTGTTGACTTAGAGAAACTGAAAATCTGGCCGGGCAGAATTTCGACCAGCGTTCAGCGTGCTGTTCACGTGTTTACACCTTCACTTCTTTTTCTTCTTTTTTGTTTCACTTCTTTTTTTTTGTCTGAATGCATTATTGTTGAATAGCGGCCCGAAAATCAATGATCGTCGGCCACCCCGCGCCAACCAGCAGCTGTTTCCAATAAGAACGTGTTACATGTGACAGTTGTTTGTGTGAACGTACCTTTAAAAGGAAGTGTTGTTGCCTATTAAACAGACCATCTGTAGGACAAGGACTGGGGGCCTCGGGGACGCGCTTGTGTTCCGATAAAAAAATAAATAAAAGTCAGGGAATCTGAAGCTAGTGTGTGTGAATATGTGTGTGTGAGAGTGTGTGCAAGTGAATAAAGCGGCCTTGTAATCAACATCTGCCAAATAGGAGAGCAAGTTGCAACCAGCAATACGTTTCGCCCACGTAACGCTGTCAGTCATTTCTTGGAGTGGATGGACCTGGGCGAGAGCTACGGCAGACAGAGACTCGACGCCTACACCGGCACACTGGCTGCTGCCCACACAAGGCTCCTCTCGGTTCAGGCTCACAGGTAGACCCTTCCTAAGAATTTCCAGAGATTTGGGATGACGTCGCCTCGCCCTCCTTTATGTGGTCAGTGGGAAGGACAAACTCGTCTCTAATTTCACATGAGCATCGTGTTGAACACACTACAAAAGTCAAACCCCTTAATTTTACTCAAATTACCTTAATTTTGACCGTAATTTCCAGGAAAAGTGCACAGATTAAAATGTCCTTTTTAAAAGTTGACCCTTAAATAATAGAATCTCCTGAATAAATTTCATATGTTTAAGATTAAGGGGTTTCACACTTGTGCCTTAGATCCATTTTTACTGTAAAATTAAGGCAAAGTAATGGCCACTTAATTCAGTTTATGGGGCTTGGCATATTTTTAGGGGTAAATTAAGGCAGGGTTAAGCACATTGTAGGTACATTGTGTTCCGTAGTGACAAGCCCACAGCCCTCAGGAGGAGGAAAGACCAGCTGACTCATATCAGCATCACATTCATAACAGTTTAGATTTTCATTATGATAGACGAACGCTTAACGCACTGGAGGAACTGTCGACATCTCATCCACAACAGTATCGCTTCCCACTTGTTTGTTTGTTTCAACAATCACAAAACTCCAGCCAGAAAGTTTCTCTCAGCTAAACTCTCAGCATTTCACAATAACATCATCATAAAATATCTCCTAATCTCTATACAAACACAAACGTGGTATGGGTGGATGGACTAGAATTCTCACTTTCCACAGAAATTCTCTGCTTGTTTTGATCAATTCTGTGTAAAAAGTAATGAAACAAACTGAAAGAAGAAGCGTTTTGCTCAGTGATGTGTAGACTGAGATCCTTATTTATCCAATAACTCTTGGCTGTATTAAAAAAATGCTTGCAGGAAAATATACCAGGAAGATTCACTTTTGATTCCTGTATTTAAATGCAACAAACAGAAAACAGTGATATTACATAAACCACAGTTATTATTTGACATATGAGCTTCATATGAATAGATCTCAGACAACCACTACTGTAATTCTGATTTTAATTTGATTTCCATTATTATTGAGATTATTATTGATAATGTACTAAAACGATATGTTATATAATTATGTAATAATTATGTAATTATGTAATAAACTGTCTTATTTATATTAACGTAAATAAATATTATTTATTTGGTGTAAATAAGTACACATCTCTACAGACAACACACTTTGTATTTGAACTCAGTTACAGAGTATTTCATCCATTTTACATAGTGAGAAATACATATAATGTGGTGTTTGATTTGTGCAAAAGTTTTCTCTTTTGTTTCTCGAAATAGAACAGAAAATCCAACTGTGCACTGAAATTATAGTTCAATGTCATGTTTTTGTTTGTACCCGTAAGAGAATGTGTATTTATTTTCACTTAGAAACTCAACCACACGGTGGGACTCGACTGGGGGGTGGGGGTTGCGAAAGCATTTGCATGAGACTGTGTCGCCTTCGTCTTACAGTAATAAATTAGAACCCGTGCGCCAGGCCTGTGCGTATGGAGGGACCTGGCAGGGTTAACTGTGTAGCCTGAGGTGTTTACATCTCCTATACTGCATTTCTACTGTCAGCCTATAAGAAGTGGCGCCTGTCCAGCATGTTTTGTTGTCTGCCTGAATTTGTCCCGTCTGAGGGGGGGCTTGGTGGAGGACTGGTGGGGTGCGGAGCGCCTCTCCAGATGATTCCATCAGTGACAGCGCAAGTGCTGGTGGAGCATTGTTTCGCCTCGTCTTGTCTGCGGCGGTGGGGCGGGTGGGCGGCCCCCTGTCCCAGTCCCCTGTCCCCCGTCCACGCTAGTCGCCCGTCGATGATGTGAAGTGACGCTCCGTCAGCTTCTATAAGACAGCGGCCGGGCGTCTCCCTGCTCCTCCAACAGGACATGCATTATTCAACAGCCCAATAACGGAGCCTCTCTCAATCCTATGCTAGTCAAAAGCCCATCGGCTCCCCGGCCTGACACTCCGCCACTAGAAAAGCAGGAGAGCTGGTGGTGGGGGTGGCAGCCCTGAGCGGGACAAGAGGGGAAAGGCACGCTGATGCGTGTCTCCTGCTGCTTAATGAAGTATGTAAGTAGAAAGCGTCTGATAGGGCGGCCGGCGTGTGTGTTCGGGATATTGGTGAAAGATTGATGGCTCGTGGCGCCCCTCCCACTCGCCTGGTTACTCTCTCTTCGGGTTAGAGGTAGTCAGCAAAGAGGGGCTTCAGAGCTCAACAACATGTCAGAGATGCTTCATGATATGTCCATACAGACGGGGACAGAAAATAAACATGTTCATGGTGAAAATGTATCTTCTCTAAAAAATGAGATACGATTGTTAATCGCCTTTTTTGGATCTTTGTCAAACAGCATGAAATGAAGAATTAAATTTCAAAGGTTTATGACATTTTTGAACATTGTGTGTAATTATAGTAAGATGTATTTAAAGCAGCCAGCATTTAAACCAATAAATCCAACTTGAGAGTTTGTCAAAAGTAAAAAAAAAAGAGTATACTGTAAAATACTGTGTACTGTAAAATAGCAATATTTTATTATTTCCAAAGAAAACCATATTTGGTAAAATCATATTTGGTTACTACTTAAAGTTAAAGTTGCATCTGAAACCTGATTAACCTCACTTTTAATTAAATAATAGTTAACAATAACAACAAACAGATACTCAAGAGTTTTATTAACCAAGTTCTATGTTGTTAAAGCCAACTGAAAAGTAAAAAAAACAGTATACTGTACAAATACCAATATTTTAACATTTACTCATTTAAAATGTTAACCTTGTTCAGACTAGAACAACAAACTGCTTTTCATGTTTGGTATCTGGTATCTGTTGCGTGCTGTGTCCTCCCCTCGCAGACATGACAGTATCTTATTATTTAAAGCTCAAGTTAAATGGTTAAAGTTCAATTACCAGAAATTTGAATCCTGTTTAATCTGGATTTGTTTGTGTTAACAGATAAAAATCAACAATAAACATATACTCGAGAGTTTTATTCACCATTTTCTGTCGTTTTATCCAACTGTATGAAAGAACAAAAATTTCTGTTGAATTTGTGTCAGTGAAATCAGTGAAATCAGTTAAAATCAAGAGTAAACATTCTGAGGACGACCCCTTTCTGTGCTGCCACCCAAGTCGTGCCAGAATTTCACTTCTTATGAAGTATTTCATATGTGCTGCTGCTGCCCTAGTATTCACCACCACAACACTACATTATAAAACATACTTAGGATATCCCAACACACTTCTAGGTTCAGAGGCTTTGTTATGGAAGAACTTGAGAAGCCGAACAATTAAACGCCTGGTTTAGAGGTTGGAGCTTCAGATATAAATCAAACCGTTTATCCTCGAGCCGCTTTCTTCTCCTCGGCCTCTTAGAAAGGCCTTAGATTGTGGATAAAGTAGCCGGAAAAAGAGAAAGGAAGAAAGAGAGAGAAAGAGAGCCCAGGAGAGACAGTGTCTACACCCAAATCCCTGTGGTCTAATTAAAGCGTACAGAAAGCCACAGTGAAGGAGACTAATATGTAAAATGTGAGAATTAATGGCATACAGGGTGTGTCTGTTTCACGTCTTGCCACACACACACATACACTCACACACACTCTCACACACTCGCATGGACTCTCCCTTCTGACATGTGGCATGGCTGAGGAGAAAAAGAGAGGGCCGGCAGTGGTATTGCCGACACGCTCTCAGACAGAAAAAGTGCGCATTAGAGTGCGGCATTAGACGAGGGTTTGGGAGGAAGAGGCCCTTTTCACGCGTGTGCGACTTTGAATGGAGCCCATTCGTCGTCAGGCTGGGAGAGAAGCAGCCTCATAATGGGCAGCGGTGTAACTCAGTCCAGAGAGAATAAAAGCACTCGTCAGGAAGACAATGCAAGAGGAAAAGAAAGGAGCAGGAATGATGGACCTGACTATTGTCTTTCTCTCTCTCTCTCCTTTAAAGGCGAGGTGGGTTCAAGAAAAAAAAAATGGACAAAAGTACTGAAAATATTCAGATGCTTTTCGTGGGTCTATTTTTGTCCTAAATGTGTCAGTGTAAGCAAATCTATTTGAGATTCGTGGACCCCAGTTTTGCGATGAATTTGCGATGCAGTCTACATTCATAAGAGCTGTGATTCCTCACGCCTGGTCTATTGCATGATATATGAAATAATAGAGAAAAAAAATATTTGCACACATGTTATTACCTGTCATAGAGCACACTGAACAATTCAACACATAATTTACAAAGATAATAATAATAGGGGGTAGATTTAGGTATGTTACTTTGGCGCAACAACATGCAATAATGGTAATAAATACAAAAAGTGCAGTCTATTTAAAATGTATCTCTTTATTTCATAACAAAACACATTTTATGAAAGATCTTCAACATCAACTTCATTTAAATACACATTTGTACTGAAAAAGTAATACAGTTACTGTCAGTTATCATTTTAGTGGAGGTTTGTTACCCATAAGCAACAACGCACAACAAAGGAACATCAGTTTTATAAATTAATTCTCGTTCAATCTTCATGTTAGGGGTTAGGGAATCACACACTGGATACAAACGAATTTGTATTGTTTGAAACATTTTTATGAGCTACTAAAGGACAAACAACACTGGTGCATCATTTAATATTAACACAGAAATCATGGACACGAGTCCAACTCATCTTTAGGTTACTGTGTGTGAAAGGAGAAGAAGCAGTTTTTGTCAGGAGTGTGACACAGGAACACATCGCATTTCATGCACTTGACCTTGATTATCCCATTGCACCCAGGATATTTACACCTCCCTCTGTTTTCACTGAAGACAGACCAGTGGTCTATGCGGTCCAAACAGACTGGGGCTGGGGGTACAGGTGCAGTTGGGCCTCGTCTTCTTTTCAGGTCTAAACCTGCCTGGACACTCAAAGATGGCCATCCCCTCTTGCTGCAAATTGTGTCTTTTTTGCAGAGGCAGCTCACCACTTCAGATTTGAAATCCAGCAAGCTCAGCTGCTCCTTTTGTTCCACACCACAATTGGTGGAATCTCTTCTGTAGAGCAACCAAGCTTCCACCATCACCATGTCCATCATATGGAAGAAGAGGCAAAGATACCACTTTTTAGATCGCACTTTAGTGCGATACAGTGCAATTAGGGAATCAATGAGGTCTACTCCGCCCATGCTTTTATTGTAGATGGACACAATGTTTGGCCTCACCACTATTTTTTGGGTCTTCTTGTCCCACCTCTTGACCAAGGTAGTGGCGTGGGCTGCATATGTACTTAGCAAGCAGAATGATCCGTTATCATGCTACTTCACTGCTCTCAGGTTGACGCCATCGTGTTTTGTTTCCTTCTCTTCAAAGGTCCCTCTTCCTTTTTTCTTCATTGTTTTATCATCTGTAAAGTTGCAATTGGGCAACCTTGAGGATTTCACTGTTCCAACACTAGGGATTTTCAACCTCTCCAGTCAAACTTGTAGGTCGATGCTGCAGAACCAGTTATCAAAAAACGACTTGAAGGACTGGTTGGTAGGAATGACTGAACACAGCTTTAGAACTATGTTGCCACTGGCACCAATGTCTGGCTTCCCTTCAACTCAAGTGATGGTTCCAGTATAGACCTCATAGTTGTGAATGACACCATGGGAGTCAGCAAGGATAAATACTTTATACCCCCAGTGTTTTGTTTTTTTGTAGATTGTATTGTTTTAAACTGCATTTGCCTTTGAAAGGCACAATCTGTTCGTGGAAACAGAGCATCTCATGCATTGGAACAGTATTGAAGCTCCTCTTCAGAGTTGTCAGGAGAGGACGAATTTTGAAGAGCCTGTCATGCCCAGGCTGACCTGCTGGTCTGGTCTTCATTGTTGCTGAAGTGGAGGTATCTCTTGATGGTCTCCCAGCGATTCACTGACATAGTGTTAGCAATGCAGTCCACCCTTGCAGCTTTGCTCCAGTACAACCTTGTTTTTGGAAAGTTGAAGACTGCCATGTACTGTGCAATGCCAATGAACTACTCAACCTCATTGAAAGTAACGTTAAGCGGCTTATTTATATCACACTGGTTGGCATACAAGTTGCTCTGTGTGCCCATGTTTTCTATTGCGTCTTGTGTCAGGTTTCTGAAGTAGTCAATTGGTGCTTTGAGGCCTCAGGGAGCCCGACTTTCCACTGGGGGACAGGGGGTATACATTTTCGGCCAGTTTTCCATATGAGGTCCAGGTCCTTGGCTTTTATGTATACCTGTTTCTCTTCCTCCTCTTCACCTCTTTCTTCAGCATCTTGATCTGGAGGTATCAATAAGCACAGAACCAGTAATAGTTATTAATTTAGTATTCGTTCTGGTCTTATCTAAATAATGATCTAATATTACCCTAGTATTATTTCTAATGGCTGGTTACTACATCTTAGAACACATTATACAATGCATACATTATACTGTGGCCTGTGGGCAACTTAAACCTAATACTCGACACTCAATTACCTGACTGATCCTCATTGACAGGTCTTTCCTCCTCATTCTCCTCATCACTGCCATCTAACTCAACCAAAACAATATCCACTGCCTGACTCCTCTTTCTGCCACAGAATATTGATGTGTTCATTGTCACTGAAAAGGATAATTACACATATGTATCTGGGAATATTGGTGGCAAACTGAACATTTGGAGCACACACACAAACACACACACACAAGCGCACATGCACATCTGAGCTGACAAAGCTACAAATTCTAGCCTATGCATAGATAACTACCATTAGCTAAACTGAATAAAGTATCATAAATATTGTTTAGTATTTTAAATTTTAAAATAAAAAAAGGCATATACTGACAAATACTTTAATATGTCTTGGCATCCTGCCATCTGTGTGAAATATTGTATTGCTAACAAGCATAAGGACAGGGAATCCTCATTCCAGTGTTGCATATTGTTGCTTTGAGGCTGTTTTACTCATTTACAAAAGACATATTCAATGATCAAACATGATCAACAGAGGAAAATGAAATCAGAACTTACCCAAAATTGTGAAAATATTTTTAGTTCATGTAAATCCTCAGGATAATGTCACTTTTTCACACTTTTGTGGAGCTGAAAAAACATGGCTCCCACATGTGAGTACAGACGAGGAAAAAAGATTGAAAAAGGGCTGGAATAAGTCATGTGATCAAATACAAGCATATTATTGGCTTCCTATACTTCCTCCAGATTAAAATGAGCATTTTTATTGGTGTATGATTTTTTGTGCCCGTGAAACTTAGGAGAAATGGGTATGTTACCCTGAAACAACACCATGCAATAGAGGGTTAAAGCTTGTAAACGTCTTAATCTGTAGGCGTCCTTCAGACATCAAAGACCCTCCACAAGTCTAGCCAGAACAAATGACCACACGTTCAGATTATATTGCAAAAAGTGAAAGAATGTAGGTTTTATTTGTGTTTATATATTGTAGATTGGGTTTAAATGGTATTACAGGAGACTTCTGTGCAGCTGGGAAGTCTCTTATTGGTTGATGGTTGTGACCACAGTGTGAGACAATCTGTGTTTAAAAGATATTCACAAATATTCATAAATTCGTTTACCTGGAACCTGTCCCGGGGTCTACAGGCATGAGGCAGACACACACACGGTCAATTTAGAATCCCTAATTCACCTGACACATGTCTTTGGAATGTGGGAGGAACTCAGTGACCCCAGAGGAAACAGGCCACCACAAGGAGTACATACAAACTCCAAACACACACACACACACACACACACACACACAAGACCAAACCCGGATTCAAACCCCCAACCCTGGAGGTGTGAGGCAACAACACTACCCACTCCGCCACAACGGGGTTAGAGTCCCAATTATTAAACATGATTAAAATTTCCAGTTAAAAACCTGGTCAATCACAACTGAAATTTCAGTCCATTTGTGAAAACTGAAAAAAGGCATTAAACTCAGCATACATAAAATCTTAATTGTTTAAGACCCCCCTTAAACTGAAACACTGTTTGATAACATTATTATCTGCCTATATATTATTATATGGCAGCTGGATGGCCTAGTGGTAAAGGCATCCACCCTGCGACCAGAAAGTCCGGGTTCGATCCCCAAGGCCGCTAGGCACCGCTGAGGTAACCTGAGCAAGGTACCGTCCACACGCACTGCTCCCCGGGTGCCGTGTTCCTGGCTGCCCCCTGCTTCACTTGGTGAATGGGTTAAATGCAGAGGTTGAATTTCGTGCTGTTCACACTGAGTGCAGTGGTGTGTTCACGTATAACAAATGGTCACTTTCACTGCCTGAGCATCGGCCTGATTATACTGTGGTGTAGTGTCTGCACTAGACTTGTAGCCTCTGTGCAAAGTTAAATAAGCCAAATGTCTTGGTTTATAGCTGTTGCATTAAAATAACATACCTATGCTCTCGAGATGCACCCTAATCCACTTATGTTATTTAGGAAAGAATAAGTAATGCAGTTAAAACAGAGGTTTGTTTCTTGTGATTGGCACCCATTATGTTTCTTGAAATCGATTCCTGTGGATATTCACAAGATAAAATGACCATTCTGTTTGCAACACAGGGCTTCAAATTCACATATTAATCATTTGATTTACTCCACAATGCTCACATCAAGGTGTAATGTGTTCTGGAATTACTGCTGGGCAACGCCCCGGTCCCCTTCCTCGACTCCCCATGTCCATGGTGCCGGGCTGGCTCCCTCGCAGCCCAGACGTCGCGTCAGTGGACCGTAGGGCCTTGTCCTTGCCCCCACGGTCCGGGTCCACCTCCCAGGACCCCCTGGTGATCCAGGTGGTTCCACCACCACCCGGTAAGCCTTCGGCGGGCAGAGTGCCCTCTGTCCCTGAGTCCAGGCTCT